>OU612043.1:199392527-199992527 GCA_914767935.1 Coremacera marginata | reverse complement strand
TCTTAAGCTGAATCATAATTTTCACTAATATTATTAAAGTTAAGGAACTTAATTTTGAAATTTTTCGGATTGTAAACTTTATTTCTAGAAACGTCGAGTATTCTGCTAGTAAAATACTGTTTTTTTTTATAAATAAGTTTAACCCTGCTTTTAACTCCAAGTTGATATAACCAGATATGTTCAGAATAGCTCCCAAATTACTATGATTTCTGAAAAACTTATATATAAAGCATGCAACCCTTTAAAGTCTAATTGAAAGCAGTTAAACTAAACGTCTTTACCAGGCAAACACTTTGGTAACTTAAAATAAATCACTTAATAGATGAGGCCAACTTAAGAGATTTCACATTAACAGCTACAGTAAGAAAGCACATGATATATGTATTTAAAAAAAAAAAAACAGAAAACAGTATAAACGTTACAGCAACCCAAATCAAAAGTTTTTCCATGTCAAACAGGCTGGCAGGCAAAATACTTGACTTGTCTAACTTAGCGGAATATAAAACAAAAAAAAAAAAAAAAAACCTGCAGAACCCTAAAAGTAAGCCAAAATATATTGAAAAAGTTTTCCCTAGTATTATTCATTTAACTGCACGTTGACAACAAAATTTTTAAATGAACAAATGAATAAGGCGGCCGGCCCACCAACGGATCACGGATTGTGAACGTACAGGCTGACTGGCAGGAGTTTATCTTTGTGATTTGCTGTTACGCTTTGTTCTGTTACGCTGACGACGACTTGCTACATGGATTTAGTATGGATTCAGCATAGCTGGAACAAAATGCACGCAATATGCGTACAAAGCGTAAGAACTTAAGAGTACACAACAACAATGCGTTTGAAGAAGAATTTTTTTTCTTTGAAATTTTACGCACGTTCCTAATGTCAACTTGCTATGATGAGCTGAGTTTAGATGATTTTTGCAATTTGTTGAATAATTTTTTATTGTTGCTTGTTCTGTCATAAGGTAATAAAAAATAAAATATTGCAACAAAAACACAAACAAGGCAAGAAAAACACATAAAACAACAACCAACATAAATGGGAAAAGTTTGTTGCTTTCACACTTTTTTTTTTTTTTTGTTTTTTTATTGTTTTCTACTATTATTCAAACTTTACGGGCAATTTAACATTGAGACTGCCACTTTGCCACCATCGAAGCAGTGTCCGGAAAGCTGCATACAACAAATACAGAAAGCATTGATTTAATATAAGCAGTAGCAGAGAGAACAAAAGCTTTAATATACGCACGCACACACACATTCAAACTCAGACAAACATATCGAAGCATGTTTACATGTGTCGTGGCATGTGCGTCTAAGTAGCTTTATGTATAATTCAAATTCAGCTACCGGAAGTATAATATTCTACTTCCGGCGCATACAACAAATACACAGAATATAACATGATAGCTATAAAAAAAAATAAAAATTTACGCTGATTGCAAAAGTTTGTTAAGTAAGACAACCAATCTGCTTGACGCCACCGCACCGCACCGCACCAATCAATGCTCACTGGCAAGCAAAGAAATCAAACTTCCGTTTCCGCTACAAATGTGGCTCTTAATAGAATTGTGAACAAGCCGCAAAAATAAAAAAAAAAACACACACATAATCAAATGATATTTGTTTGTGGACGCATACTGCTATGCACACGCACACATCGCAGCACACTCACTCACACACATTTACACACACACTTATATGCGCTCTAATAAAAATGAAATTAACTGCCAAAAAGCCCACAAAATTAAGTTACAAGAAACCAAAATTTAATTTAGATCCCATTATAAAGCTTTTTATCTGAATTCATAGCAGCGCGTATTTTTTTTTATGTAGCTAAACTTTGATCGTAAAATTTTGTCTTTTTTTCCCATTAATACGTGTGTGTGTGTGTGTGTGTGTGTATTATAAGCGTGTGTGCACCCTACGTAGTAAGCACGTTTTTGAAGTTGTATTTTCCCTTACATAGCTGCAAATGTTTCCATACTTTTTTCTTCTCTTAGTTTTTTTTTTTTTTATTCTACCCACTCCGCTTTTTATGACTTTTCGTATTTGTGACAAATTGTTGTTGAAGTTTATTAATGAAACATTGTAATTTTATGTTTTTTCCCCCCCTTTTTTTATAACATTCTTTCGATACTCGTGTATTTAAAATTTACAATTCTCAATCACAGCCGGATATGCGGTAGCAGCTCTTCCGTTCGTCATATTCATTTCAATGTTAATCAAACTTTCATTGTTTGGCAGCTACAAGAAATGTGCTTATTTTATGTATATTTCACGTACATATATTTAAAATAGTATAGATTATTTTTTCCTGATTGAGGGTTGGTTGCCTTGGCTGATGTTCGAATTTTCTATCATTTCTATGCACAAAATTTTTCTACTCATAGCCATAGTTATGGCCGGACTTCCTTAGCATTATGTGAAAATGTGATAATGGTTTAAGTTTTAACCAACTCTGCTTGAATAGAAAACAATAATAATAATAATAATGATAGTAATAATAATAAAAAGAAAATAAAAGTTGTTTACTATTTTTGCAATTTACTGGTTATTGGTTTTCAATAATGTTGAGTTGTTTAAAGCAAAACAAAAAACAAAAAAAAAAAGACAGACAATGTGTAGCTTAACAGACTTCCATGCAGTGAAGTCCTAACAGTGAAGCTGTCAAGTTTTTTCAAAGATATGCTATACTTTTTTGTTAAATTAGCCATCAGCACTAAAATAAAACATTGCTTTTCGAATAACCTAGTTTGCCATTTTCACGAGTTCGAAAGTAACACAGAATTGAAGTGGGCCGTTCTAGTATATATTGTTCCTTTAGACAAGAAGGCACCAACCAATATATTCGCCTTGAAAATATTGCAAAGAAAATTTTGAACCTAACTGAACTAACTGATGTACAATTAATTTAATTTTTTATTTTGACTAATTATTGATCTCCTATTTTTTGGCTGTAATTTATATATTTATATTATTAAAAACCATATAGGACAGACATGCTCATCCAGAGCTCATATTACTCGCGTTACCCGCCATACACATTTTTTTTTATCATGAGCTTTGTCTTTGCGTTTATGCGAAAGCAAAACGACGTATAAAAAACAACAACAAAATCTACAAAAAAAAAAAAATATAATTAACAGCAGCACAAGCCGCTGTTGACGATCATCTAATTTTGAACGCATAAACAACAACAACAAATACATGCAAATTACCCCGTTGCTTGTGTGTTAACACACAGAATTCGTTTTAGTGTTTGCTTATACATTTTGTGACCGCAGAAGAAATTAAGTCTAGTCGCAGTTAAGGCTAGGTAATTTCATTTACATTTTTTAATTTTTGTTTTTTTTTCATTGCTAAAAGTTACGATGCGCAATTTTTTGAGTTTGATTTTGTTTTTAAAAAATCATTTGCTCTTTTGTAAAATTTCGTGAGCTCCACCGATATAGAAACTATACAGCTCCATAAAACATTGATCGAATGATCAATATTCAAAAGCCAAAAGTTTCAAAATTGTTATTACTATTTCTCGAGAAAGCATATTACTGCCGAAAATATAACGATTTATAATAGCGCAAGGCTCACAATTTTCGGTTTAACAATTTGTCGTGATCAAACTCAAATCCAATTTTGGTAACATGATAATATTTCCGCTTACAAGTTCGGACTCTTCGTTAAGCTGCGAGGCAAGCAACGCCAAATCACAAAACTGTTAAACTTGCCTTCACAACCCAGAAATGTGCAAATTCGCCCGAATTTTTTGTGCAATATTTCATATAAAAATAACCTCAATTTTGTATGAAGAAATTTTTGGTGCTGTTTCGTTTTTTTATGGAAATTTTTCTTTGGCCGATATTTCCTACCACTTTGCAGAGCAATCAACACAAGCTCGTTCACCAAACGAAAAATTTCATGCAAACATTTTCGAAGTATAATCGAGGAAGAAAATTGCAAATCTTTATTAAATAAATAAAGTATATTTACAAACTTTTTAGAAGTTATATCGAAGCAAGTATATTACAAGTTAGCCCCTATGAATATAAATAAAATCCGTTGAAAATAAAACTGTTAGTTGGGCTTCGAACTTTCGTTCATTCCTTTAGCTATGATACATTCAGAAGGTAAGCTCATATTTCAACTTTCAAATCGAGCATACAAGTAACTAATTTCTTTCTGTTTCATATTGTTCATTTTACACCGAAAAAAAAAACTTAATACAAATTAACAATAAACTTATGTTCATTTATTCAATAGCTTCGGCAATTTGTTCTTAGATAAAACAACCACGTTTTATTTGTTCATCTATCGAATTTTATTTGAATAGCAAATTTTCGATATTTTGTACAATTTTACATGAAACCGTTATGAAAAATATATTATGGCATTTTTTTTAATTTATATTTAGTTTTTAGCTAACAACATATAATTTTAACATACAATTTTTTAAAAATTACCTTTGTGAGCTTAATGCCAAGTACTTTCCTGAAGCAACAGGTTGCCACAGCAAAAAAATGTTCTTTACAGAACAACCACCAGCAGACTAAACAGCTGTTTCGTTGGTCGCTACACCAACTCGTCAGTAATCTTCTGTGGCTTATGCAGTCCATTAACTTTGAAATCCTAATAGACACAACTTCTGCCATAACCAAAGCGGAATTGCAATTGCGTGCGTTCAATTTAAAAAGCAATGTTTTTCTACTTCTAAGCACAAAGCAAAGGTTCAAAAAATTGACTACATTAATTCTGCAAAGGCTTGTTGTTGCGCTCTTCTATACCTGCCAAGCCTCCTTATTCGCGTTACAAACGGAATGACAAATTTAATATACCCCTTACGCAGTACGCGTTGGGATATAAAAATATTTCTTTTTGTTGCACAGTGTGTAATGGCTGAAAATTTTGCAAATAATCTACTATCTATCTTGAGTCTGTTTGTTTTATGTTCGTTGGATTTTTTTTTTTTTTTTGTTTTGCTTAATAGAACATCTGGTCACCTCTTTTATTTAGTTTGCAACGAATTTGGCTAGAATCTAGTCACGTTAAAGCTTTAGAACAGTTTGATTCAAAGTCTCCAAATCATGACACTACCCGGATATGCTAATGATCTTTGTCTTCCTTTAAAAAGTGCTAATTGAAATAGTTCGAAAACAATTTTATAATCCTAAATGAATCACGAGGCTCACACCAGGCCATCATCAGAAGGTCTTGTGATTGAAATTTACAAATTTCTCGTCTATTTTGATCCAGTCGCCATAGCCACCGGACGTAAAAATTTTAAAGTGTTAAATAATGTTATAATTTGAACATAGAAAATATTATATTGAAAATTTCTACTAGTGAATTTTAACCAAGAGTTTCAGGCTAAGGAATAGAAAAGAACTGATAAATATATTTGAAATATTCTGAAAACCTTGATTTCATCAACTTTAGCTTTTTAGTGTTTGTGATTTTTCATTGAATTATATGCAAATAAGAAAAGTTTCTTGTTGGCGAAGATTTCCCCAGATCCCCTTATTCCAATAAGTTAAATTATTTTTTTGAGAAATCTTGGGTATTTAAAATAAACATAAAATTTCATAGGGGATCAAACAGTTTTATTCTTACTACAAATAAACAGTGAAGGCATACAAATCGCCCAAAGATTAGAATTGGACTTTATTCTTGGACTTCATCCATTCCTATTTTTTTGGCTCTCCGTTTATATTGATTTCAGTCTCGTATCATCATCGTCATTGACAGCATAGATTCAAAAGTGATTTTTTTTTTCTCAGAATTTCATATGGATGCTGAAAAAGGGAGTATAATAAAGGTCAGCTAGATCGTCAGTAAAAGAACCGCTAGCATACTAGGAACGAAAATTTTATCAAGCAAAACAGTTGGATCAGTCGTCGTATTAAAATAAGAACTAACGCGAAACCAAATATCTTAAAGTTAAAATAAAATTGAACAAAACGTGTTACTAATCACTAAAAACGATAAAATTAAAAGTTAAATTAATAAGTGAGAATAGTTGTGAAAACCTGTATCGAAAACAGTCAAAATACTTAAAGTTAAAATTTATTTACTTAAAACTTGCTTAAATCTAGCTTAAAGTTAAACTTAAATTTAAAACTAAACTTAAATAAATAAGTTAAAGTTAAACTTAAAATATCAAATTCTCCTAAAGCCTAAAAATAAAATTTTTTTTCAATAATTCTACATAAGTCTAGATTTATAAAAACAACAAAAATAAGAAAACTCTACTTACTAATACAAATACAAGAAGTTATAAAGATAAAGCAAGTATGTTTTATGTTAATAAACATACTTCCTTAATAACATAAAGAAATTTTCTAACCATGGTAGCGTAAAAATTGAACGCATAAAAGTGTGAAAACAAACAATAATTACAAGCAAACAGAACAAACATGAAAGAATGTTAAACTAGTGCATAAGAATAAAATCAGTTAGAAACAAAATCGGAAAAAAACGAAAAGAAAATATACACGAACGAAATTTAAGCTAAGATAAAAATACCCTGTAGGAAAATCAACTAATTTAAAAGTAGTTCAAAAAGTAGTTTTTTGTCAACCACAACTAGTTGAAATTCGGACTTTTTTCCATAGAACGAACTAACATATTTTGTATGGTGATGTCCGCTAAATAAGTCAATTGACATTCGTCTGCATATATTTTTAACTACTTGTTAAACTAGTTAAATTTAAATTATTTTTTAATTACTTTAAAATAACCAATTGATAACTATTTAATATTCCACTTACTGAAGATGAATTTAAAAGCATAAAAATTTTAAATTTCTATACATCAAAGACACCATTTATTTGACTGTTTTGAAAAATACATAAATCATGCCAAAAAAATCATGCCTGGTCGACACAAATAAATTCTGAAATATAAAATCTGAAAGCAAAACGTAAACAAAGTCAAAAGTGATCAGAGTTATTTAGTGGAAAATTGTGAAATGTCGTTTTTTGTGGTGTTTTAAGTGATTTTAAAATAATTCAAAAGTGATTCATGTCAAGCTTCATTGCCAGTTAATTGAAAAAAGGTCTAGTAATTACATTCAAGGAGCGCAACAGAAGTACGCTGCGATGCTACCATCTGGAGGAACTCTGCGCTTATATGTGAGCATGCCTACCACGGAAGCAGTTTCCAAAAACGGGCACACTACCGCCTGGGTACATGAGCGAAGGTGCCGATCCAATTGATCGGAATTGTGTGGATACTGCGCCTGTTATTAAACACGAGCCAGCTTTTTGATGCTTCATTTCAAAATATGAGCTAAACAAGCGTGTCAGTGGGATTTTCCACGCTTTGAAACCATCAATCATGGTTGATGGACACACCGATATTTTGCTTAGTGCTTCCTTTAAGTGTCAATCGCAATGAAGTGATGGAGCAGACTCGACGCTACGTAGAGAAAGGCGTGCGTCTTTACTATTGAAGTGATGAGGTGTTTGCTGAATGGTTAAGCAATGCATCAGTTTCCGTACAGAGTCCAAATTGTGCAATGTTTGCTAAACAGTACCAGCTTCTAATTTGAATATCTTAAATAATAAAGAATTTTTAATCGTTTCACCGGGCTTAGAGGCAGTTTATTAATTTTAAAGTGTGTTTACCACGTCTGTCTTGCAGCTGAATGTCGTAAATAAAAAAATATGTCTTTTTGAAACAACATTTTAGTGAAGCCTAAAGTTACTAATATTTAATGAAATAACATGGTTAAATATATATAAACTAGTAATCTAATAAAAATTTGCACTTAAAACATGTCAAAATCAGAGTAGTTGCCGCCTTAATATAATTCAAAGTAGTTTATAAACCACAGAAAAAGTATTTACATTCTCATCCGACTGCAGGCCTTTAGTTTGATGAGTTTTGTTCCTAGTATGCTGGAAAGAATTTATGTTATACCCTATATGAACAAACTAACTTGTATTTAAAAACAACTAATTAAAAAACTAGTTTAAAATAAACCAGTATATGAACTACTTTGAATTATAATAAGGCGGCATCTACTTCAATTCTAAATAGTTTTATTGCATTATATATGAAGTAATTGAATACTACTTAAAAACAAGTGATTGATAAACTACTTTGAATTATATTAAGGCGGCAACTACTCTGATTTTGACATGTTTTAATTGCAAATTTTTATTAGATTACAAGTTTATATATATTTAACCATGTTATTTCATCAAATATTATTAACTTTAGGCCATCAGTAATAGTTTTCAATTGGTTATTTTAAAGTTATTAAAAAAATAGTTTAAATATAACTAATTTAACAAGTAGTTGAAAATATATGCAGACGAAAGTCAATTGACTTATTTAGCGGACATCACCATACAAAATAAGTTAGTTCGTTTTATGGAAAAAAGTCAGAATTTCAACTAGTTGTGGTTGAAAAAACACTACATTATCAACTACTTTTAAATTAGTTGATTTTCCTACAGGGTATTTTCTTTGCACAATTATTCTTATGTTCATGCAAACACATACACACACACATACATATTTGTTGTTTCAGCAACACATCATAAGCAAATGATTGTTTTGTTTGATATATAAAATCAACTGCTTACATTTTAGCCATTTTAATTGACTGCAACTTGTATTGTAACCACAAAAAAAAAAAATATAAAAAAATAAGATTCGATTTTGATACAGTTAATTGTTTGTTTTTTTAGTCTTATTTTTTCTAACTTTTATAATACACTTTATTCAATAAAAAAAAAAAAAAATATTATATTTTGATCCATATTATACTTAACTACTTTGTAACAGCTACTAAATTAAACTCCACTAATTTAATTACAAGGTGTAATTTCAATTTATTTGGAAAAATGTTCATATTATAATTTTGATTAAAATTACCAACTTTTGTTATGGCATTGCGAATGAGGATTTAATTTTTGCTATTGTAATACGATAAGCCAATTACAATGAGTTTAAGCTTTAATAAATATAAATAATCGAATAGAAAAATTAATGTTATGATTGCTTAATTTGTGGAAAGAGGTCCAAACTCCGGGCGTCGAAAAATTAAAGGGGTTTTCAAAGAACATTTGTGTTGGAAACCATGGTTGGGCGGGTAAAGAAAAAGAGGATCAGAACATCAGGTCCTAGATCAGCTGGTTATTAGGTCGTTTAACTTGATTTTTTTTAAGCAAACGTATGTCCTTTTCAGTTCTCGTTTTCGGGTCTCGTAGTAAGAAAGGAAGCCGACGAGTCCTAGCCTATTGCCAGTACGTGCAGCCGCTTTACTCACTTTGAGTCAGAAAAAAAATTCTTAAGGTTATTTTTAACATTCTGAAAGAAAGGTGACATTTTCCTTCAAGACTAAACTTCTATGTAATGTAATAACACAACAGTCGCGGAAATAGCCATCGAAGGAGGAAGTATTAAGGAAATCATGACATGTGTAATATTAAAAACACTCTTTTAGGGCAAGGAGGAGCGTCCATTTTTTCAAAAATTTTGTTACTGAAAGTAGCGGCCGTGTCGCAGAGGGTAGAGTGTGTGGCTCATATGCCAGAGAACCCTGGCTCGAATACCACCTGACACAGGAATTTTTTTCAATTGAATTAATTTTTCTGTTCGGCCGTCACCTCTTTGCAGACAATCATAAACCTCAGAGAGTAAAAACTGCCATGAAAAGCTTCTTGAGAGCATAAGCCGTTCGGAGTAGGCATAAGACATGTAGCATAGATCTAGTTTTCGATCATTTGTGTTCAAACATTTCACAACACACACAACACAACGGTCATAGTCCTTTCAAGGGCTGAAATGGCCATTTTGTTGATTCTTTTTTTTTCTGTTACCAAATTAAGGTGAATGTAATACTGGCAAGCTTGTATCAATGGTTTACAATGATTCGTAGTATGAAATACGTGAGAATTTGTGTGAGTGACTGAGTGTAAATTGTGGGTGTTTGATTAAATTTCAAAATAGCACCTTATAAAATAGTTCCTTATATTTGTAAACAGAATTTTATTATTTATTGCCACTTCTTGATAATTTCCTATTGCAAAACCGCAATAAATTTTATGCTTAAGAATGCAATCAATTTTTGTGGTTCTGGCATAATATTAAACAAGATATTATGAAAATATTTCTTTCCCTTCCCCCCAGTTCATCTCTGTGTCATTCCACACTTCATTGATTTTTAGCTTTCCAAGTACTATATTTATATATTTTAAGCACATTTCTTTAGAAAATTATTATGATTGAGTTCGTTCAACAAATGATTTAATATCGTATAAATTTTTTTATTGTTGTTGATGAAGATATAATTTATGTATCATTCATTTTAACCATTTCATATTTAACCTTGAGAAAATATTAAATTTGGGAAAATTTAATAGCAATTTTTTATTGATAGATTGATTTTAATACTGAAAAAAAAATATCAAAAATTTCTTATTTAGTTCTGGATATTTTCTTTAGAGTTTATGTCAAAATCAAACAATCAATAAAAAAAATTTCAATATTATGAGGGCGTTTTAAGACATTTTTTGAAAATGGAATGAAAGCTCTCAACAAGGAGATACTACAAGACCTTTGATTTTGACCAGTTGATATCACGAGCATGGGGATATTTTCGGCTAAGAAAGGGTTTTGTTAATATTCAAAAATTTTTCCTGGCAATTAAATTTGGCCTTCAGCTTTATACTCTGAACTAAATATATATGCATTCCATTTTTACGTATACTTCTCAAAAATTTACTGTGTATTATGCTATGTGAGGAAAAATACTTCTTCCCGCTGCTAGTTGCCAAATGCTCAATAATAATCCCTATTTTGGCACACAGCAATTAAAAAATCAACAAAAACAACATCAACAACTTAAACTACGTTAAAAATTTTCCCAAAGCCAATGTTAAATTGCCGCAACCAATTAGAGTTTAGAACATTTTACCTGGAATGCATGTGGGTGTATGTGTGTGTGTGTGTGTGTGTGTAGGTATGTCTCGATTATATAAGCCAGCAAAAATTCGACACACAACAAACTCTTTTAGGTCAACATTTGGCACAACAAAGCAACAAACAAAAAAATTTAAAAAACGCTAAGCTAAAAACAGGTATAACAGAGGGCATGTGTGAGTGTTAGTGTGTGCTTAATTTAATGTTTGTGTATTTCCACAGTGAACTACAGTAAATGTATGAATGAGCGTCAGGGACGTAGCCAAGATTTTCCATGGAGGAAGCAGCTTTAACAAAAAAAAAAAAATCTATAAGTAACAGAAAAAAAATTATAAACAAGAATATCACAGTTTATCCAAGCAAAATAGCGTACTCCTAAATAATTCTTGCATGTGCCTTTTCTTAAATAACTACAAGAGACATCATCAAAATTCATTGAATTTTTTATCAAACTATTATATATATTATTTGAGGACTAAATTTAAGATTTCTGTCGATAATTTTTTGAAAAATGGTCCACAGTGAAAATTTGTGTTTGTCTTTTAAAAATAAAATTTCTAAAATACATATTTAAATACTTTATCTTAATAAAAAAATTGTAATAAAAATTTGAATACAGTGTGTCCTAAAAGTCACTTTCTGAATCATTTTGCTTATAACTTCTAGACTTCTAAATTTTGTCCTCATTTCACTTTCAGATAATTCAAGATAACATCCGCAAATTCTAAACTAAATGATTACACTCCACAACAACGAGCTGCAATAGCGTTAACTAACTTTACCTAATGAAATTTCAGAATATGCTTCAAATCCGTTAATGTCAGACGAGCTCATTTTGAGCTGAATGGAACAGTAAATAAACAAAATTGTAGGTTCTGACAAATTGAAAATCCAAGGTAAGCCCACTCAAGTACTTTACATCCGTGTAAGGTCACTGCATGATGGGAGAACGGCCCGATTCTACTTTGGATATTTTTTTTTTTTTGTAGATGGCAGAGGTAGCGTAGTTACAGTCAACGGCACACACTACAGACAAATGATTGAACAATTTTTGGTACCAAAAATAAATCTGCAGAATATGATGAATCCCCAGATGAATCAGGTATTGACTTATGGGACACCCTGCATTTCTTGTAGTTTGTTAAAATCAAAATTGAAGCAAACAGTGAAAAATTTCAGATTTTTTTCATCAGTTCAGTTGCAATTGTGAAGTAAGAATATACATATATACTGGCTGAATACCCTGCGCCACCCGGCACAGCATTCAAGGTGTGTATAATGTATAGAAAATTATTATATAAGCCATGCTAATCAGATAAGTAGTTTTTATACTACTTATACTGTATTATAATTACTGTAAAATATATTCTATTTGAAAACTAGGCTTCGCACAGGTCTAATATTTAATACACATGCTTAAGAGTTATAAATGTATAATCATCTAAAATCATATTATGATTTTTTTTAAAAAAAAATCGAAAAAAAGAAAATTTTTATAAAAACTATGAATTGATCAGTAATTTTTATGGGAGCTTTTATATTTTGTCACGTCGTGGATTGAATTTTTGATAATTTTCCAAAGAAAAAATTAAAAAAAAATGTACATATATATATTAGGCCGGGTCGATTTGTGGGGAGGCAAAAAAATCGCCCATTGCTCTGTGAAAATCGTATTCTAGGGATCAAAATAAGAAACTTTGCCGAAGGAACCATACCTCTAAAATGAATTCAGATGTCCCCCAATTTGGGTAGAACTTTTGGGTAGGGGCAAATTTTGAAAAATCCCACTTTGACCCATTTAGAGTGCTCCAATCGAGTCCAAATGTATGACCGACCCCCCTAACTTTGGAAGCCCGACCCACCCATGCCAGTGGCACACCCCCTGGAACCCCTGGGGGTTCCCCATACAAACATTTCAAAAAATCGCCAGTTTTGGCGCTTTACATGAAAAAATCAGCGAAATGCCTATGTTTTTTCTTTTTGGAGTTTTTTTTCTCTTTAGAAATTTATTCAACCCTTTTAAAAAATGAAGGTATCACTGTGACACAATTGCAAATCGGAAAATTGCTTGTGTGCGTTTTTTAAGGCACCACAAGACACAGCTGCATGTCGTAAACTTACATGTGTAGTATTTTTATAGCACCTACTTAAGAAATTAAGGTTGTTTTTACAACCCTTGTTGTGGGTATTTTATGGCACCTTCTTAAGAAATGCGCGTTTTATGCAACCATTTTAACAATTAAGGTATCACTGGAATGCACCACAACCATTTTAAAAAATTAAGGTATCACTGTGACACAATTGCAGATCCTAAAATTGCTTGTGTGCGTTTTTAAGCCACCACAAGACACAGCAGGTAGAATTGAAATTACCATTTCATTCTTATTACCTCGTCTCGTAGACCATATATAACGCAACAGTTTTTGTGAATGCATTAAGTCGTTGTGAAGAACTCAAAGTGTGAAGTGCTAATTTCAGATAAAAAAATATTTAAAAAAAAAAATAATAAGTGAAGTTGACCATTCCAAATCAAAAAGTTTACAATGAATCCACCATCCTCTACACCGCAAGATGAAGCAACAACTATCGAAAACCCAATGAGTTTTCCCAAGCATGATGTTACTGTTTTTGGTGTGTCTACTGATTTGACTGATCTTAATTTACCAACCCATCTGGATATCTTGAGATATTATTTTTACTTAAGCGAACGTGCTAAAACAGAACAAAAAAATTTTTCCCATAAATCATTCACTATTCAAGTACAAGATAAGTTGAATGGAATTTGGGAAAAACTTGGTATGGAAATAATGCTGAAAAAAAGTGTATTTAATAAATTGAATAAATTGCTTGACAAGTAACAAGAGCAAATCAAGAGAAGAAACAAACCCCAACATTTTACAGAGTATGTAAAATCTCTGGAAACAATTTTTTACATTGGAACATGTAAATGCGATTTGAAGGCAGCTCGCATGCACATGGCTGGGTTCCCGAACGCCTCAAGAATTCATGCACGATCAACATAATCAGAGAAGACTAACAATGGATGCAGTTGTGATGGAAACTGAAGAGCAAGGAGCAACGTCTATGTCATCAATGCCAACATACCAAGATCCCGATGATTCAACATACGCACCGCCACCGGTTCAAGAAGATATGGATAGAAGCACAAGTTCACAATACACAGAGAGATACGATTGTTTTAACTTTGCCTTGGTATGTGACAGATTTGGTGTGCCTGATAGAGTAGCATCGGCATTGGGAACCGCTCTTTTCCAAGATTTTAAAATGAAAGATAAGCATGGCAAACCTCTCATCATGGATAAATCGAAAGTTCGCAGAGAAAAAGAGAAATGCAGACAAGAAGTGGTTCGCAAACGGTTAGATCATACCAATTTGTTAGCGTTTTCATTCGATGGCAGAAAAGATGATACTTTAACGATAGCTAAAGTTGATGAGAAGTATCATACTAGGATGGTAAAAGAACCTCATCATAATGCTATTTTGAGAGAACCCAATTCTGAATTGATTGGTTACGTAAGACTGGAACATGATACCGCTGAATACAAAACAACCAAATTAAATGATTTTTTCAACGATAAAAATATATCACTGGATGCATTAATTGGAATATGCACTGACGGTGAACCAACATACACTGGCCCACACGGTGGAATTATACGACGATTCGAATTGCTGTTAAAAAGACCATTGCATTGGTTCATTTGACTTCTACACTTCAACGAACTTCCGTTTCGGCATTTGTTTGAAGCTTTGGATAAATCAACCAGCACTGGACCAAGATCGGCAACCGGAAAACTGAGCCGTCAAATCGAAACTTGTGAAACTCTTCCGGTAAGTTATTGCTATCACTCATTTATTATAATTGTAAACCATTTTTAATTATTTTATTATTATATATTTTCAGGTGGTGGACGGCTTCCAGAAAATTGAGTTGCAAAATATGCCCCCGCTCCAGAAAAAAATTGAATTTTCCACCGATTCGAAGTACTTATACGACATGGGCCATGCAATTTCTAGCGGCGTGGTTTCGGTGGATCTGGCTAACATCAAACCAGGGAAAATTGTACATTCTCGGAGGCTCACCAAGGCCGCTAGATTATTACGATTATATGTGACAACGGAAAATCCAGATGCAAATTTAAGAATTCTGGTCGAATTTATAATTAAATGTTATGTGCCAATGTACTTCAATATCAAGTATTACAGCTCTGTCGTGTCGTGTACGTGTAATTCTACGCTATCGAACAGATGTTGACGACCCAACGCAACTTAGAGCTTATAAAAAACCAGATATAAAGTTGTATTGCACAAGTTACACGGAAATGATCAATATGAATGACATAAATAACGTATTTGAACCACCATTCACGCGAAGCATTCCGTTCGATACATTGAAAGAATATTTAAATCAAGATGATCCACCGTTTAATGATACAAAAATTGCATCACACATACAAGGAACGGAACGACATGTTTAATTGCTAGCTAGCGTTTCCAAACGGGTTATACCGGAAAATGTAGAGGCTGTTATGGCGACGACATTAGAGAGCCGTGCGAAATTGCCCAGACTTGAAAGTAAAAAAGACTTCAAACAATAATTTTTTTAGTTTCTTTTCTATAACTAACTTATATTAATTTTTTCATTTACATATGTTCTGACTAAATAAATTTCAAAAGAGACAAAATAGATATTATTAAAAATAAATAATAAATATTATTATAAAGAAATAAATAAAAATAAAGAAAAAACATAGCCATTTCGCTGATTTTTTTCATGTAAAGTGCCAAAACTGGTGATTTTTTGAAATGTTTGTATGGGGAACCCCACAGGGGGTTCCAGGGGGTGTGCCACTGGCAAGGGTGGGTCAAGCCTCCAAAGTTAGTGGGGGTCGGTCATACATTTGGACTCGATTGGAGCACTCTAAATGGGTCAAAGTGGGATTTTTCAAAATTTGCCCCTACCCAAAAGTTCGACCCAAATTGGGGGACATCAGAATTCGTTTTAGAGGTATGGTTCCTTCGGCAAAGTTTCTTATTTTGATCCCTAGAATACGATTTTCACAGAGCATTGAGCGATTTTTAAATCGACCCGCCCTAATATATATTTATAAATTACATTTTTTATACTTTATACCTTAATTAAATAGCTAAATAGCCTTACCTATATATATACCTATTATACAAAGTGTTTTTAAAAATATTTCTTTCACCTGCGTAGCCTCTTCGAAAATTGTTACATATAAATTTAAAGTGATTTTACTAAGCGAACAATTCGGAAACTGGATTCGTAGTTGCACAGGACTAAGATTTTGTGCACGAGTTGGAGACTTAATTGGTCTAATATACCAAAAAAGTACGTTCGAATGGGTACAATTTTGAGATGTCCGTTTCACGTGAAATAATTTAATTTCGTGTTATATACATTTTCTATATAATGAAAAACGTAATTTTCTCAAAGGATTGGGCTCTTATAAGCTTCGAAAGTTGATAAGAAATGTTTAATCAATATTCTAAGACTTATGAAATTATATTAGTTCGACATACATACATTTTTATATACATTTTTTTTCTTCGGATATCATGGACTTTTTTACATCGAAAGCCGTAGTCGAAAATGATACTTTTATATAAAACTTCTTATAGTTCATTCAAATATAATGATTGTGATCTTTAAAAGCAAAGTTAAACTTTCCTTTGGCGAAACAAATTTTCACTGCACAAGCGACTTGTTTTAAATTTATATAGAAAAGGATAACTTGTGCTTCTTCGAGTAAATTTGCATCCTTACCTCAATTAATCTTTTACCTGTAACGTGGGGTCATCCGTGGCTAGGTGATTTTTTGTTAGGCGAATATCTCGTGAACGCGTAACGCTAGCGATTTTTTTTATAATTAATTAATTAGTAAATAAACCTATTAATTGTCGAGTAGAAACACTTATCATCATGTTAAAATCTGACAGGACCCTAGGAGGGACTTAAGTAGGTAAAATAAGAGCAAGACGAGTGACACCACGTTACAGAGAACGCAACAAAAACCCCAGGGTAACAGGTAAAGTTTAATGTTAGATAGGAAAGTATCAAATTTGGATTTTAAAAGACTTATTTGTATTATTTCTTTTATATTTTATTCAGCCTATGGGAGCGTCTGAACCCCGAAAATCCCCCAGTGGCTATGGTCCTGATGTGTGTGTTTTTTTTTTTTTTGCTGCTATTGCCAACATGTCGAGCCTGCCATAAAAGCAAAGTTTTTATTGTGCTAATTAAAAAAGAGCCCGAGGCTGAGCTCAAACAAAAATCATGTTGTTTACATTATGTTCAGTTTATAACTTAAACTACAAAAACAACAACTGAAACAACAACAAAAATTATGAGTATTGCTAAATTATTATTATTATTATAATTTAGATGGTAAATTTTGTTGGTAACATTATGTTTACTATTATAATAATTTCCAAAAAAGAGTGAGATGACAATAGATAAAACATCTGATAAAAGTTCTCGTATGAGATAAGAAGTAAGCATTCACACTTTACCTTCCGGCTTATAACAATAAAAGCAATAAAAAAGTTGTGTGCTATGGGGGGGAGGGGGGGGGGCGGAACTATGAATTAACTTAAAACTGCTAGCTATTGTTGTATAGATTTCAATCTGGAATGGGTTGCAACATGTTTGGGTCAGAGTTAAGGTATTAAAATATGCTGAAAATTTTTAAAATTATCTTACCAATTTGAATGTGCTGAAGTATGAGCTACTCATAGTAAGGACCAGAATTTATGCTAAAAGGTGCTATCGTAACATAACTCTATTTAAAACAGTCTTATATTGATAAATGAAGCAATTGAAAAAGTTTTCAATTTCAGCAATTATAAGACATGTAAAACTTTTCTTTTAAAATAAGCCCGGCGCCGCAAAATGATGCGATTGGTAAAAGTTGGACGGAGAATATTATGTTGTTAGTTAATATTTTTGCTAGTTTTCGCGGTTAAAGGTATTGGAAAGAACAAAAAAAAAGTATTTCAGAAATTTTGAACAAGTGGGCGTGGCAGCTGCCATACAACTAAAGCACATTTTGCGCTATATCTTAGAAAAAGCTAACTACGATAGCAAAACTAGACACAGACATTTAGTAAATATGTGATTTCCAAAAAGGTAAAAAAATTTTAGCGTGGTTCGACAAGTGAGCGTAGCAGCTGCCATACAACTAAAACACATTTTGCGCAATATCTCAGATATGAGATAAGTCACGATAACAAAATCAAACATAGTCGTTTAATATGTAATTTCCGAAAAGCCTTAAAAAATTTTGGCGCGATTCAACAAGTGGCCGTAGCCATTGTTACCGTTAACAAATTTTAAAAGGTTGCAAAAACAGGGGATTCAAAAATAAAAACGGCAACATAAATCAAACAACGAAATGTTTTTTAAGTGTGTATTAAGTTAAAGAAGAAATTAACAACGTTAATAGTGAACAAAAAAAGAAACAAATATATAAGTAAATATATCAAAAATTTAATTGACAAAATTGATTCACATAAATTCAAATTTAAAATACAGTGCAATCGCGATTGAGGGAACTAATTCGTGCAAGGCTTGTTCCCTCAACCAAGACTGTTCCTTGAACTCAAATCAGGATTCTCTTTAATAATTTTTCATCAAAATTTGTTTTTTAATAAGAGATGAATTTTATAAATGAGATCATTTTTGTTTAAACATTTTTTTTCCATTTTACAAAAGATTTAAGTTTTTCCAAAGAAATCTTGAATATTTGTTTGCTTTTTTTTTACTTTAAGGCACTGTTTCACAGCATCCTCTCTAAAGTTTTTTAGAACAAGTATATTAGGAAGTGAATTTGTGTACTCTTCTGCCCACTCGATAGCCTTGTCAAAGACTGCAACAGCTTCTGATGCGGTTATAATACGTGTTTCATTTGACAATGGTTCTTCGTCATTTTCTGAACTTACTTCAGCAATATCATCAATTACATCCCAGTTTTCAATATGGTCATCCGTTGAAACCCAGTTAGCCAAATCTTCTGCATTAAACGTTGCCTATGAAAAAATATTATTTGTTAAATTATGTCCATACATTCACATGTACAATGCAGGGGCTTACTTCTGGCAAAACACATTCAAGCTAATTTTGTATTTCCTCATATTCTTTAGATTTTTTTCTGGATAAGATTTAAACGTAACACACTTAACGGGGTATCTTCATCTTCGCTACAGATTGCTTCTTCTTCATTTGAAAAATCATCTTTTAAAAGAGGATGCCAACATTTTTCCACGACGTCAGGATTTACTTTTTCCCATGCTAGTGCCAACTGGCATACAGCGTCTTTTAAGTTAATACTCTTCAAAAATCCTTCCGTGTCCATTTTTCCGAACGCTGATCTCAACAAATTTGTCTTGTAATGCAATTTTGTTAATCTAATTACATTTTGGTCCATGGGTTGTATCAAAGGTGTCACATTTGGTGGCATAAAGATGGTAAAAATCGAACCACAATCTGTTTTCAAATCTTCTTCGCTAGGATGACAAGGAGCATTGTCTAAAATCAGAACTGCTCTACGTGGCAACCTTTGTTTTTGCAAGAAACGTGTTACCTTTAAAAAAGACAATAAATGTTTCAACTTACTTAAACCGACAAACTGATTTAAATAGACGACGACTAAAAGTCATCAATGGCCGCATTCAACAGAGTCAACAGTTGAGAACTTATTATGTAGCGATACCTATGTGAGCGATCTTTCTTCTGAATGGTCTGCTGCGTGAAGCGTCAGAAAAGTTGTCAAACTAATGAAATTTGACAATAATCAATAGTTGAGCAAAAGTAGCGTAGAATTTCTTCGCTCGATTAAATGGCGTCCGCTGCCTGATCAGTTTTAGTGAGCGCTGTCATAATTGTACCATTCAGCGGATTTTTACTCATCTGCTGCCAACAGTTGACTCTGTTGAATGCGGGCAATGAAGCAAATAGCCACCATAGCAAATTACAGGGTAGCCCCCTACTCCAGTTTATGTAACTTAATGCTGAGCGTGGAACTTGACAATTTTAGTCGCCTTTTCTTTAACTAAAACCTACAACAAATCAGAAAACTTATAAACTTACCTGTGGCACAAATGAATTATGAAACCATTCCTTAAAAATTGATGCGGTCATCCATGCGTTTTTAGAGTTTTTATACTCTACTGGTAATTCAAAATTTTTAAATGATCTTGGTTTTTTTGACTGGCCTATTACCAATGGTTTTAATTTGTGCAATCCAGTTGCATTTGTACAGGCCAAAAATGTTACCCTTGCTTTTTCAGTTTTTCTACCAGGAGCATTTTTTTCAACAGAGCTGACGTAAGTCTTATTGGGTAACGATTTCCAAAATAAACCCGTTTCATCTGCATTGTAAATTTGATTGTCGCATAACTTCAGCTCAGCCTTTAGTTTCTTCAATTTATTTTTAAATTCTGGAACAGCTTCGAGGTGAGATGATAATTTTTCACCACAAATCTTTAATAATCTTATGCCAAATCTATTTTTAAAACCATTGAGCCATCCACAACTTGCGTTGAACCCGTTGCTTGATCTGTACATTTTTTCGTGCAACTGCTTCGCTTTTGCTCTAAGCAACACGCCTCCTATTGGCAAATGCTTACTCCTTTGAGAAATGAACCACTTATAAAGTTTGTTTTCCATATGTGGAAATTCGCCAGCTTTAGATGACTTTCTTTTGCGGTGGCATTTGGATGCTGCTTCCAAAATCCTAGCCTTGTTTTTTTTTATGCGTGTTATGGTGGACTTAGCGACTTTATATTCTTGCGCTAGTTGTGTACATCCATAACCTTTTGAAAGTTTTTCCAAAATGTCTGTCTTTGTTTTGAAAGACAGAAATAATTTCGTTTTTTTCGACATTGTCCAAACGCACGCGCCAAGTTTTAAAAATCAACTGATTTTGTACACAATCTTAACTCACTTATGTACATGCTTTTATTTCAAGCAAAAACGAAAAGACAGTAACGGGGAAGTACAAAACATATATTTAAAAATGTTCATATGTACTTAGCATGTGCAATATACAAATATATGTAGGTTTGCATAACATTCTTTTCTATTTTCAGTCAATGTTCCCTCAACTCAGTACGATTGAAATTGTATAGTTCCCTCTACAGAGTAGTAAATGAAAAAAAAATACGTGTTCCCTTAACCGAGTAGTTCTCTCAATCCGGGGTTCCCTCAACCGCGATTGCACTGTATATAAAGAATATAAACAAAATAAAATAAAAAAAAAAAATTTGGGAAAGTTTAAGGTAACTTCCCCGATTTCATAAAAGAATGTATAACCTATTTTACTTAAAAGTCGTTTCTATTAAACAGGGTGCACCAGAATTGGGCCATTACATTGGGGGTGCTGATTGTCCATGATGAGGCGAGTAAAAAATCGTACGGTTTGGAGTCTTTTCCTTTTACTCCAATTACCAATAATTTAATAGCTTTTTCAAAAATCAGTTAAATTTTTTGCCATAAAATCACAAAGTCTAAACTAATGGTTTTTTTCAAACAAATGTTCTCCATCTCTCTACTATACAATTTTTTACTCGCCTCATCACTAGCAAGTTATACTCAAGTCTGGAACAACCTTTTTTTCATGTTATTTATTTTTTGAAACATTTTTTCGGTATTTGGTCACGAGGATTGAACTTAGATTCCATTCTTCTAATGGTTTCCTATCTATGAATTTCCTATACTGAATTTTGTGTTGTATTTTTGGGAAAGGATAAAAAGTCGCACTCTGTTACGAAAAGTTGCAAATAAACGCAATCTTATACTACGTTCACATTGAGAGCTAAATGCGCATTTACGAAATTGAATGTATATATTTGTCTCTTTTACTCTTACAAGGAGCATACGGCCACGCATTCTAAATTGCTAATGCGCATTTCGTTAAATGCGCATTTAGCCCTCAGTGTGAACATAGTATTACACTACGTTCACACTGACAGCTAAATGCGCATTTAACGAAATGCGCATTAGCAATTTAGAATGTATGGCCGTATGCTCTTTGAAGGAGTAAAAGAGCCAAATATATATTTTGCATTTTGTAAATGCGCATTAAGCTCTCAGTGTGAACGTAGTATTAAGAAAGTCACCTCTTAGTGGCAGGACATCCAAAAAAGGGTAATTTGTGCCACTTTAGTCAGCCAAAGGTAACGTTGGCCGTAGCCCCTCCCATCAGGAACGTCGATGACATAGTGTAAAAAGTGCGTTCGCAGCGGGCGGCACACCATAAGGGCGGCATTTTGACATTTAAATGACAATGAATCACTCGATCCAAATGACTTTGAAAAAAATTACGAGGGCGACACTTTGGCATTTAAATTTTACGATATTTATTTAATAAAAGTAAAACTAAACATCAAATCTGATGTTGAATCATTCTGGAACTTTGTCAACTCAAAACGCAAGATTGATTCCTATCCTTCTTTTATGAAATATAAAACTGTTGAATCGGATAGCGAGAACAGCATTTGTAATTTTTTTCGCGACCTTTTCATCTTCATCCTATGATAACCTAAGCTATCCATTTAGTGTTCAATCTGGCAATATTTGTCACCCAATAATTGATACTGACACGGTTTTATTATACTTAAAAGCTCTTAAAACGTCATATGAAAGTGGTCCCGACAATATACCGTCATGTGTATTAAAATATTGCTGTGATGAATTAGTTACTCCAATCACTTTGCTTTTTTCTTCTTCATTAAAATCTTGCTATTTTCCAGTTGCCTAGAAGTTGTCTTCTATTATTCCATTGCACTAGTCTGGTAACAGGTCTTTAATCGATAACTATCGTGAAATTGCAAAATTAAGCGCTTTGCCGAAGCTTTTCGAGGCAATCATTACTTCACAATTATCACATAGTGTTAAATCTTTATTGCCTCCACTTCAACATGGTTTCGTTTTTGCAAAATCAAGGGTTACAAACCTACTTAAATTTACTTCCGAAACCATAGAGAATTTTGGAAAAGGTTTACAAACTATTGCTATATACACAGATTTTAGTAAAGTTTTTGATGTTGTTAATCATAAACTCTTAGTCTTAAAGCTTTCTCTTGCCGAATTTCCCACAACACTTGTAAAATGGATTGAATCTTATTTATGCAATAGAACACAACGTTTTATTTTTAAACTTGTGAAATCTCATGAGTTTCCTGTCACTTCTGGTGTACCTCAAGGAAGCCACCTCGAGTCACTTCTTTTTTTACTGCTTATAAATGTTTTGCCATCTGTCATAAAGCATTCGAGTATTTTAATGTTCGCAGACGACGTGAAACTATTTCTTCCTTTCAAAAATGCTTATAATGCCGTTCTTTTGCAAACTGACATAGACCATCTTTATAGCTGGTGCAACGTCAATCATATGGATCTTAACATGAAGAAATGCAAGCACATGACCTTCACTCAAAAATCTCCTGTCACATGTATTTATAAAATTTGTGACCATACATTAGAGTCTTTAGATATCTTTCATGACCTTGGAGTAACTATGGATACTAAACTTCGCTTTCATATTCATAGTAATAAAATTATAAATCGAGCACATAGTACTCTAGGTTTCATTAAACGATGGGCAAAAGAGTTTAATGATCCCTATATAACAAAAACCTTATTCACCTCTCTAGTACGACCTATTTTAGAATATGCTTCAATTGTTTGGTGCCCTCGATATAGTTGTTACATTGACGACATAGAATCAGTTCAGAAAAAGTTTCTTTTATTCTGCTTAAATCATCTTTACTGCAATTTTAATTATCACCTACCACCTCATAAATATCGGCTGCAACTTTTCTTACATTAAATAATCGGAGTATTATGCTAAATGCTACATGGACTTTCAAACTTTTACATGGATGTGTAGATAGTGAATATCTACCGAGCAAAATTTACTTTAATATTCCTCTCCGTCCTAGAAGATCTTTTGAGTTACTTTACATTAACTTTTGTAGAACTAGTTACTTGCAAAACGAATCATTCAGAAGCGCTTGCGGGGACTTTAATTTTGTTTCAGATGCAATTTCCTTAAATGAATCCGTTTACTCAATTAAATTTAATATTTTAGATTTAGTACCGCCAGTACCAGTACCAGTATCTCATTACCGAGACAGTACCGCCACTAATCTGGATCATGTTTTCCAAGGATACTTAATATTTTTCGGTGATGTTTGGCAACAACTTATGCAATCTAGCTGTGTAGTTTAATATGATTATCCAGAGCGAGACCACGTTCGTCTCGCCTGGCATATGCTGTTTTGACACCGTAAGATTAGCTTTGCATGTGTGAGCTGTGCTCTAATCCATATTCATATAGATATACAGCTATAGATATATTTGGATTATCCAGAGCAAGACTCGTCTGTCTTGCCTAGCACATGTATAAGCTCGACCTCGTCCGTCTAGCCTGGCATATGGGAGTACCGCTCTAATCAATCATTCTATTTACTACTAAGAAGCAAATCGGATTGCAACTGTATATACCTGAAAGCCTGCCAATTTTACATTTTTATAAAATTTTAATTGTACATAAATAAATTGTATTAATTTTGTCTAATATTAATTGCTATAAAGCCATATGTGCTTAGCATTGAAATAAATAATAATAACAATAAAATAACAATGGTTTTTCAAATCAAAATAGTTAAAAATCATTTTGGAAAAGCTTTTTGACCAATTTTTTTACTATTTTGCACTCGCAGTGTGCGAGCATTGCAGCAAACAATTTATGCAAACTCACCTCTGTGAACGCACATTTGCGGAACTCGCTTTCGAGTCTCGCATTGACAAAAAGTTTTGATTACAAGTGGGTTGAACTATTTGAATTTTGTGGAACAGCTTCAGAAGGTTGACAAATAAACGAAAAACAAAAAATCTACTTGTTCCTTCCGCAGCAAAAGAAAATACCGCGAAAATTAAAACAAAAGTTTGAAAAACACTTTTAAAAAAAAGTTGATGAAAGTGCAAAGTGAGAAAATAGTTATTGTGCGAGTTATTTTTATTGTATTTTTTGTGTATTTTAAATTAAGATGAACATTCTTTGGAGCAGTATAAAGAGCTAGGAGCTGAAACTTCTAAATTAGATGTAACATGTTTCCCAAATCTAACTTTGGCAGCTTCAAGAAATGAGACTCAAGATGAACATCGCTTGAAGAATGACGAAGAGCCAGAAGTAGAAACTCCAACGGCAGACATTGCAACATTTTAAAGAGAGAATGAGGAAAATTTTGTTGACAATCTTCAAATATCTTAGAGCCTAATACAACGCTCACACTGAGAGCTAAATACGCATTTACAAAAAAAAATATATATATTTTTCCCTTTTACTCTTACAAGGAGCATACGTCTACGCATCTAAAATTACAAACCAAAATGTAGCCATTGCACATCATTTTCTGTTAACGTTGCCAGTAACCTTTTCCAGTGGTGAGCGTTGTTATTCAAAGTTAAAACTAATTAAAAATTACTTGCGATCGACAATGTCACAGAGTCTACTATCGGGCTTAGCTTCAATATGAATTTGAAATCGGATTAGGTAAAAGTATTGGTTTTACCGATATCTGAAATGATTTTGCAGAGACTTGAGTACGAATATCAAATATTTATACACTTTGAGCTAATCAACTATTGATTCTATTTGAACTCTTATATTTAAATGGCTTTTTTCTTTTCTTTTTCATCTTTTTTTTCTTTGGATGTGATGTGAAGTATTTGTGTAAAAAATCCGTTTTTTTATTTTAGGTCCTTGAGAATGTTGAACTCGTGACGCTTATGTTAAAATGGCCTTTTTTTCTTTTTCAACTTTGGTTTTTTTGTAATTGAAGTATCTGAAGTGTTAATTTTTATTTTATTTATATATAAAAATATGTGAAATTTTTTAACATTAAATTTTTTATGTATTCTAATTGATAAATGGGTGGAAAATTTTGTTTTTCCCCGGACGCCCAAATCCTTATCTACGGCCCTGCCTCCCATGCACATGAAATATATTTTGGTCCATAACTAAGAAATGAGAAAAGCTGCGAAAACGATTTTTTCTTGAAGTTCAAAAATTTCTTAATTTTAGAATTCATTTATTTTTTCTTTTTATTAAAAATGGAATTTGGAATGGAATGGGATCAGGATCGGACCGTTCATCCTTTGTTGAATCATCATATATTATACCCGATATTTCTGATTCATCAGCAGGAATAAGAAAAACTAATACTAATAAATTTTCTAACATTAGTCAGGGACTTTTCTCGGTAGGGATCAACCAAAGGATCAGAACTTATGAGAAACATATTCAATAAATCCGTATTTGGATTAACTATTGCGCTTTTACGTGTATTGGTCAATCGAAAACGTCTACAGTCTTTGTTGATTGTACTCAGGAGCCTCTTGTGCTTTCTCGGTCTTGGCCATGATACATTTATAAGGTAGGCTTACATTTAAATGGCTGCTCAAACAACAAGTTTTGCAACAACAAAGCTGTGAGAACGCTAAAATTCGACCAGTCGATTTTGACATACAGCTTCCTTTTTACTCCAACTTGAGCCTACCTTATAATTCTGCCATGGGTTTTGGCATTTTTTTTCCACAAACCGAAGAAATGTATAAAAAATGAGCGAGTTAGAAAAAAGACAAGAAGAATAAACAGCAAAGAATATTATGTAAAGGGATTGCATGTTGCTGCCACTCTGATGTAATAATTGCATAAGATATAGAAACAACTACTGTTGTATTAATATTGACTAAAAGACTTACTTATTGACTTAAGAACTGACTGGCAAACATTTTCATGTAAATATGTTCATGTCTAAATATGTCTTAATTATACAAATACAAGTAAAAGAAAAAATAAACACCCAACACATAGTAAATACATACAGGTTGTATTACATCATAGGGCGGAGCACAAGAAGTTATGTTCGTTATATATGTAGTAAGAGCGGAGGAAAAAAAAAACACAAATTACATAAAGCAAAACCACAAGACAAATAGAAAACCATAATTTATGAATTACAAAAGTATAGAGTGCGTGTCAAGGTGTTTTTTAATACTTATGTGCTTGGCACGAAACTGTTACAATTGTTTATATGTGCTTGAGGAATTAAAGCATTTTGGTATTCGGAATTGCATGTGTGTGGAACCAATATTTATTAAGGCGGGACATGACATACGCGGCAGAGAAAACAGACCTTCTTTTAAAAATTCATAACTCAGTTAAAAACAAACATTTTTCCAAAATTATTAGAGAATTGAACAAATTACAAGAAAAAAAATTCAAAAAAATATATTTTTCACTACAACATGGTTTTATAGAGCTCCAAACTGGCGGCAAAGAAAAAAACCGGGCCTCGTGGTTGCAGCGATGGGAGTTCCAAAAATTGTCCGATCTGGCAATAAATGACTTTCTTAAATCTTAACAAAATTGGTTATCGAATGACACGAGCTTTTTTTTTTAAATATTTTTTCAATTTTTGGTGATGTTCCAAATTTGAAAGAGTGTTTTTTCGAAAAAAATATCGACTTTAAAAATTCATAAAAAATCGAAAAAAACACATTTAAAAAAAAAGCTAGTGTCATACGATAGCGAATGATATTTAAAAAAATAAAAAAAAAAAAATTTCGTCAAAAAATGAACCCGCTAGTGCCGCAACCAGTACGAAAAACATGGTTTCGAGATAAACGCGTTCAAAGTTTGTGAACAAAGAAAAAAAAGGTTACCTTCAATCTGCCATGCCTGCTTCGTACTGTATGTCTTCGTTACCTTGTGTTGTGCTGTTTCTTATAGTTTTTTGCAATCGTTAAGCAATTCGGGCTTCACCCTTCAAGTAGGTACGAAATAACAACCACCAAAAGTCAGGTAGCAAGTAAAACAACTAACTTTTATCTAACTTTTGAACCCGTGGGAATTTTTCGATGAAATTTTTTTTCTTAGAATCTTAAGAATATTTACTAAAAAACAACCGACTACAAAAACACTACAAAGTAAAAAATAATTTTAAAAATACTTTTCCTATTAATTTCTTGGTCATATTTGATAACTTATTTAAACATATTATTATATATGAAATCTTAATATCTTAATTTTTTTCTTATTAGTTTTATTATCATAAATATATTAATTTCTTGATGAATACAAAAGCTTTTAAGGTCGGCGCTAAATAATCAGACTTTTAATCAGAAGCGCCAACTTCAAAGCATTAGTATTCATCAAGAAATTAATATATTTATGATAATAAAACTAATAAGAAAAAAATTAAGATATTAAGATTTCATATATAATAATATGTTTAAATAAGTTATCAAATATGACCAAGAAATTAAAAGGAAAAGTATTTTTAAAATTATTTTTTACTTTGTAGTGATTTTGTAGTCGGTTGTTTTTTTTTTTTTTTAAATTTTTATTTCTTCCTTTTTAGAGAATATGATAAATTTTCGAAAAAAGTGTATAAACAACATAAATAAAATTGTTCCGAAAAAATTTGTTCTATTTAAATCTGAAAGTTTGTTGGTTATTTCAAATATATGCCTCTCAAATTTAAATTAGATGTGATATGTTTTGAAATTATTATACCCATTCTTGTAACGAGTTTTATTACCCTAGTGTCAATATTATTCGAGATATAGTGTTTTTCAAATATTGCCACGCCCCTTTGTTAAATAAGCGCCCACTTTCTGGAGCGTTATTACCAATAATTGTGCCTATCCCTGTACTTTATTTCAGTACACCAGCGTCAATATTAACTGCGATAGTGTTTATCTAGTTTTGCCACGCCCATTTATCGAATAGCGCCTACTTTATTGACCACAATTTTTAATAATTCTGCCTACCCCTGTACTACAATAAATTTCAGTGCCCTAGTGTCAATATTATTCGAGATACACTGTTTTTCTAATATTGCCTAGCCCAGTAGTCGAACTCCGCCCACTTTCTTCACCATAATTTTTACTAATAATGCCTACCCCTATACCAAATTGCAGTACCATAGTATCAATATTATTCGAGATATACTATTTTTCTTATATTGCCACGTCCATTTGTCAAATAACGCCCATTTTGTTGACGGCAATTTGTAATAATTGTGCCTACCACTACACTAAATTTCAGTACCCTAGTGTCCATATTATTCGAGATACAGTGTTTTTATAATATTGCCCCGCCCATTTGTCGAATAACGCCCACTTTATTGGTCATAATTTGTAATAGTAATGCCTACTCTTATACTAAATTGCAGTACTATAGTATCAATATTATTCGAGATATAATCTTTTTCTAATATTGCCACGCCCATTTGTCAAATAACACCCATTTTCTTGACCGTAATTTGTTTTAACTGTGTCTACCCCTACACTAAATTTCAGTACCCTAGTGTCCATATTATTCGAGATACAGTGTTTTTATAATATTGCCACGCCCATTTGTCGAATAACGTCCACTTTATTGACGATAATTTGTAATAATAATGCCTGCCCCTATACTAAATTGCAGTACTCTAGCCTCAAAATTGTTCAAGATACACTGTTTTTCTAATATTGCCACGCCCATTTGTCGAATTACGCCCATTTTCTTGTCCGTAATTTGTAATAATTGAGCCTACCACTACACTAAATTGCAGTACCCTAGTATCAATATTATTCGAGATACAGTAGTATCTAGTATTGCGAGATCTATTCTTGCCACGCCCAGTTCTCGAATACCACCCACTTTTGTACGGGCACCTCCATGCTTATGATATCTATCTGTTCCCCAAAAATTATGGCAATCAGGCATATGGTTTAGGAGTCATCGATGTGCATACATTTAAAAAATAAAATAAAAAAAAAAAAACAGAGAAACCGACGAACTTGAGAACCTCCTCCTTTTTGAAGTCGGTTAAAAATACAAAATTATTAAAAAAAGGCAATTTCAAAAAACTGCGCATGTCATGTAACCCCTTAAATAAAAGGATATATTGTAGTATACATGAAATCAAGTTTTATCTGGTAGAAATAATAACAAAAAAATTATTAAGTTTTCTTAAAAAAATATAATTCAGTATTAAAGACGATAGGAAAGGGTAAATGAAATAAAGTCATGATGAGAGTACTAAATTTAAGAGTTGCTTCATTTATCATCAATATACCGTATATCAGGTTAATAATTATATTATGACTGGAAATGCTTTTATACAATTCAGTATATTCTCCCAAAAGCTCAATACATTTGTTCCAAAAGTCCTTTAATATATCTGAGATCTTCAAAATAGCCTTCCGTCGCTGCTTCCACCTCTTCGTTTGATAAAAATCGTTTTCCACACATAAATTTTTTGAGAAGTGAGAAGAGTCATAAGTCGATGGTAGATAAGCTAGATCTAGTAAAAAGGATGGATGCTCCAACAATTCGTACTTTAATTCATTGATTTAGCGATGGTTTTTGACTTTTGTGAGTAGGTGCGTTGTCCGAAAAATAATTTTTTTTCTTCTGCAAACCGGGAATCAGGAATCTTTGCGTTTAGCTGATCCAAAAAGTTGCAATAATATTGAGAATTAATTGGTTTTCCAGTTTGGGAATAATCTACCTACAAAATACTTTTTGCATCCCAAAAAACTGATGCCATTCTTGTTTTTATTCAGGATCATGGTGGTAAGCCCAAATCTCATTCATAGCGATGAATCGCCGCATAAAATCCTTGATATCCTTTTTTAAATAAACAGTTTTTCGATTGCCGTTTTAAATATAATGGACCAACCAATTAATCTGAATTTTTGATATGACCCTCTGGATTGAGACAGTCCCACACAGTGCGTTATAATGCTTTTTAATAATTTTTTGCAAAAGTAAATATCACTATTTTTATGATATCACCTGTTAAAGCTCATCTTATTATATCGTTGATCACCTACTGTAATGAACTCAGATTTCGCTATTTACCAGAGGATGCTCAATATCTTTTAAGATTGCATTTGTGTGATTGGAATATTCTAGAATGTTTAGGTAAGGCAAGAACCTAATGATATGTGGCGAAGAGGCTTGAGAGTGCAACCCTCAAAATTCAAATATTCATGTCTTGTATATAAAAATGAATATTTACATAAACTGACACATAAAACATAAAAAATATCGTGCGTTGTGTTGAGAATTTAAAAGACTTGTAGGTCTTAAAGAAATTAATGCCCTTTATTAAAAGGATGTTTTGAACAAACCGTATTTCAGCGTTAGTTTTATTTTTAAACTAGTAAATTATTCTGTTTCAAAACTATTTTTTTTTTTATTTATTCAAATGCTTAAAATGCAATTTCAAGGTCATTCTAAACTGACAGAAAAATGTTAGGTTTTTAATTTGTACAAAATGCCAGTGGCTTTTCGTTAAGTTGAGTCCAGTCTCGGTGATGTGAATGTTTAAATAAGTATTTTATTTTTTATAATCTTTAAGTAAAGACTTAAAACTATACACTCCAAAAAAAAAAACTTAGTTTTAAAATCAAAAACCACCAGTTTCTGTTTGAAAAATTTAAAATTTCTTTTTTCTATATTTTAAAAAAAGATTTACTTTGTCTTAAGAAACTAAGAACTTTAATATAAAAATCAAATTTTATTTAAAAATATGTTTTTCGAATAACGTTTTACTTATTGATTCTTTGCTTGCTTGTCAACAAGAGATCTATAGCCTTAAGCATAGGACGTCAGATCCTCGACATTGTCGGTCTTGTGTTTGAAACTTGTAGCGGCAGAACTTTTTTTATTTTTTTCGACTGGTTTCTTTTTAATTTTAATGGAAAAAACAATCCTTCGTCAACAATGCTGAGCGCGTCGCAAAATAATTTTCGACGCCGTTGTTTTTTACCTAAGTCAATTACAGGTGGGTAGAAAAATCGACAGACTATCATGCGAGCGGCCCTGGTTCAATTCCAGCGGTGAATAATTTTTAAATGAATATAAATAATAATGATAATAATAATTCTATTAAACTCTTTGTTACATAAATATCCACAAATATGTTAAATTTACCGGAACTCAATAACTCTAGAAAAAATTAAGTTTTTGATACACTGCATTTGTAAAAAAAAATTTTGATTGTTAAATACTACTTTTTGTTTCAAATAAATTTTGCTTTTACTTTCAAAGAAAAATCGCATTTTTATCTAAAAAAAAAAAAATTCTTTGGCGCTTAAAGAAGTAAAATTTTCTTTTAAATTTATTAAATTTTCTTTGTTTTTAGGATGCTTTTTCCTGAGTGCAGAGTAGTTCTGCTATGAATGCCACTTTAATTTTAACTCTGTTATTTTCATTTAAAATTGTTTTAGTGAAAATTAAAACAGGAATTTAGTTCTTAACAACACTTTTGCTCACACTTCCATTTTAAACCACTTCCACTTTTTTAAAATTACATATGTTACATACAACACGTTAAATAAACATATATAAATTAATTTTCTCTTTTTTATACCCCAACGCGTACTGCGTAAGGGGTATATCAACTTTGTCATTCCGTTTGTACCGCCAAGAAGGAGGCGTGGCAGGTATAGAAAAATATATATATTTTTGATCAGCATCACCTCCAGAGTCGATTTCCGTGTGCCCGTCTGTATGTCCGTCTGTCCGTCTGTCGACACGATTAAAGCCGCAATTTTAAAGCTGTCGAGATAAAATTCAAAATATAAGATTATTTTTAAAAAAGGAAGATCAAGTTCGAAATGGACAAAATCGGATGAAAACCATGCCTACCTCCCTTACAAAGTGACTTTATACTAACCGTAAAATGTCTTTAAAATCCACAAAAATTAAAGAAACGCCTTGAAATTTGGCACGCAAGCTATGAAATTTGGAAAAATCGGATGAAAACCACGCCTACCTCCCATACAAAGTGGCTTTATTTTAAACGTAAAATCTCTTAAAAATCTGCAAAAATTAAAGAAATGTTTGAAAATTTTGCACATAAGCTTTGATATTTCATATAAACCATCTGTGTGATATATGGCAAAATCGGATGAAAACCACGCCCACTTCCCATACAAAGTGGCTTTATTTTAAATGTAAAATCTCTTAAAAATTCACAAAAATTAAAGAAATGTCTTGAAATTTTTCACATAAGCTTTGATATATAATATGAACCATTTCTAAGATATTTGGCAAAATCGGATCAAAACCACGCCTATCTCCCATACAAAGTGATGTCAGCAAAATAGGAAAACTTTCGTTTTCTGAATGTCATCGTGTATGTCATCGTGTATGTCGTGGCTAAAGACTTCGAATATTCTCCAATATGGCAGCGAGGGGGGGGAGGGTATTTTAGCTGCGGTACCCTGCCGAAGCTCCATCCTTACTAGTTTTTCTTTTGGTTTAACTCAATTTATTTCAAATTCTAAAAATTTTGTATGGTTATATAACATACATAATTATATAATACACATTTTTTTTTGCTGACTTATAGATTCGGGTAACTAGACCTCCCTTTTTCTCCCTGCGGACGCCCTAGCAATATCGTTTATATGTCTTATTAATAATACAAACACTCTTAGTGAATATACTTAGCTGTTTTTGATTTAGATTAATCATGTATTAATGTATTCAAGTGTTAATGTTTTGGGAGGCAGTTTCTTTCATTACCAAGATTTAACTATAAAAAGCAATTTAAATGAATACTAACTAAATTTGTTGCAACTGGTTGCAAGACCTATTGAATGTACTTTGTTAAGGGAGGGAAGGGCTGGAAATGTAAGGTCTAAAAATTACCTATTTGTATGAATTTTTTGAAGCGCTGCTGTTAGTGGAAGTAACTTGAATTGATGTAGGTATAATAACACAACATTTGAAGAATAACCAGTAAAAAATTATATTGAAAAATGGCACGAAGTAACAAAATGGCGCCCATTTTCCGGAGCACCTCCAAAAAGTGGCCCATCAGTGGATCACATGAAATAAAAAAATAGAGATGTTTTGAGAAGCTAATAAGATTCCCAAGGTCACGCTTTTGAGGTTTTTTTAAAATTTTTTTCAGATTTTTGGCAGCACTTGAATGTCAAAAAATCGATTTTTGACAAAAAAAAAGACATATTTCTTACAGCAAAATGAAAAAAAAGTAAAGAAAAAATAAACTGAGTTGTGCTTGTGGGAAAATCGTTTTAAAGTTTATTTACTTAAAAGGTACACTTTCTCTCCGCTAGTTTTACTCGGATCGTCTTCAAATATGGACACAATATTCTTGAGATGCTGTGCATTCATATAAAAAACTAAAAAAAAATATTGTTTAAAAAATGTTAAAAAACCGTACCCCTCTTATGAATAGATCCGACTTATTGAAATGAAAGTATTTCATTGAAATACATAGTCTATTGAAATTTGAAGAATATGTTAAAGATCCTCTAAAATAATATATTTTCAGATAACATATTTCTGAACAAAAATAATAACTAATCTTTATTTGTTATGTCTTATGAGCTTAGTCCAGCATGAAATAGGCTGAATATTTAAATTTGACAAGTGGCGGCCGTGGCATACTGGTTAAGGTGCGTGGTTCAAATCCCACCTGACACAGAATGTTTTTTAAATTAAATTAATTTTTCTGTTCGGCTGTCACCTCTCTGCAGACAATGGCAAACCAAGAGAGTAAAAACTGCCATGAAAAGCTTCTTGAGAACATAAGCCGTTCGGAGTCGGCATAAAAGCATGTTGGTTCAGTTCTCAATCATTTGTGTTCAGACAAACCCGCACAACACAATTAATCATAAGAAGCTCGGTCCTAGTTTTTTCAGGGGCTGAAATGGACATTTCGTTTTTTTTCTATCTTAAGGCGGTCTTCTCATTCAAAACCCGTTTTTTGGACCCTTTTTAAAAAAATTCTTATTTGAAAACGCAAAGAAACATTGTAAACTTTTTTTATTTATTGTATTACAAAAGGTTCAAAGTAAATAAAAAAATTTTTTTTGCCTCGATACGTGGGCTGTTCAAAAAGTAATGAGACTTCAAAGTTGGTGGTGAAAAAAAAAGGTGTCGTCCCGGCGGCCACGATTCCGGGTCTCCGGAGCGTCTGAAATGAAAAAAAAAACGGGGTTAAATTCAGTATAGATGTAATTCTCGGGTGAACTTCAAACTTAATTTTGTGATTTTTTTTTGACAAAATGGCGGCCATTCAAAATTTCCATTTCGGGTTTTTTTTTTTGTAGTTTAGTGTAAAAAAAAAAATAGTAAAAAATTTTTTAAAATTATGGTCGAGGTTCACCCGAGAATGCTGACAATTCTGCGTCGATTCCATTTTGTTTCATGAAAATCGGTTCAGTTGAACTGGAGATATCATGGCCGCCAGTTCGAAAAACGTGGGTTCGAGATAAGCGCGTTTAAAGTTTGAAGTAATTTTTTTGGGAAAAAAAAAAAAAAAATCAAAAATGTTTAAATGCAGTTTTAAAGAGCTGACAATTTTTACTTACAAATATTAGTCGGCGATGCCAGCTCCATACAGGCCAACTTCCTCTTTTTCGTAGAAACTGCTTTCTGCTGCCCTCTCTGCTCTGCGAGCCGTTCTGCCAGCTTTTGATGATGCCGCAGCTCGAGTCTCTGATCGGTTCAATCTGTCTTCATTGCGAGATAGTGCGTATTCGTATGCGTTTTTGCCAATCGCAATACCCATCAAACCCATAATTTTAAGTATGGGTATAAAACCGTCGTTGAAGAGGCACGTTGCAATGAAATTGGCCACTTCGATGGTGCGTGCGCATGAGTTGATGTGTTTGGGCGAAAGTGACCAAAGAACAGAATTGTAGGACTCATTGGAATTCTGAGTTTCAGATCCAAGGCATCTTTCAAGCAAATTATCTGCCGACAGCGCTTCGTAAGCTGGTTTTATTACCTCCATCACCTTCTTGTCCATCAGACCTTGCTTCACAAAAAAAGCTGTATCTTCTAAAGTATTTCGAATTTCTAAAAATCCTTTTAGGGGCATATTCACAACTACCCAAGCTATAAATAAATGCAAAAAAAGTTGAAAAAAAAAGTTGCTCAATGAGAAGACCCCCTTGATTTGAATATAGCTATAAGAAAAATTACATATATAAATATATCTTCCCTTTTCTGAAGATCGTTAAATCAAAAAAGCTTTCGAACTGCAGATTGTTAAAATATAGTTATAGAAACAGTGACATGTATATTATATAAAACGCAAACATAAAAATCATACCTCACAACTTCGTATGGAATCATTTTAACCATATTTTTCGTTGGCAAAAATAGTGTCTTTTTAACATATTATTCATGATGCAAATAGTTAGAACATTATTGAAAGACGGTTAGTTGAATTGCTTTAAAAACCATTCAAAACAAAGCATTGTAGTTCTTTTGGAATTTAATATTATTTTTTTCAACTAGTTCTACACTCCAAAAAATAAATACAAATTTACTATATATATAAAATAAATTTTTTTTTTTTTAATTCAACTAAAGTGTAATTTAACTACAAGTTTCACTGTAAATTTTTAATATATAAAATTATATAAAAGCTTTTGTAAAATTCAGCAACAAATGTTGTTGCTATATCAATATTAAACTTTTTTTTCATCATACATTGCATTGACAATGTAGACGTTTGTATATTGACTTTTTATTTGGGTTTGATTATGAGCAAGTAAACAGCTTGGTATTCAGTAATTTTAAGCTAAGGTTGTTAATATTAGTGTTTTGTGAAATGCACAATATTTACATTAAAATGTGAGTGCGAAAATTTTTTAATAAATCTTAAAAATAGTTGTTAAAAAATTCTGTGTTTCATTTCTATAACTCACCAATTGACTCACGGTTTGAAAGATTGATATATTTTCTTGGTATAATTAACTTGAAAATATATCTTTTTTTTTTTTGTTCAGATTTCTGAGTAGCAGAACAACGTGTTTTATTATTTTTGTGTAAATTTTAACAATCATAAAATTAGTTCAAGTTTACTACAGTTTTGATTGCAGAACATATGTTTAATATTGCTATTTAAGCAGTCCTAATTTTTATGTTACTACATCAATTGTAGTAATAAAAATAAACAAAAGTTGCTGAATATTATTCATATAAGAGTAGTTATTTTGTAATATTATTACAAAAATTATAGCAACATAATTAAACTAATCACTTACTTACTTACTTAGATGGCCGTGACAACCCGTGTCCGGATTTCGACCGACCTCATCAGCTCTCGCCAGGCGCCTCTGCTTTGCGCGCGCCTTCTCCAATCGGATACACCAAGTGCGGTAAGGGCTTCCTCAGCCTGGTCCATCCATCGAAGGCATGGTCTCCCTCGTCGTCGTTGACCAGCGACCCTCGCCTCGAGCACATTTTTCGCTGGAGCTTCGTCGTCCATACGATGGACATGACCCAGCCAGCGTAGTCGCTGCACAGTTATACGCCGAACTACGTCAATGTCTCCGTAGAGCTCATACAGCTCGTGGTTCATTCGGATGCGATAGTCATCGCCGACTCGAACAGGACCGAAGATTTTGCGAAGAACTTTTCTCTCGAACACCCCCAGAGCGGCTGCGTCAGTTTGCGAAACTACCCGTGCCTCAGCGCCATAAAGCAGCACAGGTAGAACGAGCGTCTTGTAGAGTGTTAGTTTTGTCGATCGAGAGGGCTCTGGAACTTAGTTGCTTACCGAGCCCGTAGTAGCACCTATTAGCAATTATTGTTCTTCGCTTTATCTCCAGGCTGATTTCGTTGTAAGTGTTAATGGCGGTGCCAAGGTAAACGAACTCCTTGACTACTTCAAAGTTATAGTTGCCGGATGAAACGTGGGAGTCTAAACGCCGCGCTCCCTTGTTTGTAGACAGCATATACTTTGTTTTGCCCTCATTTATCGTCAAACCCACTTTGGCTGATTCCTTTTCGATAGCGGCGAAAGCAGCGGTAACATCTCTCTTGGTTCTGCCAACAATATCAATATCATCAGCGTACGCAAGGAGCTGGACACCTTTATAGAAAATGGTGACATTACGATGCACACCGGCCTTTCGTACGATCCCCTCCATGATGATGTTGAAGAGATCGCAAGACAGTGGATCGCCTTGCCTGAAACCTCTTTCGGTATTGAAGGTTTCGGAGAGGTCATTTCCTACCTTGACGGAGCTGCGTGTGTTGCTCAACGTCATTCTGCAAAGTCTAATCAACTTTGCAGGTATACCGAACTCAGACATTGTTGCGTATAGGCAATCCCTTCTCGGGCTATCGAACGCAGCTTTAAAATCGACAAAGAGATGGTGTGTGTCAATTTGATTTTCGTGGGTTTTCTCCAGGATTTGTCGTAGCGTGAAAATCTGGTCTATGGTAGACTTACCAGGTCGAAAGCCACACTGATAAGGTCCAATCAGTGTTTTTGTAATCGGCTTTAATCTTTCACACAGTACGCTTGAGAGAACCTTATATGCGATGGAAATAAGACTGATACCTCTATAACTAGCGCAGATTGTAGGGTCTCCTTTCTTAAGTATAGGGCACAGTACACTTAGGTTCCAATCGTCGGGCATGCTTTCTGCTAGCCATATTTTGCTGATGAGCTGATGCATGCGCCTTATCAATTCATCGCCGCCGGTTTTAAACAATTCAGCTGACAGGCCGTCAGCACCCGCTGCTTTATTGTTTTTGAGTCGTTGGATAGCAACTCGAACCTCTTCATGGCTAGGTGGTGATACTTCCACTCCGTCATCGTCGATTGGTGGCACTGCAGTGCGCTCTCGATGGGCGGCATTGGTGGAATCGTCGCCAGTAAGTAAATTGGAGAAGTGCTGTCTCCACAATCTAAGCACACACTGTGTATCCGTATTCAGATCTCCATTTTCGTCTCTGCAAGTGGATGCTCCGGGCTTGAAACCTTGGGTTAGACGCTTAACCTGTTGATAGAATTTTCGTGCATCCTTCTTGCCCTGGTATGCCTCTAGTTCCTCACGCTCACGCTTTTCCTGCTCTCTTTTCTTGCGTCTGAAAAGGCGCCTCTCTTCCTTCCTCTTTTCGCTGTAGTTTTCTCGCACGGCTCGCGTTGCAGCTAACTGCAGCGTTTTTCTGTATGTGGCGTTTTTTACTGCTGTCACGATGCGACACTCCTGATCGTTCCATTGTTTCCGAGGTTGCGGGCGCCGGAAACCAATGACTTCTTCAGCGGCAGCGCGCATGGAGTGGGATATATGCGCCCAAAGTCCGCCGGCTTCGTCGAGTCCAGAGGTTGGTTGGTTGAGCTTAACCGAGAGTTGAGCGGAGTAGGCTTCGGCAGTCCGTTGTAATTGCAGCTTAGCGACATCTAGCTTTCGTTGCATTCCTGTGCGTATGTTCTTTGCATTGCATAATCGCATACGGATCTTGGCTGCAACAAGATAATGGTCGGAGTCAATGTTGACCCCCCGAAATGTACGCACATCTAGAACACTAGAGGCATGCCTTCCGTCGATTACAATATGATCAATTTGGTTTCGCGTTTTTTGATCAGGGGACAGCCAGGTGGCCTTGTGGATGTCGAGGTGCTTAAATCTGGTGCTACTAACTACCATCTTTCGCGCCGCGGCGAAGTCGATCAGTCTTAGACCGTTGTTCGTAGAGGTCTCATGAAGACTGAACTGACCGACAGTGGGGCCAAAGATGCCTTCCCTTCCGACTTTCGCATTAAAATCGCCGAGGACTATTTTCACGTCATGGACCGGAAGGTGGTCATATACGTCCTCAAGATTAGTGTAGAAAGCGTCCTTGACGGTTTCGTCCTTTTCCTCCGTCGGGGCGTGCGCGCAAATAAGGCTTATATAGAAAAATTTTGCCTTGATGCGGATCGTGGCCAATCTTTCGTTCACAGGTGTGAACCAGGAAACAAGGTGGCGTAGTTTCCGGCTAACAACGAATCCACATCCGAATTCGCGCTTCTCCGCATGGCAGCTGTAGTAGATATCGCAGTGTGCTTGTTTAGAGCAGCGTTGCCCTTTCCATCGCATTTCCTGGATGGCGGTGATGTCAGATTGTATTGTTTTGAGGGCTTCCGCCAGTTGGATAATGGCACCTTCCCTATAAAGGGTTCGGACATTCCAGGTGCATATCCGTAAATCATTGTCCGTTTTTCGTTTGCGGTGGTCGTCAACGTAATTGGGGTTCTTATCCGAGGCTGGTTTAGTTTTCAGTGGGCAGTAGTAATGTGGCGGGACCCAAACCCTGCGCACATTCCATGTTTAAGGTCTATGGATCGACCCGCCGCTCAAATTAGCCGTCAAACTGACGGATGCCAGTTTGCAGTTGCCCAGGGAACACCACTTGGAGGTTTGAGTCGACTTGAGACGATTTCGACATGGATAATGCTGGCCTCGCCAGGTTGAGGCGGTCAGACACGTTGCCATGTGAAGGTTCGCCCCCTGTTCCCCTATTAATTAAACTAATTAAAGCTTAAATATAACAAAATAATATTACCTACAACTATTGTAGTAAATTTCAACAAAAAGTTTTTAGAGTGTACTTTAAGCTCGTGACAAAAATGATTTATAGCGCCAACGTAGCCTACACATTCGGCCAAAGGTAGCTGTTAACATCCAATGGATTCCCTTCATTATTATTCCTTTTCGTTTATCATAATATCTGTGCCTGACTGCTCTCAATACCTTAGTAAAGCATGTGTCTTAACACCTGCATGATGGATTGAGTGATATATTCCACGAAATACTTATACAATCTTTTATTCAACACATAAATTTAAAATGATATCTTTTAAATTTTCCATAAGCTTTACAGCGCACATGAATAAAATCGCATAAAAAGCCATTTAGGGGAACTCAAAGCAAAATACGAAAACGTTGTAGGTGTAAAAAAACTGAAAATTTAAATTGAAATGAAATAAAATTTAAAATTTAAGCATTAAATGCATATTTTTTGCTGAAATGCTCGATGAAATTTAACAATTTTGTGTGGTAAACGCCAAGAGTTAATGTTTATAAAATACAAAATTTTAGTTTCAAGCAGTTTATTTACAAGGTTAAATGATACTATCGATATTAATCGAATCAAAAATTATTTAAAATGCGCGAATAAAACAAGCAACATTCTATAAAATACATGTAAATTTGCTATGACTATTATAGTAATTTTGTGTTTTACATTTAAGTCAAGAATATGCAGATGGAGAATTATATTAACTGCATCTTGCTGTAAAACGAAACGAACACTTTCGATCGTGCAAGTCAAGGTAAGCACAACATTTTTTCATATCAAATTATATTGCCGCTCGTTTCTTCGTTCGTTATAGGTCTTCGTTTTGTTTAACAGCAAGCTGCAGTAAGTGTGATAAGCAAAAAGGGATTTGGAAAGTGTACGCTTGAATGTGAATGTGAACTTGGACGGTATATAACAATAGCTGATACTATTAAATTTTCTGAAGCATCTGCTTATGAATACATTGTATGCATAAACAATATGTTGTTGGTATTCATTCAACAGTGTTGTATGCCTAGCTTACCTTACTGAATAATTATATGTAATCTTATTCAAAATAATTTCAATGTTGATAACTTCAGTTATAATATCAAATGTGAAGCATGAGCTTAGTAATATTCCCCTTGATGATAGGAGCCTCACATTCAAAAGGCAGAGTGTGCATGTGTGACAAGTTTCTAAAATTAATTTTTGGATTGATTCGTAACTATAGCTTTGCGACTCAAAGACAGGATTTCATGCTATACAGGTAATTTTCAATAGTGGTTGCACGCACTAATGCACTATTAAGGGTCTTAGTTACCGAAACATTTTTAAACTGCTTTTCACGTCTTTGTGAATCTAAGCTGCTTGCTTGCCCTAGATAAAACTTTATCGTAATGCAGACTAAAATATAGCTTGTTATTCACAACTACGATTTAATTTAATTTACTTTGTGTTAAGACCAATAATTATCACATTGAAAACTTGCTTAATTTTAAAGAAGAGTTCATACGCGAAATAATTTGTTCTTAATCTTAATAACAGAGATTTATTAAACTAACGAACTTGTAAGTTAAACCAATTTTATTGAATAATTCCTTGAGACGAATAACTTTTTCTATGATGTTATATACGTTTTTCGTTCAGCTTATGTTGTTCCTTATTTTCATCGATTATTTTAACTATATAATTTTTGGCGCCATTTGGAATATTCCTATCCTAAATAAAGTTAAGATAAAATATTATTATTTTTATTATATGGTTCAATATGCTTTCCACAACACTTGCATGCAAGTTTCTTTGAGACTTTTTCGAGAATACACTCCATCATCTTTTATTTTGTACACAACCAACCGACCGTCCGACCCTACTCGATATGTCAATAGTTTCAATTTTATAGAAAAAAAAAAAAAAAAAAAAACCATACGCCATGTTCAAAACTCAGCTTACAATTTTTCATAACTTGAGCTAACAATAGCAAGGATGTAGAACAAGCACACATACACACACAAACACATGCAGATATATTAACTGCAAGCGCACACACAATAAAACATTTCTAATATATATGCTAGTGTATGTTAGCAATACTTGCAATAAAAAATGTAGAGTTTAAAAATCAAAAGAAAAACTCACACACAGACACAGATACTCACACATAACATTGTTACTGTTACATTTAGATATTTTTAATATTCTCGAATATCAACACTGCAAGGACACTATATGTCGGGTTTAAAAAAAGTAAGTTTAAAAAAAAAGAATATAAAAAAAAAAATAATGAAAAGAACAAAATAAATTTGTGAGAGAACCGGTTAAAGCGACAAAAACTTCTATGAAGTTTTAAACGTAAAAAATCTGGTTTTGATATGGCTAGAATATCGAATGAAAAATGCTTCAACTTACAACGTCTGTTTGTATGTAAAAGTGTGTTTGTATGTATATCTGTCGCAATAAGCAATATTCGCTTAAGTCAACTTAAGACAGAAATGAGTTATTGATGTTGCTGTGATCTATGAGAATATTTCTAAATACACACCAAATCTGGAGTTTCTAACGTGATGTAAAACAAAGTTTTGGCACTAAAACCAAAATAGCTTTCATACAACTTATACGGCGATTGAAAACTTTGAAGCAAGATTTCTCGAAACATAGAATTTTGACTTAAGCGGTTATTGTTTACCGATACAGATTTGTTGAAGTGAGCGCTCTCAGTTGCCAATAATATTAAATGCTGTTCCATGATATGTTTGTTTCCTACAGTTCATGCTTAGAATGCGTTGGTGAGATGCTTTCCGTAGCTGAACCCAAACCCCTCCCTTTTTTCTTTATCTACTCAAACTTAAACTACAAATATTACTACCATCAGTTGTTATTGGGGAAAAGAAATTTCAACAACTGAAAGAAAAACCAACTCAATGGCAGCTCACCATTAGTGTAAAAATCAAAGAAATGCACACCATTAGTGTAAAAATCAAAGAAATGCAGCTAAGATCGAACACAAAAAATGACAACTAAAGTGGACGAAAAATTGCTTGGATGTGTTTGAGCCACTTGCAGCTATTACATGATATATGACGGCTGTTAAAACGAAAAAACAGCCAATGTCACGTTTGACGTTTAATTTGTCATGGCTGGACAATAGCAGAGTGCTGATATATTCGTTATAAACACAAAATTTAACAACAATTAAAACCTCAAAAAAGGTTAATAGACAATAAAAATGCTTAAAAGCTTTTCATACTTATGTTTGGGTCAGATGTTGTAAAATGTAAGTGTGAAAAATTGAAGCATTATTAACACTATGCTGCATTAAAAAATACAATAATTTAAAAAGTAATTGGCAATAAGTGAACACAGAAAAAAAATAATTGAATAAATTTATATTTGTTCATATAACTGTTTAACTTTTCATAGATTTTCTAAAAGACAAACAAAAAAAACTAAAAGAACACATAGAAAGTATCGGTATGATTGAATTTTCTTCCATTACCCCATCATAAAAGGACATTAATCGAAAATTAGCAAGATTTAACAAAAAATTTTGTATCGTCTTTAAGAATTGATCAAATTACAAAGGGGAAAAATGAATACTAGCAAAAAAATGCTGAGAGCTGAGAGTTCAATAAATTTATAGAACCTTTACTTAATCAAAAAGAAATGACTTAATATTCTACTTTGGTTATTAAAATGCTATTTGATATTAAAATTTATATATATATATATAACAGGTTTAAGTAGCAAAATAATTGAGTTTATATAAATTGGAAAAAAATGTCATTTACATATCGGAACTGATGTAACGGAATACGTGAGGATTTTATGTAGGAAGGGTAATTCAAACTTTCTTGAATAATATTTGAAACAAGTTTTATACAAGGTTTATACAAGGAGAAAAGACGTAGTTCCTTTATTCAATAACTTATATGAAGTTTTATATATGTTTTATATAAAACCCCAAATAAAATTTTACATAAGGTTTTTATGCAAGGCTCATTCAGAAACTTCAGATATTAATTACAAAGGGCAACACTGATTCTACGGCATGGGATTTCTTAGTTAATTTTGGAACATATGTTGAAGAAGATCTAAGCCTACAATTTATATTATTTAAATTGACTCTGGTTCTCGAGATAAACCGTTATTTTAAAAATGAAGGAGATTTCACCACATATTTAAGCATAACTCAATAACAGCTTGTCCGATTGGGTTAAATTCGAAAATCCGGAACTAAATTACCTCCAAGTTAACTGTTACTGTTACTGTTACTGTTACTGTTACTGTTACTGTTACTGTTACTGTTACTGTTACTGTTACTGTTACTGTTACTGTTACTGTTACTGTTACTGTTACTGTTACTGTTACTGTTACTGTTACTGTTACTGTTACTGTTACTGTTACTGTTACTGTTACTGTTACTGTTACTGTTACTGTTACTGTTACTGTTACTGTTACTGTTACTGTTACTGTTACTGTTACTGTTACTGTTACTGTTACTGTTACTGTTACTGTTACTGTTACTGTTACTGTTACTGTTACTGTTACTGTTACTGTTACTGTTACTGTTACTGTTACTGTTACTGTTACTGTTACTGTTACTGTTACTGTTACTGTTACTGTTACTGTTACTGTTACTGTTACTGTTACTGTTACTGTTACTGTTACTGTTACTGTTACTGTTACTGTTACTGTTACTGTTACTGTTACTGTTACTGTTACTGTTACTGTTACTGTTACTGTTACTGTTACTGTTACTGTTACTGTTACTGTTACTGTTACTGTTACTGTTACTGTTACTGTTACTGTTACTGTTACTGTTACTGTTACTGTTACTGTTACTGTTACTGTTACTGTTACTGTTACTGTTACTGTTACTGTTACTGTTACTGTTACTGTTACTGTTACTGTTACTGTTACTGTTACTGTTACTGTTACTGTTACTGTTACTGTTACTGTTACTGTTACTGTTACTGTTACTGTTACTGTTACTGTTACTGTTACTGTTACTGTTACTGTTACTGTTACTGTTACTGTTACTGTTACTGTTACTGTTACTGTTACTGTTACTGTTACTGTTACTGTTACTGTTACTGTTACTGTTACTGTTACTGTTACTGTTACTGTTACTGTTACTGTTACTGTTACTGTTACTGTTACTGTTACTGTTACTGTTACTGTTACTGTTACTGTTACTGTTACTGTTACTGTTACTGTTACTGTTACTGTTACTGTTACTGTTACTGTTACTGTTACTGTTACTGTTACTGTTACTGTTACTGTTACTGTTACTGTTACTGTTACTGTTACTGTTACTGTTACTGTTACTGTTACTGTTACTGTTACTGTTACTGTTACTGTTACTGTTACTGTTACTGTTACTGTTACTGTTACTGTTACTGTTACTGTTACTGTTACTGTTACTGTTACTGTTACTGTTACTGTTACTGTTACTGTTACTGTTACTGTTACTGTTACTGTTACTGTTACTGTTACTGTTACTGTTACTGTTACTGTTACTGTTACTGTTACTGTTACTGTTACTGTTACTGTTACTGTTACTGTTACTGTTACTGTTACTGTTACTGTTACTGTTACTGTTACTGTTACTGTTACTGTTACTGTTACTGTTACTGTTACTGTTACTGTTACTGTTACTGTTACTGTTACTGTTACTGTTACTGTTACTGTTACTGTTACTGTTACTGTTACTGTTACTGTTACTGTTACTGTTACTGTTACTGTTACTGTTACTGTTACTGTTACTGTTACTGTTACTGTTACTGTTACTGTTACTGTTACTGTTACTGTTACTGTTACTGTTACTGTTACTGTTACTGTTACTGTTACTGTTACTGTTACTGTTACTGTTACTGTTACTGTTACTGTTACTGTTACTGTTACTGTTACTGTTACTGTTACTGTTACTGTTACTGTTACTGTTACTGTTACTGTTACTGTTACTGTTACTGTTACTGTTACTGTTACTGTTACTGTTACTGTTACTGTTACTGTTACTGTTACTGTTACTGTTACTGTTACTGTTACTGTTACTGTTACTGTTACTGTTACTGTTACTGTTACTGTTACTGTTACTGTTACTGTTACTGTTACTGTTACTGTTACTGTTACTGTTACTGTTACTGTTACTGTTACTGTTACTGTTACTGTTACTGTTACTGTTACTGTTACTGTTACTGTTACTGTTACTGTTACTGTTACTGTTACTGTTACTGTTACTGTTACTGTTACTGTTACTGTTACTGTTACTGTTACTGTTACTGTTACTGTTACTGTTACTTAATTATTCCAATAGTTTCGGAAATATTCTGAAAGTTCTTTCGAAATAAAACATTGTTTTATGCAAATTTGAAATTTTTTGTTGTTTTTAAATTCATAAAAATCAAAAAGTTCAAAAGTGCTTTTATTTAATCTCTTGTTTTAAACACAGATATGTAATAAGCAAAATAAATCAAATTTCATTAATATCGATTGGCAAGTTTTGGTTTAATTTCCAATTTAGTGAGCTATCTCATTTTGATAAAAATTTTTAAATGAATATCGATAACACAAAGAATAAACAAACACACGAGTTAAGAAAATCGTTTTTTTGGGGATGTGATTTGGTATTTTTTGTTGGGACAGTCTCTTTGTAAGTTCAAGTCTGCCATGGTATGGCTATCCCACCAGCCTTGCTATCTTTCCTCCATAATCTTGATGTCCGGGTGGAATCGGTCCCCTTGTTCTTCACTAGAATCGCCAAGGTTGTCAGGAAATTAATCTAAATAACTGTGCAAATAATGCACTTTGACACTCATATTAGCTCCTAGTTTTTGGAACTTTTGGAGCATTTTCTTTACAATTCTGGTATATTTTTCAGCTTTGTCATTCCCCAAAAACATTTTTGAAAACTGATACAAAGCTTATCCATGCTTCCAGTTCCACCTGAGTCATCTGGTTTGTGAAATCATCGTCATTTCTAAGAGTACGAATTTTTGGCTCGCCATCTGTACTAAAAAGGAAAGATCCCCAGGTGTCACTCGCCGATTTGAATGATTTTCGGATATGTGATAGAGGACAAAAATCTAAAGTTGACGTATTTTTTATACGTGCTCAATCGATAGTTTAGAGTTTCAAAATCTCGTTTTAAAATCAGCTTAAATTTCGTATTTTCGCCATGATTTAACTATTTTCCATAGAAACATACACATATTTGGTATCAAACGAAAAGTATTGAAAAGGCGCACATGATGACATCTAATTTTTAGAAAGAAGTTTTATTGTTATTTTGTTGTTGAAATTTTTAACAGCATTTAGTCAATATCTTGAAGAGCCCGTACTCGAAATTGTTTCATTTTCACTTATGTTTAATTTCAGCTAATTTTAAAAGTCCCCTTTTTTTGTGTTTTTTTTTTAACTTTAACTTGTTTATATTAAAATTTTCTTTATTAGAAAATGCACTAATTTCTTAAATATAAAATATTTTGTTATATATAACGACAATATTATGGGTATCAAAAATTTTGTTTCTTCTCGAACTTTCCGTTGGTGTAGATATTTGATCCGAAATGTTGATATTTTACAGAGCTTCCATACAAACTGTGTGCTTCTTACTTGTTTGCCCGAAGATTGAGAAAAAATCTTCCGAAATTTAAAGATATGAATTTCGATGCAAATATCTCCGCTGGATTTAAATATGTTTCACTCAACTTTTTTTTGTTAAAAAGCTCAATAAAATTAGTTTATAAAAACTGTTACAAGTTTACCATTTGCTGTGCATTTATATTTTTAATCTTTTTTTCCAAAAATTATCCAAAATAATTAATGATTCTCTAAAAGTTACATGAAAGTTGTTTTTCTTGTAAAAGAAATTTAAATCAAAAATTGCATTTTAAATTCTCTTTTACGCAGCATTATATTTATTAGCAAAAGTTGTTTCAGTTTACACAAAAATTAATTAGCTGTTTCTGTCATTAAAAAAACAAAGGGTACACCCCCTTTGATTTGTTTGATGAAATTAATTTTTTTAAAAAATGTTTCTTTTATATTATTTTTTTTTAAAAGTCTTACTTAAGAAATAATTTATTTAAAAACATAACCCAATATTTCTTTCCAATCAAACGTAAATACTAAAAATATATTTTCATATCATGTGCATCTGTATTCACAAAACTCATTTTCTGCTAATTATGAAATTCTATATATGTACTTCCCTTGCTCATTTTTATTAGAATCGCCTTGCTTATTTTCAAAATTTTAGGAGAAACAAATATTTTTGCATTGTTTTTACTTTTATAATACTTTTTTAAGCAACTGAAATACAGAAAAATAAGGTTGGTTATAGTATCTTTGATGTAAAGTGTAAAGAAAAGGTTTATTGTTCGAGAGTCGAGAATTGATTTTAATGAAATATGGCTTGTTTTGCTTGCAACATATTTGTGCTTAAAACTAAAGATCAAAAAATAGCACGTTTGGACTTTTTGATTTTTTATGAATTTAAAAAAAAAACAACAAAAACATTTAAATTTTGCATAAAAATATGTTTTATTTCGGAAGAACTTTCTGAATATTTTCGCAACTATTGAACTAATTAAAAAACAGTGTAAACGTAACGTGTAGGTAATTTAGTTCCGAATTTTTAGTTTAACCTAATCGGACAAACTGTTCTTGAGTTATGCTAAAATATGTGGTGAAATCTCCTTCATTTTTAAAATAACGGCTTATCTCGAGAACCGGACACAATTCAAATAATATAAATTATAGGCTAAGATCTTCTTCAACAAATGTACCAAAATTAACTAACAAACCCCATGCCGCAGGATCAGTGTTGCCCTGTGTAATAGTAAAACAAGTGGTGAAAAGATTTCTTAAGCTTTTCGGCTTTATTTGGTCAATACTTTTGATAAAATAAGTAAATGTTGCATTGGTATATCGAACAAATATTGGCAACAAAAGTAAGTGATTTTAATAAATATGTTCATTTATTTATAAATATGTTTTTATATATTTTAGACAATCTTAATATAAAAAAAAAAACACTCAAAAAAACTGTCGCAGAAAGTTATGTCAACCCCCGAAAAAAAATAAAAGTTTACAAATCTTTTTTCCTTATCTTATTTTCTTCATGCACTACCCTCAAAAAAGTTCTATTTTGCGCTTCTTACTCTTTTCTTTTGATATTGTTTTGCAACAGACTGTGACATAAAATCAAGTCCTATCTAATTAACTTGTTATCCCGAGAAAAAAAAAATTAATATATTCGTCCTTCGATCAAACGCATTTAACTTTATTCAACTAATTATAAAGAAAAATTTTTTTGCTGTGCTTCTTTTTTTTATTTATTCTTATATTGCTGAGAAATTATTTTTAGGTTTTTGTGAATACAAGTTGTTTTTTTTTTCTCCAGTGATCTTAACACGCTACACTGTATGGCACAAAAACGCAAGCGATTCTCTGATAACTAAGGCAACGCTTATATAATCTAATTTGTTGTATTTAATTATTCTTTTGCAGTTCAATGTTTTGCTAAAATGGTACGATTTTATTATACTAAAAAAATAAAAAATGTCTTAATGCATTTATCTACAATAGCTTAAATTAGCAGCAAACACTTTTAAGATATGGCTTATAAGGACAAATAAAAAAAAATATCTTTCTAACCGGCACCGAAACGCAAACGACGGTTGAGTCAAAAAGGACAAAAAGGACAAAAAGCGAGAAAGTTCACTTAATTTACATTTAATTACAAAGTTGCTACAAAACTGGGTTGGTTGATTTTGCTCTCATGCCATGACGTGACCAACGCAAGCAGCAACGTTAGCCGATGGTGTTAGATAAATATTTGTGCATACATAATAGGATAGGAAGTAAGAAAACTAAAAAAGATTGATGGCAACAAAATATTTCCCATATTGCTGTGAATGACACTAGAACAGTTTTTGCACTCGTTATTCAAAGACTAAATTGATGTTATTTCAAAAGTTTTTTTTTATATTATTATGTTATAATTTACATATTAATGTGGAAAAAAGACGAAAAAAATGCAGATTTTCTAAATGAACAGCTTTAGGGGGGAGATACCTTTAGACAGGGTGAAAGTAGTCATGTTTAATAAAATTTTTTTGAAGTTCATAAAATAATTAGATAATTTTTTTATCCTCCTATCTATTTAGTACACCTTTAAAATGTAAAAAAATATTTTATTCTTTTTTTTACAAAATGGCGGCTCGGCTAAAAGTGTAGCAGCTGTCAACATTGTTCACTTATCTGGAACGAAAGAGGTTTTTTCTTCGATTACTAATATGTTAAAGGGAAGAATAAGCCTGCGAAATAGCAAAAAAAAATTTAAAATTAAAATTTATATCGACTGTTTAACCGAAGGTCCAGATTTTTGACTATTTTTTTTCATCAAAACTGTTTGATCACAAAAAATTATTTATTCACACGATATTTTTAAACTTGTAGATACATCCTTGCTGTACTACTATAGAGAGAAATATGCAAATTTGTTTAAATTTTAGTCTGATCGGTAAACAACTCTCTTAGTTGCAGCACGAGCAGTTTTTGAAAAAGTAGTTTCAATATAATCACGTTTAGTGTTTCGTTAAGGTATAACTATAAGTGTTAGTGACTTACGGGTCAATCTGCCTCAATCGGTTCTGCTTCACTGCTCGTGTCTTGCAGGTGTTTTCGGCGATTAGGTGTCAATAACTATAACCAGCTCGTTCATAAGCTTCAGAATAGAGGTGTAGCCTTCATTAAACATTCTAGCAGCAACGTAAGACGAAATTTTGACAACTTTAAGCCCAGAATTGAGGATTTTTTGGATATATTGCTAAACTGTTGCGTTGAAACTTTCGTTAGCATCCCGGGTATGGCCACCAAAGCATATTTTCAATAAATAATTCTTATACAAATCAGTGTTAATTGGTAGAAGATGTTCCTTAAATTTCATCGCCAAGTAATGGAGTAAAATCTTCAAGTTTAGGACCTTTGTCTCGGGCTCAGAGATATTTCTGACCATAACTCCATAAATATTCAATATTTATTTTGCTTTTTCCTTTTGACAGTATATTTATTGAATGTTATACATTCGAAATATGAATATTTTTTTTTTGTATTTTTCCGAAATTATAAAGGTATCTCCCTCCTTAAATATTACAATAATTAGAACAGAAATGAACAAAAAAGAGAAAATCATTTAACAGAAAATATTGTAAAATAGTTAAAAAATGAAAAAAAAAGTTTTTTAAATATTTGAACATCTTCAAGTATTATTGATACTTCCTGAAGTTAAATAATTGTAAATACACTTCCTTTGGTATGTTTGTTTTTGTGACTGATAAATAACTGTTAAACTTAGCAATAAATTTGTAATAACTACTGGGTCTTCTCACAGTAGTCGAGAAACATTGGCAAAAAGTTTAAATTATCGTAATTACGTTATTATTATGAATTTTATTATCATTTTCGAAAGTATCTGTGTTTAAGGGAGCAATCTACTGTAAATTAAACTATGTATTTCTTTTCTTTAGTTTTTTGTAGAAATATATATAGGTCCTAAGATTATTGTCACCAAAGAATATTTTAAAATTTGAACCCAATGGTGTTTTTTTAGAAGTATAGAATTTAAAACTGAAATTAAATACTGCGTTTACATTATTTAAGATTTAAAATAGGCTTTATTAGGAAGATAGGAAGATAATTTTATGCCTTTAGTGCTTAAATATGATTTCGGGCACGTAGGCAATGCAGCTGTCTCGGATTTAGCACTTTTTGGAAGTCCATTTTCCGATCAAATTTTTTAGCATTGGTTGCCGTATCTCGCAACATATTGGTTCGCACAGTGTTGTCTTTCAATTCTTCCAAAATTGCTGGTATGTTTGCACTCCAGATAAAATAATTCAAAGGCGTTGAATCGCACGCTCGCCAAATATTTCCTTAAGAAAGTCTACTGTTTGACTCACTGTATGGTGCGTGGAGCCAGCCTGTTGTAAAAATACGTCTTCAATAAACAACTCATTCAATTGGGGTGGGTACAAATTGATTGCTAACCATGACTAATGTGAGCAACTATACTGATTTAATTAGTATCATACTGTTTTTCAGACCGCGATAATGATTGAATTTGGAAACTGATTTTTATACTGATTTCTTGAAGCGTTTCTATAAAGACCTTTTCAATAATTAAATAGAATGATTTTTTTATTCTTTGCAGCGTGGACTAATTTTTATTAATTTATATTAAAATGTCAAAGGTGTGTGGCAAACGTGATTTGTACGTGGAACTGTGGAAATTGTTTCCGCTTTTGAATAAACAAAAAGTGACACTAATATGCGATAATATGTATGTAATGCTGAATTCAATGTCAGAAATGCTGGACAATCAGCGACAAATATGTTTGCTCCATATGCTCCATATATAAACAAAAAGTGACAGTAATATGCGATAGAATGTATGTAATGCTGAATTCAATGTCAGAAATGCTGGACAATCAACGACAAATATGTTTACTTCATATGTTGTCGAGACGTTGAAAAAAGAATTGGCGGAGAAGCACTATGTCTCTGTTTCATTGAGGAATCGAATCGCGGTTATATCAAATTAATGCCGCTGGTGGTGTGATATCATGTTGCAACTGTTGGTGTACGAGTGAAGATGTTGGAGCTCACATCTGAAAAAGGAGAAACATTAGAAATAGTTACGGATTTAATAATGAAAAATGTCATAAATAACGAAATCAGCAAATAAATTGGTGGTTTTTGCGGCGATATTTGTGGCACAAATTTCGATTCACGAGATCGTGGAGTCGAAAAGAGTGTTTGGCTGAGTTCCTAAATGCATTAATGCCAAGTATCAGTGACTTTTTCTTTGAACTGGTGCTAAGTAGATTCACCAAAACTGCGCAACTAAAGCGTGCTTAAAAATAATAACCTAGTTACGCAGTTTTGGTGAATCAACTTCAAAGAAAATGCCACTGATGCTTTGCATAAATGCATTTAGGAACTAAGCCTTTTTTATGAATTAAAACAGTAGGGGACATCGTTAATCGGTATCGGATGCGCGGCCCATATTGTGCACAATGCACTTAGATCTGCATGCAAAGTATGAACTGCCATTAGATATTGAATACATCGTTGTGAAAATTTGTTCCCACTTTTATTGCAGTTTTGTGCAAGTCGAAGCATTGCGAACCTTGTGCAAAGGAACAGATAGTGTCGATATCAACAGACTCTTGGGATATTCGAAGCATAGTTTCTTGGCATTGAGGCCAGCAATTGGCTCTATACTGAAATTGTTTTGTGCCACAAAAATAATACATTCTGCTATTGAAACGCTGCTCCACCCTCCTCAAGACATTTTTCGCTTCACCATTCGCACGGCTTTGGCTAATCTTTATCAAAGAACAGGTAAGCTAGTTCAAAATTTTAGCTTCAATTTGAATTTTAGTTACCGACAAGATTTTCAACACTTTTATGTTTGTCCCTTTTACTTGTGCATAGGCCAACTATTCTGCTGCTACCGTTTTGAAAATTGAAGGAGATAAAATTTCTACAATCGCAGCTGCTCATCATTTGGAGGTCCTGAAAAGCAATATAGCGCTTCGGAAACGTCGGAAAAATCATATCGATCCGACTGCTGAAGAAGAGATGGATATTCTTACTGAAACTGGGGAATATATTTATACTTTAATCCATGAAAACTTCGCTTAGTTTTACATAGATTGTTTAAATGTTTTCTCCCCTTATAATCTTTTTATAATTATTTGTTTTATTTATCACAGATGAAGCAATCGATTATATGGTTCAGTGGACCGAACAATTCCAGCACTTGAAACGCTTGTTGTGGATTTATTTACACGCAACTCCCACTTCTTGTGGATCGGAAGCATTTAATCGAATGTAAAAGAATCAATAAAATGCTTTGCTAAGAAAACGTTTTTTGGTTAAATCGAAATATCGGTGAAGTTTCTGGAGCAGTACTATTATGTCAAGAATTATTGCAGTGCTGAAAAATTGAGCGAATACAACGAAACAACAAAAAAACAAACTACAGAAGGTCGTTGGGTTGAGATGTTCCAGCACTTCGACATTTATATTCGCCATACTCGCTGAAATTGTTGAGTTCATCCTATGTTTACCTGGTACGTCAACTCCAGTCGAACGTATTTTTCCAATGGCAAAAAAAGTTTGGAAAGTGGAAAGCGCAAGTCTTCTAGTGCGTACCCTCAGATCCATTCTGTACGTGGAATTAACCATCGAGTTTACCTGCACTCAGTTATTCCAGTTTTTTAAAACCCAACCAGAATTGTTTCGAATAATTGTAAGTCAAGACAAGTATTTTTTACGTATATTTTCATCCTATATCATATCAAATTTAAACCACACTTAGTCAGAAATATTGTGTATTTCATACTGATTTTGAACGATTTCATACTGATTTCTTGCATGGAAAAATATACTGATTTTTGCTCGTTAAGAATTGGTAACATTAATCATGGCCGTTGACGATAACATGCCCGCTGTCCTCGATTTTAAAGAAGTAAGAACTAGTGTCAGACCGAATATTCGGCTTCGGTATTCGGCATATTCGGCTAATTTTTTAACCGACTTCAAAAAGGAGGAGGTTCTCAAGTTCGTCGGTTTCTCTGTTTTTTTTTATTTTTTTTTTTTTTTTTAAATGTATGTACATCGATAACCCCTAAACAATATGCCTGATTGCCATAATTTGAACAGATAGATATCAAAAGCATGGAGGTGCCCGTAAAAAAGTGGACGGTATTCGAGAACTAGGCGAGGCAATAATAGATCTCGCAATACTAAATACTACTGTATCTCGAATAAAATTGACACTAGGGTACTGCAATTTAGTGTAGGGGTAGGCACAATTATTACAAATAACGGGCAAGAAAATGGGCGTAATTCGACAAGTGGGCGTGGCAATATTAGAAAAACAGTGTATCTTGCATAATTTTGAGACTAGAGTACTGCAATTTAGTATAGGGGTAGGCATTAGTATTACAAATTATGGTAAATAAAGTGGGCGTTATTCGACAAATGGGCGTGGCAATATTATAAAAACACTGTTTCTCGAATAATATGGACACTAGGGTACTGAAATTTAGTGTAGGGGTAGACACAGTTAATAAAAATTACGGTCAAGAAAATGGACGTTATTTTACAAATGGGCATGGCAATATTAGAAAAGAGTGTTTCTCGAATAATATTGATACTATGGTACTGCAATTTGGTATAGGGGTAGGCATTATTAGAACAAATTACGGTCAATAAAGTGGGCGGCATTCGAATACTGGGCGTGACAATATTAGAAAAAACAGTGTATCTCGAATAATATTGACACTAGGGCACTGAAATTTATTGTAGTACAGGGGTAAGCAGAATTATTAAAAATTGCGGTCAATTAAGTAGGCGTAATTCGACAAATGGCCGTGGCAATAATAGATAAACACTATCTCGGTTAATATTGACGCCGGTGTACTGAAATTAAGTACCCTTTACTTAGGGTAGGCACAATTATTACAAATAATGCTCAAGAAAGTGGGGGCTTATTTAACAATGTGGCGTGGCAATATTAGAAAAACACTATATCCCGAATAATATTGACACTAGGGTAATAAAACTCGTTACAAGAATGGGTATAATGGGAACACTTTTTTTCTAACAGTGTGCACCATACAGCCTTGACTGCAGAGCTATCCCCCTCCAATATGACATTTACCCACTCGTTCAATAACTCGATTGTATACGATTTTCTGAATGCTTATTACGAGAGTATTAAGGTCAGTCTGAATTACTTTGACTGGACCGATCTGTCAGCATTGGACTTAGATAGTTCAGTTTCACTTTTCTACGAGCGTGTGCTCACAATTATTGATAGAAATGTGCCAAAGATAAAGAAAAAAAAAGAAACTTTCGGAACCTTGGCTAGACCAAAATCTTAGACATCTAAGAAATCAAAGAAATAAACTTTACAAATTTGTCATAAAAGGCATTAATGTGAGCGAAGAAGTAAAAATCAGATACAATGAGCTGGCTACATTATTCTCTACTGAGTCAAAAAAAGCATATCAACTATACATAAACCTAATAGGAGAAAATATTGTTCAAGAACCCAAAAAATTCTTTGACTACGTTAATGTTAAGCGTAAATCCAACGGTTATCCTACGTCGATGTTTAAAGGTAACATTATCTCTTCAAACCTGCAAGAGATTTGCAATCTTTTTGCAGATCATTTCAAAGAAGTTTTTTGTGTTCCAGGAAACCAAACTTCCAATCCTCCTCACTATCCAAATGCATTACACACGATAAATCATATTTGTCTTACACGAGATGAGATAATCAAAGCAATCCACGACCTCGATCCAGGTATGGGACCTGGCCCTGACCTCATACCCCCAAGCTTAATAATTCAATGCAAGGACCCACTGATCATGCCTTTGCTCATAATTTTTAATAAATCCTTGTACCAAGGTATTTTTCCCTCTTATTGGAAATCATCTCATCTTACCCCAATTTATAAAAATGGTGACAAAAGATCTGTTGAAAATTATAGAGGTATTGCTATATTATCGGCTATTCCAAAACTTTTTGAAAAGATAATATGTGATAAACTTACAAGCATTATAAATCCTTTACTTAATGAACAGCAGCATGGTTTCCGTAAAGGTAGATCAACCACCACAAATTTAATGATATTGGTATCTGATGTTTTAAGTAAAATGGAAAAAGGACATCAAGTCGATGCAGTCTATACGGACTTTAGCAAAGCCTTTGATCGTGTGGATCATGCTATCTTGGCTTCTAAATTAGAAAAGTTTGGTATCACAGGATCTCTTCTCAACTGGCTAAAGTCATATCTCCAAGGCAGATCACAGCTCGTTAAATTTCAAGGGACCTTATCTAAACAAATTTCCGTTACATCCGGAGTACCACAAGGAAGCCACCTTGGTCCACTTCTCTTCAACATTTTCATCTCAGATTTATCTGACATATTGAATGATATCCACCATCTGATGTATGCGGACGACCTAAAAATGTATCATGTGATTAAATCGGAGCATGATATAAATTTCTTACAGTCGAAGCTCGTATCTCTTGAACATTGGTGCATTCAAAATAATATCTGCCTGAATGTTAGCAAATGCTACATTATTACCTTCTCTCGTAAAAATTTAATAGCAAATAATATATACTCCCTCAACAACAGTGAATTATCTAGAGTAAATCATATCGTAGATCTTGGAGTTATCTTGGATAATAAGTTGCGCTTCAATCTACATTATGATAAAATCTTGTCTAGGGCTAGCAAACAACTTGGGTTCATAAAACGACGTGCAAAAGAGTTCAAAAATGTATGGGTCACTAAGTCATTATTCTGTGCGTTAGTGCGCCCTCTCCTCGAATATGGATGCATTATTTGGAACCCTGCGTTTGAATCACACAAGGAAAGACTAGAATCCATTCAAAAACAATTCTTGCTTTTTGCATTGAGAGACACCTACAATCCCCGTGATTACAGTAACCTGCCACCCTATGAACAAAGACTTAGCCTCCTTAATTTAATGCCCTTATCATCGAGAAGAACATTACTTAGTTCATGTTTCACTTTCGATGTTATTAGTGGAATTACTGACAGCGAATTTATATCAAGCAAGATAAAATTTACTGATCCAATAAGGCGAACGAGGCATACACGGCTGTTAACTGAATATCAGCATCATACCGTCTACGCAGGTAATGAGCCCATCAATAGATGCTGTAGAGAATTCAATAATATTAGCGAGTGTTATTTGCCACCCATGTCCAAGCACACATTTAAACGAAACCTCTCAAAGTATCTTTTCCCATCCTAATACCTTTTTCCCCGTCTTTCTTTTAAACTCACTTGGGAAATTCAAGCGTTACCATTCTGAATTCCTATTTCTCACCCCTACTACCCCTTAACTCACCACCCCACTCTTTTTTAATTAAATATTTTCAGAATGTTAAGATATAAGTATATTTTTATTTTTACTTTCTCTTTTTTTTCTCCTATTTTGACGTGTAATATTAGATCATGTCAATCAGGTGGGCGGATTACGCCCACCTTGAATGACACGATTTTTCACCAAAAAAAGGGAGAAGGAGAGGGAAAAAAAAAAAAAAACACCTAGAATAAGTAAATGCTTTGTTTGGCGAATAAATAAATAAATAAATAATAATTTGAAAACACGTGACATCTAATTTAAATTTAAGAGACAGATATTTGAAATAACCAACAAACTTTCAGAATGTAATAGAAAAAAATTTTTAAGAACAATTGTATATATGTAGTTTATACACTTCTTTCAAAAATTTATCATATTCTCCAAAAAGGTAGAAATAAAAACTTAAAAAAAAATAAAACCCGACTACAAAAGCACTACAAAGTAAAAAATAATTTTGAAATTTTCCCTTTAATTTCTTGGTCATTTTTGACAATTTATTTAGACATATTTATTTAGACATTGGAAAACTTATTAATTTAATTTTTTTCTAATTTGTTTTTATTATCATAAAAGTAATAATTTCTTTATGAATGCAAACCTTTGAATTTGGCGCTTCTGATTAAAAGTCTGATTATATTAGCGCCGACCTTAACCGTTGTGTCGATCGTAGAGCCCACGGGTACATTTGCAACTTTAATTTTCCTGTATCTTCCAAACGGTTAGTCCGATTGACCTGAAATTTCATGATATCCTCAACCATACACTTTTGCATCATGTGGAAAAGTTTCATCAAGATTGGAGCAGCAGTTCAGTCGATACAGCCCAAATTCAAGTTAGTGGAATGGCGTCGACTGCTGATGTACCCGGGTACTTGTATGAAAATTCATACAAATATATAGAAATAAATGGCAAAGTTCACTTTATATTGCTATATCTTCCAAGCGGCTGGTCCAATCTTGATGAAACTTCGTATCATAGCTTGGAAATATGTAATTGATATTGGTGTGAAATTTCAGGTCAATTGGACCAACCGTTTGGAAAATATAACCCAGTTACTAGAAAATGACCTAGCGTCAACAGCTGATGTTCTATGAAAATTCATACAAATATATAGAAATAAATGGAAATATTTAGTTTATTTTATGGAAATTTGTTTATTTATTTATAGAAAATCATTATAATGAAAGTAAAAAATATATTTTATGAATTTTAGCAGCATCTGAGGCATTGTGGATGATCCTTCGAGTGCTCTGCGCACACAGGCTTATTACAAATTGCACCATCCATTTTATTTTCACTTTTTATATATTTGCCGCACAAAATAAATTTTTAGGTCTTTACACTTCAAAAATCGCACATAAACTGACTTATGCATACAAAACTACTCAAAACGAAACCTGCGCAAAAAATCATGTTTCTGCCTGCAAAACTGGTTGTGCAAGGGTAGGTAGGCAAGATATTCCCAAATACCCTTTTGTTCCTGTTAGTAGACGTGTTTTCCTACACATTCCAAAAAAAAATGTTTACATTGAACAAATATTTTATGAGTTATAATTATTCTGCGCAGGTACTAAAAATAGCACTATGAGCAAGAGGGGTTGATTTTCAGTTCAAATATAACGGAATTTTGCGAATGAAAATTCAATGTTAATTATTTTTCTTGGTAAAAAGGGATCAAATTACAAGGATTAAAAAAGAATTTGGAAATTGTTAAATTTTTATGGATTTTGGCAATTCCCATTTTTGGTAAAAATGGATTATTTAGGTACCAAATTTTTTTTTTCCCAAATTATGATAAAAGTTTTGTTAACTAGACAATATTTCCAATAAATAAAAAAAAAAAAAACCAGAAAATTACAAGAATCCAGGTAGTAGTTAATATTTGTATATCAAAAGCAACTATCTGCCATACAAAACGTATGAAGTACCCGGGTACATCTACTGTCGATGTGGATAAAACCCAACAGCTGTTGACACAACGGTTAAAAGCTTTTGTATTTATAAAGAAATTAATATTTTTATGATAATAAAACAATCTTATAAACAGTTCTGTTATCACTGAACAGAATATGCGATAAAACAGTGAGTTGAGTTCCAGTTAATTTAACTCTTAACTAAATATCCATACCATACTACATACGCATGTCATGAACCCATAAATCGATGCTGCAGAGATTTTAATAATATATCCGTCTACTACTCACCTTCCATATCTAAAGATCCTCATCATCTTTTCCTCCTATTTCCATATTTCTCTAAAATAATAGTTTATAGTCATTTACTGGTGTTAATTGCAATATACCTTGTTTGGTTAAATAAATGAAAGAAACGAAGAGCAGGCTTTAAAATTTTTTTTTTTTTTTTTAAATTAAAAACTTGAAAAAAAAACCATCCAAAACCGACGGCGCAAAAAGTTATTATGTAGCAGCCTAGACAGTCGCTTAATTATATCGTATTAAAAGTGTGCAATATGCGCACGTCTTTGTTGTTAATAATTAATTTTCGTCCTCTTATAAGTGATTCACACGCCTCATCTTACTTTTCTGCCACAGCTGTTGCTTTAGCTAAAACGTGCTAAATTCCAATCTTGCAGTGTTTTCTTTTGCTAAAATTATTATTTTTTTCGTATGAGCTTTAATATCCCCACTTTCCCCTACCCCTCTTTCACAATTCCAACGGCTCGTCCAGGATTCAAACACGAATATATATTTTTATAAGCTGTCAATTGTTGTTGTACTATGTTTGATGGCAAACAAGCACGTAAGCAGCAACATCTCAAATATTAACAACTTTTTGTATGCATTCACATGTATGTGTGAGTACGAGTGTGTATGTGTGGGAGTGTGTTTTATGCGCATTACACTACGCTTTCTACTACAACAGCAGCTACTACTGTTTTATGTTTGGATGTTTGGACCCTTTGTTCTTTGTTGCCAAAATACTTTTCCTGCCTAGATCTAGCTTTAGCTGCTGTACGCATGAAGTGCTATAATTTGTCAGCTTGAAGCCGGCACACGACGTTGCAGGAATAACAATGTCGAGTGGTTTATTATTTTTCTGATTTTTTTTTTGTTTTTTTTTTTTTTTTTTTGTAGTGGCATGGATGCGTCCTCGCACACATGGTATAAAACACTTCCATGAACTTGGTTAGACAGTGAATATATATGACGCAGCGAAAATGTTTTATGAGTTGAAAACAGAAATTATAACTTACTACTTACTTTCTGTTGTTGTACCTACTGTTGAGCTGCAACATTCTTTCACATTAGTGAAAAACAGTTAGGCACGCTAAAGACAAAAGTGGTACTGGTTGTAATTTTGAATTTTATCTTTTAATGCTTGACTCATTAAAACACCTACTTTAAGAGCAATTTTTAATATTTTACTGATTTTTATGTTTTTGATTTAACCGAAAAAGTTTTCCAATAATATGTGGACTTCCAAAAAAAATTTAATATGATTATCTGCCAAGCCCAAAGAAAGTTGAATGCTTTGTTTAAAATTCAAGTAACAGAATTTTTAATAAAGCTTAATATAAGATAAGATTACTTCCATAAAATGTCGTCATTTAAAATAATTTGATTGATATTTTTTTTTTTTTTTTTTTGTTTTGCTTATCTTTAAACTTTTTATTGCTATTTTTCGTTGCAATTATCAGCGCATTTATAATAGAAAACAATGAAATGCATTCAATTTATGCAATGAAGCATAAATGGTTGAAAAAAAAGACAGGCGCTCGTTTGGCTCAGTTGTGTTCAGCACACACACACTACACAGAATATAAAGGGATCAAGATGGTTCACATGTTTACATTCTCAGCATACTACATAAATAAATAAATAAGTGTGCATGTATGTGCATACCTTTACCTGATGAATGCGCTAGCGAGATTTTTTAATTGCTAAAATTAAACGAAAAATAATTTAATTTTCAACATTAAAAACTTCTTACGTGAATTCACGCGATTTTAAGCGGCTTTTTATGGTCAAAAATCCTCGTTCGGCTCGAAAGCGTTCATCATAAATACAGGGTAAGGTTGCGACAATATTGAACGCTTATTGCTGAACGAATGATCGTTCGACTTTAATGAGTGAAAATAGAATGAAAAATTTAACTTACAAGTTCCTTATTTTGATTTTCCAATAGCTTACTAAGCACATTATACAAGGTGTAAAACCTAAGAGTTATCAAAAGTTCGGCTCTTAGATAGAAGCCACCAATAATGATGCTTTACGTGACAAAAACTAGAAATCGTTTTTGACTTGGATCACAAAGCTTGTAAAATTCTGTAAATTGGCAAGAGTTTTAGTATAAAATTTTTTTTAGAAGGATTTGAAATAGTATAAGTTTATTTTCAAAGTAATCAAATTTAAAAACTTTTTCTTGTTTTATTTTTTTTTATTGGGATTAGTATGAAACGTTACGTGACATGGCGTTACGTGACATTTTTTCCATTGTAATTCATTTGGGTAATTAAGTAATTGGGTAATTAAGAAATTATGTGATTTAGTTATTAAAAAACAAATTTAATATATTCTGCCTCTCCTTGCCTCAACCATTTTTCATTTTTTTTTTGCCAATGCCTTCCATTTTTACTAAAACAAAAACGTTTACGAAACATTTACAAAACATTAACAAAAAAGAAAAATTACATTTGTGAAACAGTGTATGAAAGTGTGAAACAGTATATTTAAATTGCTTAAATCAATAAAATAAAAATGTTTCTCTAAGATAATGTCATTAAATAATAAGCTTTTAATAACTTTTAATTTTCATGTCACGGTGGACTTTTCGGCGAAAATGGCCATATGGCCATTTCTTCGACTTCGACCGAGCTTCTTATTATCAATTGTGTTGTGCGTGTTGTGAAATGTTTAAACACAAATGATCGAAAACTGTATCTACAAGTTTTATGCCGACTCCGAACGGCTTATGTTCTCAAGAAGCTATTCATGGCAGTTTTTTATTCTCTGAGGCTTGCCAATGCCTGCAGAGAGGTGACGGCCGAACAGAAAAATTAATTCAATTAAAAAAACTTTCTGTGTTAAGTGGGAATTGTACCAGGGTTCTCTGGCGTATGGGCCACACACTCTACCCACTACATTGGTGCAAAAGAGATGCTTGGCTTGGTGTTTTTATTGCTCAAATGTGTTTTTCGGCTCGGCTCAGCAATAAGCGTACACTATGTTCTTAACCTAAGTGTGCAAAAAACTGATATTGCTTACAATATCTGAAATTTATTTCATTGGATAGAATAGTTTATAACAAATGTATTAAATATATTTCATGCAGGCCCATAGCCAGAGGGAGGTTAGTGGCGCTTCCCCGGGGGAAATTCACTTTCCCTCACATCCCCTCCCCCCGCATCGCTTACGTTACCCGTTACAGTATCAGACAAAGTGTTTGATACCTTATCATTTTAAAACATAGACGACGGAATGTAAGACAAACCTTTTTCGATTAAACATATCTCCAAAAGGATTTGAAATCAGAGTTCATGCTGCTCTCAAAATTCAAAATATATTATTTACTATCTGATTACCCGGCTTAACTCGGGAGTTGATATAAATAATTTTTGAACTCATTCGTCGGTTTGAAAAACTTTTTACAAACTTTAGAAGGAATTTTATGTGCATCTTTCAAACTGGTAAATTCGACGAAATGAGCAAAATGCTGCTCGAACATCTGAAAATAATGAAAAAAAGTTAGGGAATTGTGTATGCGTGCCGATCGCTTGCAAAAGTATATTTTCAAAATTTTATATTGTATTCGATAGAATGGTCATTTTTGAAAAAAATCAGTGCAAAAACGAATTTTTGGCAATCATTTCTGTAAATTTTCTCATACATAAACTCTCTCCTTTGACCTCGTGTCGTAATGTGTTCAAGCTACTAAACTTGTGGACAGTTCATGTGTTATTATTGTTGACGTTACCTTTGTGTGTTGTTTTTAAGGCTTCACAATATTTATAATTCACATATACTTTCTTAATGAAATGTATATATTTATAAAAAATTAACCAAACATTCTAAGTATTTCTTATGAACTTTGTTTTTCAATTTTTTGCGAATAAGCCATTATTTTGTAAGTCTTTTTGAAGCGAAGCTTTTTAAGCCTCGTTCTGTGATTTACTTGGGGTGAAATCTGAAAATTTTTCGACAGATTTTTTTTTAGAATTTTATGGTTTCTTCATTGCTTGCGCTTATTACAACAAGAAAATTTTACACTTTTATATTAAATATTAAAAATAGTTCTTTGACCCAGTGGGGATTTGAACACAGACGCTATTGATAACCACTTCCACACGCTATACCCCAGGTCACCAAGGTGTGCTGGAAATAGTTGTTGATTCAATATAAAGTGCAACTGAAGCTATTTTGCAGCAAATCCAATAATCTATAAATGTATTTTTGTGGTTTGGATAGCTGCTACAGCAAGTGGTTTGCTACAAGAATTATCAGTGTTGTCACTTTTCCACAATTGTGGTAAATCTACCACTTTTTGGTTTCTACCACTTTTATCACCTTTTCCAAAATTTACCACATTTTTGTATTTTTATATAAAAATTACTGCATAATAATTCAAATTTTAGAAATTTTATTACAATTAATATTTTATTCCTTTTGGCATATAAAGAGTGGACACAGTACTGTTTTATGAACATTATATGAGAATTATTTGCAATAAAACTAATTAAGCGTGAAAAAACTTACTTTATGGTATACTTCTTATGATTTTTTTTTGTAAGGCTTCAGTTGAATTTTTTCTTAACAAGAAATATATATTCCAACATTTTTTTAAAATCTACCACTAATTTTCGACTCAATATACCACTATATCTGTTAACAATTGTTAACATAGCTGCAGTTATATTTGATATGCAGTTATATTGATAATGAATGTGTAAAGTTAACAGAGGTGTTTGGATCGGTGGAAATGGTGTAAGACTTTTAATCGATGGAATACGGGACAATCCTCACGTGGGGCAAAGCAGTATTTTTTTTTATGTGAATACGTTGTGTTGTTGTTGATACATGCTTTTGTTTTGTTTTTGCATAGTGCGAAGGGAAAATTAATAATTGCCCACAAGTGCGATGAAACATCAATGACTGTAACATGAAATAAAATAAATAAAATAATAATGAAATGTCGTAAAATTTACTGAAGGGAATATTAACGTGTGCTTTTTTATATATGTATAATATAAACATGTATATTAGGGCGGGTCGACCCCTATGGAAGAAAAAAAAGTTTGGTTTGTTACCGACTTTTTTGAAAGATCCTATTGAGAGGATTTCAGACCCGAAAAAATTTTTTTTTTAAGTGGTCTACATTAACAACCAAAATGGTCTTTTTGTTATAACTCGGTTACTTGATGTCCGATTTTGAAAAAAAGTATATTTTTAGAAAGATCTTAAAATTTTGAGCTCAAAAATTAAGTTTTAAGCGCGTGTAACTTTTTTTCCTATGAGTGGATTTTAAAAATTTCTTCACACGGATGTATTGATTTTTTATGAACTTTAATTACAAAATATAAAATGGGCAAAGTTTTGGGGGTCGTAGTGCAAAAAAAGTTAAAAACTGAATTATTTTATTGAAGATGACCTCAAGGGTCAAAGACCTCTGAGTACGGATTGTTAGCATTTTTAAGATCTTTCTAAAAATATACTTTTTTTCAAAATCGGACATCATATAACCGAGTTATAACAAAAAGACCATTTTGGTTGTTAATGTAGACCACTTAAAAAAAAAAATTTTTCGGGTCTGAAATCCTCTCAATAGGATCTTTCAAAAAAGTCGGTAACAAACCAAACTTTTTTTGGTGACCCACCTTAATGTATATACATACACATATCAGGGGGGAAAGTTTCCTCCCCTGCCCTACCCTCGTTACGCCCATGTATATGTATATATGTTTTCATATGCACATATGTATAATATATTCATGTATATACATATACATATCAGTGGGAGAAACTGCCCTCCCGCCCCTACCCTCGCTACGCCCATGTATATGTATGTATGTTTATATATGTATAATATAAACATGTATTCGGATAATCGGCTTAGGAGTTTTTCGACTTTTTAAAATATTTGTACTACATCGCCCTCTGGTGTTCAAGATAGAACAGAGTAGATAAGTCATAAAAACTCACCGTATCGGAAAACCTCTGCATACAAACTTTCATGCAAATCGGATGAACGATTTTGGATTTTTTCGACGTTTTTTAAAATATTTGTACTACAGAGCCCTCTGGTGTTCAAGATAGAACAGAGTATATAAGACATAAAAACTCACCGTTTCCGAAAACCTCTATATACCAATTTTCATGTAAATCGGATAAACGTGTAATGAACCTCTGGTTGGTCCTTTTGATGTTGCTGAGGTACGCTCAGCGGGTTCCCAGGGTTCAAACAAGAAAACTAAGTATTTTTTCAAATTTAAAAGAAAATTAACAATGTTTATTGTGGTGTATTCTTTAAGTGACAATGTAGTGATTGATTATTGATTTAATTCACAAGCTCTGTTTCAGGGTATGTGCTGCTTCGGCTGCTGTTCAACAGGCGGGCCTACAAGCCGCGGACGCTGTTGCTCGAAACAAAAATAGGCACGCGGGCTTACAAGCCACGGACTATGTACCTTTTATTGGAGCAGGCGGGCATACAAGCCACGGACTCTGCTAAAAAAAATAAAACAGTCGGGCCTACAAGCCACTGAATCTGCTGATGCTTTCGCGAGTGGGCCTACAAGCCACCGACTTCGCTACTGTTGTGTGTGCAGGTGGGCCTACAAGCCACCGACTCTGCTGGTGATGTCCTTTGAACAGTTGGGCCTACAAGCCACCGACTCTGTTCCTGGTTGGGTTTCGCAGGGGCCTACAAGCCACCGACTCTGCTAATGTTTCCACTTACTCTCCTTCCTGGCTCGGTAGATTTCTTCTCGTTCGCTGTTTGCCTGTTGTCTCTTCGAACGATCGAACAGAGTGTTCCCTTGTCTATGGTATGATAGCTGGATCGGCGATTTTTCCCCGACTAATTCCTCGCACTTGCTGTCTTCACCACTGAATTGATTTATTTTTGCACTGAATTTACTTCCAAATTAATCGTACTGATGTTTATTCTCACTGACTTGTTACACGCGAGTTTATTCAAAAGAAACTGAATCCCGAACTGTAGCTACTGCCTGCTATTTATACGATCTTCTGCGTGCGTTTTGGAGTAAACAAGTTCCCGTTGTCGAAACTTCGAGACTGTTGATTTTGTCAACAAGTTCCCGTTTTGTATTTTTGGCGTAAACAAGTTCCCGTACATCGCTCTCGTTGTTGTTGTCACGTGCCGAGATTTTTCCTCCTTGTTGCGCTGCTTGTTTATACCTTAAACATATGTGCACAGCAATTTGACTTTGCTTGGCGAACGACTACTATTGCGTGTGTTTGTCATTTTCTCCTCTTTCATAACTGGACAACAACTACCCCAGCTGCGCTGCATTCCTTTGTGTGCACCTATGTGCATCTAAAGTGTGAGACAAAGACAGGGCTTACTTAATTCATGTATTTTTATTTTTTTTGTTTGTACTTCAGTGTATTTGTGTAAAAATAGTGTATAACAATAAGGGGAAAAAATGTAAACAAAAAAATTAAATAATGGTGGCGATGTTCACCACGTGCCTCTCGTGCTTGTTGTGGCTTGTTGTGGCGATAAAATTCGCCGTTGAATTTTATGCGTCACACGCCCTCCTTACTTTCGCAAGACAGCGGATCCTCACCTCGCCTCTTCTGCCAATTTTAATGCGGTACCTCAGTCCATTTACCGTGCGAATGGAATTGCGCACTTCGCCTGGACGTCGGCCCGCCAGCATCATTTGCACCGCGTTGGTTATGGCAACAGGGTAGCGGTCCTCCTCGTCGACGTCGCTGCTGTCGATGTGCAGTGCCTCTGATGCCCTACTAGTGCCCGAACTGACACTACCATACCTGTTGCCGTTCTCGATGTTGTTGGTTTTGTTGTTGGCGTTGTCGTCAAATTGTTTGCCGCAGCTCTTGTTGTTGTTGTTGTTGTTGTTGTGGGTGATGTCGTCGACGTTGCTGTTGACGTTGTCGTCAAATTCTGCTTCTTCGACATAATTTACGTCGCTGTCCGTGCAATCTATCGCTGGCGGTGGCGATGGCGGAAATTCGACGATCGGTTCCCTGTCACCGTCGTCCTCACATTCCTGCAAAAAGGTGGCCGTAATCCGCACGATCTTCATGCGGTAGCCGGGTCATCTCTCCACTTCATCTTCGACCCGTAAGTCGAACCTGCCCTCAGGTCTAGATTCCTCTTCTTCTTCCTCCTCCTGCTCTTCTGAGGCCCAGGATGGAGCAGGTGGTGCCTCTTCTTCTTCCTCTTGCGGATAAACACTCTGCTCTTCTTCCAAAATGTTCAAGTCGGAGTCAGTGAACAGTTGTCCGAGAGATTCTACCTCACTCTCCTCCATCTCGCTGTCGCTGATGACGATCACCTCCTGGTTGTCCATTATGCCTCTAAAATTTATTTAATATTTTTAGTTGTTGTTCGTTTACTTTCTTTTTTTTTTTTTTTTCCCAAATAAAATCTCCTCTTGTTACCTCTTATTTGTATGTATATTGAGTTTAATGTTTGTTACTTTGTTGTTGTTGCGTTTTTTTTTTTCGTTCCTTATTCCCTCGTGGTTTAAGATCGAATGATCATTTGGTCAACATGTCATTCCTGTATGACCTCCTCATATTTTGATCGGTTCCTTTTTCCTGCTTTCCTTTGTTCTTTTTTGTTCCTTGTAGTATTTTTAAGGTTGATAGTCACTTTTCAGTGAACATACCCCCTGCACGTGTGTACTACCCCTTTTTGTGGATTGTAACTTGGCAGCACTTGTTTTTGCTGCTGTCATGGCTTTGAGGTTCTGCCATTTTATTTTCATTGTTTTCGCAGCTGCTTGTCTTCTTTTGTTGTGTGTATTAAAGAAAAGGTTTGTTTTTTTTTTTTTTTATAGAAAATTAATTAATATTTATAATTATATTTATAATTAATTTTCCCTTGTTTTTTTTTCCTTTGCCAGTTTCATTGCCTCTGTGGCAGATTTAAGTTCGCGTTCTCTGCAGCCTTTAGCATCCGAAAGTTTTGCTACTATATCCGAAATCTTTGCTTGAGAAGACTTTTGTGATTTCCGAGCTTTGGAAAGATCATCTTCCAATGCCTTTACTTGTGCCTGAAGCGCTTTAATTTCTTCCTGGTGCTGTTGAAATGTAGTTTGGGCAAGTCGCTGCTTGCAAGCATTCAACTCATGCTGACGTAGTTCCAAATGCTCCTTAATTTGATGGTAAGAGCGTGCAAGTCCTTCAAAGGAGGTTCAACCTTATGCAATTCACTTTTCCGATCTTCACTATTTTGCTCTAAATTTCTTTTTATTTCAGCCAATTCTTGCAAAATATTTCCACCTTTGGGTCGTGAGCCACCAGAAAGTGTACCCTCTGGATCGACAACGTCGCCCTCTAATGTAACTGAACGACAGTGGACATTTCGATGATATGTAACCTGTTTGGCTATGTTTAAATCCCGACATATCAACGAACTATTTTTTTTTTTTTTTTGTTTTTGTTAAGTGCTGTGTATTCTGTACATTAGTTTTCCTTATAAATACAGTGATGGTTGTTACCTGCGCCAACTTGGCGCTCCCTTTGTGTTCTCATCTATCGTTAGGGTTTCTTTTCCCGCGATTTTCACCGCTCAGGTTAGGGTTTCGGTTGCATTTCTTTTCCGTGGCTGTTGGCCATCGTTGGAATTCATCGGGGCTCCAACTTTGGCCTTCAAAGTTTCTGACTGCGCAGCGTGCGTGGTAAGTGGCAGCGCCGCGCGCGCTTCTCTGTGTATCGATGTATTGGTAAGTACCCAAATATTTTTGAAATTTTTGTATATGCAGCGGCGTAGCGTCGCTGAAACGTTGGTGTCTTCGACGGTATATTGTTACCGGGGCATCTCTGTTGCGTCTCCTGCCGCGCAGGAGATGTGGCGACGTTGCGCTGCTGCTCTCGCAGACGCTGCTGTGCTCGCAGCACTACCTGTGGGTGGCTTAGCTTGCATGTAGTAGAATATCTGCTACTGCGTGTGGCCCGGTATGCTGCTGTCATGCCGCCTGTGTGCTGCCGTTTTGCAGTCGAATGTGCTGCCATGCAGCTGGACATTAGGTGGTCGTGCAGCTGACCATCCGGTGGTCATACCGCCGAAGATTCGGTGGTCTTGCAGCTGGATGTTCAGTGGTTATGCAGCTAAATGTTCGGTGGTCATGCAACATAATATTTGATGGTCATGCAGTGGGATATTCGGTGGTCATGCAGTTGAATATTCGGTTGTGTGGTTGGATATTCTGCTATCATGCAAGCTGTGTTCGGAAATTGTTGACACCAATGGCGCTTCGAAGTGACATTTATTAGGCTGATACGTAGTTGTTAGCTCAGGTGTGGCTACGATCTCTGTTGACGCAGGTGGTGCTGCGGTCTCAGTTGTTGACGCAGGTGGTGCTGCGATCTCAGTTGTTGACGCAGGTGGTGCTGCGGTCTCAGTTGTTGACGCAGATGGCGCTGCGATCTCAGTTGTTGACGCAGGTGGTGCTGCGGTCTCAGTTGTTGACGCAGATGGCGCTGTGATCTCAGTTGTTGACGCAGGTGGTGCTGCGGTCTCAGTTGTTGACGCAGGTGGTGCTGCGATCTCAGTTGTTGACGCAGGTGGTGCTGCGGTCTCAGTTGTTGACGCAGATGGCGCTGCGATCCCAGTGCTTAAGCCTGTTGGTCATCAGACTGAAAAGGTTTCAGTTGACTGACGTGGGCATTTTTCATTCGAGTTTCCCCTTCGCGCTTGACACGCACTATGACCGGGGATACAAAATCTATGATTCTGTATGGACCATCGAACTTTGGGGCCAACTTAGCCGCAAAGTTATCTACCGCTTTTGACAGGTGGTGTTGTTTTATCAAAACAATTTCACCGATCTTTGGACTCCAGTTTCGCCTTCGCAGGTTGTAGTGTCGAGCTTGATCCTGGGCCGCTCTTTCCAGATTTCGGCGTACAATCTCGAAAATTTCTTTCAACTTCATTTCCCGTTCTGAAGCTGTCAGGGCCTCCTGCCCTGTGCCAAATGTATGTTCGTCATACAGTGTTTTTGGTAATCTAAGTTCTCGTCCTTGGATTAAAAATGCTGGGCTGTATCCCGTAGTTTCAGAGACACTTGTGTTCATAGCCAGGGAGATTTCTGGGAGAAGTTCATCCCAGACCTTTTGCTGTTCGCCTGTGAATTGGGCTATCATCGTTTTGATCGTTCTGTTTGCGCGTTCCGTCGGGTTTTCCTGCGGTGTATATGGCGCGGTAAACTGGTGTTTTACACCCATATCAGCTAAGAACTTCTTAAAAGTTCGACTCGTGAATTGTGCGCCGTTGTCCGTAATGAGGACCTTTGGGACGCCAAATCGCGCTAGAATACGTTCTCGAAACGCGCGTTGGAGGTGATCGCTGGTTGCTTTGCGAAGCGGGATCACTTCAGTCCATTTCGAGAACTTGTCGAAAAATACAAGAAGCATTGTGTTACCATGTTTTGACCGGGGCAATGGTCCCACGAAGTCAGCGCACAAGATTGCCCAAGGCTCTTCCGCAATTTGGGTAAGCATTTTACCAGCGGGACTCTGTTGGCTTGGCTTGTAGCGTTGACATGATTCGCAGCGACGAACATAACGGCCGATATCGCGAAACATTCCTGGCCAATAGTATCTATTGGCTATTCTCGCAATAGTTTTCCGTATTCCTAAATGGCCAGCACATGGACTATCGTGGCTTTCCTTCAAAACTCTCTCTCTTGAGAAGCTTGGTACACAAAGCTTCCACGGGACACAATCTTCATCGTTTGCCTGACTCGATATGTGGCGGTACATCTGCCCGTCTTCTATCACATAGTCTGGGAACTTCGCTGGGTTCTCCATGACTTCTTGCATCTTCTTGTGTAGCCAGTTACATGTGTTGTCCTGGGTTTCTTCCGTACTTGTTTTCCGTAACGTCTCTAACGGTTGCCGGGATAAGGCGTCGGCGACTACGTTTAGCTTTCCTCTTCGATATTGTATATCGAACGTATGTTGCTGCAGTTCTAATGCCCATCTAGCGACGCGACCTGAAGGACTCTCTATCGAGTTTAGCCACTTTAAAGACAAGTGATCCGTTATCACTGTGAACCTATACCCCTCCAGATACGGTCGCATTTTCCGGATTCCCCACACAATCGCGAGACATTCCTTCTCCGTTGGTGAGTAATTACACTCCGCCTTATTCAGGTGTCGGCTGGCGTACGCAATTACTCTCTCCTCATCGCCCTGGCCTTGTGTTAGAACAGCTCCAAGGCCATAGTCGCTGGCGTCGGTTTGTAACGTAAACTTTTCATCGAAATTTGGACATGCCAAGACTGGTGCCTCAGTTAACTTCCCCTTGAGGGCTTCAAACGCTTCCTGCTGGGTCTCACTCCACTTCCAATGCTTTCCTTTTCCTAAGAGTTTTGTAAGGGGGTGTACGATGGTCGAAAACTCTGGAACAAAGCGTCGATACCATGAAGCTATTCCCAGAACTCGTCGTAATTCTTTCGTGTTTGTGGGGGGCTGTAATTCCTTTATCGCTGATACTTTGTCTGGATCGGTATGTATTCCTTGGCTGCTTACCACATGGCCCAAATATTTTGTTGATTTTCAAGTTCGCCGCCCGGAGTCTACGAAACACTTCCTTTAGATTTTCCATATGCTGTTCGAATGAGCTCCCAGTAACAATAATGTCGTCTAAATAGGCAAACGCATGCGGTTCCATTTCAGGACCGATTACTTGGTCTAACGCTCGTTGAAAAGTTGCGGGAGCTGAATGCAGCCCAAACGGCATAACTCGCCATTGGAAAAGTCCACGACCCGGTACCGTAAATGCAGTAAACTGTTTACTCTTTTCCTCCATCGGAATCTGCCAATACCCATTTTTGAGATCTAGACTGCTAATATATTTGGCATCTCGTAGTCGGTCTAGTATGTGGTGTATTCTTGGTATTGGGTAAGCATCCGGTACAGATTTCGCATTTAATTGCCGGTAGTCTACGCAGAGTCGCCATTTTCCCGTCTTCTTTTTCACCAATACGATTGGCGCGCTGTGGGGGCTGTATGAGGGCTCGATGCACCCCTTCTCGATCAATTCGTCGATCTCCTGGTTAATGATCGCTTGCATCGCTGGGTTCTTCGGGAAATATCTCTTTTTTATGGGTCTATCATCTTGCATGATTATCTTGTGGGTCGTAATGTTGGATAGGCCCTGTAGTTTCTCGAACTCGGCTAATTCTCTCCTTAAGAACCTCTCCATTTTCTCCTCTTCCGTTGCTTCGACTTCTCGCACCACTGTGCACAATGGGGCAACGCTAGCACCTGTTGTCGCCTCGTGCCTTTTCAACGTGATGGTATGGCCACCACATGTAAAAGTTGCCTGAGTTTGTAGCAGAAAGTCCATTCCCAAAATCACCTCATCCACAATATCGGGTAGGACGAGTAGTGGAATCCTGCAAGTGTTTTCCCCCAATCTTATTTGCAGGATCAGTGCTTCGCTCACTGTTCGCACAGAACTGTCGGCCATTCTAACGACTATATCTTCCTCTACCCTTTCTCCTGCGTGTGCCAGTTTCTCTGCTAATCGTTTGCTTATAAAACTCCTGGTTGCTCCTGTGTCTATGGTGGCCTCTTGAATTCCTTCTCCGAGTGTAATACTTGCAAATATGTGAGCCTCGTCGTGCTGCAGACTTCCTACGTGATGCGAGGGACAGTATGTGCGTTCCCCGATAGGCCTCGCCTCTACCGGGTGTTCCGTCCGTTTCCCGACTGCCGACGACAGCAGTCAATTGATCTAAGGCCACGTTTTCCACACTCCCAGCAGAACATTACCCATGGATTTCGACACTCGTAGCGCATGTGACCATCTCTACCACATCGTCTACATGCCGTTCGTGGATTTATAGATGTCTCCGGAGCCTGTGTGACCATGCGATGACGTTCTTCTCTAGGCCGCTGGACCGGTGCTTGTGTAGGTGCCGTGTCCGCGTGTATGCACTCAAAATCTTCAGCCAATGCTATTAGCTCTTCCAGGTTGCAAAAATCTTTTCTTTTAATGTAGAGTTGATACTCTTGCCGACTGTTTCGAAACGTCCTTTCCAACTTCTGATATTCGTCGTAGTTCGAATGTCGCATTAAGCTCTGCAGGGCGAGAACGTAATCCTTAAAGGACTCTCCAGCGCGCTGTTGCCTCTGCCTGATGTCATCGTCCAATCTCTCGAAATATCTTGCTGGCAGAAAGAAATGCAAAAAGTCTTCCTTGAAGCTTTTCCACTCGCGCCACATTCGGTTATTATTTCGAAACCATGTCAGAGCACGATCTCGTAATAATTCTGGCATTGTTCGGGTAAGGTGGTCTCTACCTAGGCCATACGCTTCTGCCAGTTCTTCTACGCGTTCAATGAATGCAAGCGGATCTCGGCCTCCGTCGTATTTCACAGACCACTTTCTTACCTTATCAATTACCGCAGCGTATGGATTGTGGTTTTGCTGGGCTTCTGGTGCTGGCTGTACTTCTGGCATTACCTCTTTGTTTGCTGAGGTACCGATATCTGTATTTCCTGATCCCGATGGTGCTATGCTCAATGGCGGTACCGCAAGAGGGCATGGAGAAATACTTCTTGTGTGCTTTGCCTCCAGCTCGAGAAGTCGTTGCTCTATCTCCGGTTTTTGTTCTGGTTCAAGTGCAAATGTCGCAAATCTTTTCCTGAGTTCTTCAACGGTTCCTTCGCTGCTAAAGTTAAGCTCTTTAGCGTAGGCTACCAAGTCGTCTCGTCGAAGTGCATAAATCCATGTAGTTCGCACCATATTGTTTCTTCTCCGTTATTTCCTGTGTTGAATCTTTACTCCTTCTGCGTTGTTTCTCCTGTGAAGATAGTCCCTGCTCGGGCGCCACTTGTAATGAACCTCTGGTTGGTCCTTTTGATGTTGCTGAGGTACGCTCAGCGGGTTCCCAGGGTTCAAACAAGAAAACTAAGTATTTTTTCAAATTTAAAAGAAAATTAACAATGTTTATTGTGGTGTATTCTTTAAGTGACAATGTAGTGATTGATTATTGATTTAATTCACAAGCTCTGTTTCAGGGTATGTGCTGCTTCGGCTGCTGTTCAACAGGCGGGCCTACAAGCCGCGGACGCTGTTGCTCGAAACAAAAATAGGCACGCGGGCTTACAAGCCACGGACTATGTACCTTTTATTGGAGCAGGCGGGCATACAAGCCACGGACTCTGCTAAAAAAAATAAAACAGTCGGGCCTACAAGCCACTGAATCTGCTGATGCTTTCGCGAGTGGGCCTACAAGCCACCGACTTCGCTACTGTTGTGTGTGCAGGTGGGCCTACAAGCCACCGACTCTGCTGGTGATGTCCTTTGAACAGTTGGGCCTACAAGCCACCGACTCTGTTCCTGGTTGGGTTTCGCAGGGGCCTACAAGCCACCGACTCTGCTAATGTTTCCACTTACTCTCCTTCCTGGCTCGGTAGATTTCTTCTCGTTCGCTGTTTGCCTGTTGTCTCTTCGAACGATCGAACAGAGTGTTCCCTTGTCTATGGTATGATAGCTGGATCGGCGATTTTTCCCCGACTAATTCCTCGCACTTGCTGTCTTCACAACTGAATTGATTTATTTTTGCACTGAATTTACTTCCAAATTAATCGTACTGATGTTTATTCTCACTGACTTGTTACACGCGAGTTTATTCAAAAGAAACTGAATCCCGAACTGTAGCTACTGCCTGCTATTTATACGATCTTCTGCGTGCGTTTTGGAGTAAACAAGTTCCCGTTGTCGAAACTTCGAGACTGTTGATTTTGTCAACAAGTTCCCGTTTTGTATTTTTGGCGTAAACAAGTTCCCGTACATCGCTCTCGTTGTTGTTGTCACGTGCCGAGATTTTTCCTCCTTGTTGCGCTGCTTGTTTATACCTTAAACATATGTGCACAGCAATTTGACTTTGCTTGGCGAACGACTACTATTGCGTGTGTTTGTCATTTTCTCCTCTTTCATAACTGGACAACAACTACCCCAGCTGCGCTGCATTCCTTTGTGTGCACCTATGTGCATCTAAAGTGTGAGACAAAGACAGGGCTTACTTAATTCATGTATTTTTATTTTTTTTGTTTGTACTTCAGTGTATTTGTGTAAAAATAGTGTATAACAATAAGGGGAAAAAATGTAAACAAAAAAATTAAATAATGGTGGCGATGTTCACCACGTGCCTCTCGTGCTTGTTGTGGCTTGTTGTGGCGATAAAATTCGCCGTTGAATTTTATGCGTCACAAACGGCTTAGGAGTTTTTCAACTCCTTTTTTTTCCAATTATTTGTACTACAGCACCCTCTGGTGTTCAATAAAGCACAAAAAAGTTAAGTCCAAAACACTCACCGTATCAGAAAACCATAGTATACCAATTTTCATGTAAATCAGATAAACGGCTCTGGAGTTTTTCGACGTTTTTTCAAATATTTGTACTACAACGCCCTCTGGTGTTCAAGATAGGACATAGTAGATAAGTCATAAGAACTCACCGTATCCGAAAACGGTTTCGGAGATATGCTAAAAAAAGAATGCCTGAAACCCGATCGCAGCGCCCTCTACCGGGTCCAAAACTTTTGACTGAATAAAAAGTAGCCTATTTATTGACTGGGGGTATAAGGAATCTAGATGTCAAGTTTCATTTAACTCCATCCAGTGGTTTTCGCGTGATGCTCTAACAAACAGACAGACAGACAGAGAGACAGACAAAAATTTTAAAACTGGAATTTTTGGAATCAGCGTCGTTCAAAATGTCCATCGCAAAAAGAATTTCAAAAAAATATTTCATGTACAGATTTTTTTTTTTTAATTTTATATATATATATACAGATTAATATCTTTTATTAATAATAGTAATTATAATTGATGAACGAAAACAAGCCCAATCTCCTTCACTGCTAAGAAAAATCCTGGCTACGGACTTGATTTCATGTACCCTGTACATCGTTTTTTATAAGTTTTTTTTCATTTTTATTTTTATAATAAACTCGACATTATTTGCATTATTGCGCAACTGCTTGTCATTTTCTCACTCATTGTGATAGCAATGACCGGATATGCGGCACATTTGCATGCCGTAAAAATGCAAAAAAAAAGGAAAAAAAAATGTGGAATAAATGAATATTTAAACACAATTAAACACCTGCACACGCAGTACTATACCACAATGGCCAGTATGTAGGATTAAACTGGTGAGTATGAGTGAGGAATGGTTACGAGATGGTGGAGGCACCGAAAGAGTTGGCGCTTTAAGGTATATAATATAAATTATTTATGCGTCGGAAAATGCATTAAAGTGGATCGTGAGAAATCGTCTGGCAAATACTTAAGTGTAAAGGATGCAGAATAACAGATCAGCTGAAAAGCACTTGCATTAAGGACTACTCTGATAAGACAAGTCAAGCTAATTAAAAAAAAAAATAATGACTCATAATCATGTTATTGAAACAATACATTGCCTTGAGAGTTCCAAATAATTGGCATTTAGTATATAATTGACATTTATACAGTACAAGGTTCCACAGCCTCTGTTGGATACATAACACAAAATAATAACAAATTTCTCTAAAATAGTGCTATAGAAAATATATTTTCTGAATCCACTCTTTTGTAGTTTCCAGAAGTACAATACAACCTTAAGTGAAATATTTTGTTCACTTTAATATTACGCTAGAAAATGCTACGAATGTATTTTGACAAAACTTTGGATTAATTGCAGTGCAATAGATGGGTCTAATTAAATTGTTGCTGCGATTGACTATGCAGCAGACATTGACTTAAACTCTATATTAGCCTTCACAAAGCCATACAAGCAGAACTCACGCACATTTCCTTTATATATGCGAACTATTGTATATTCAGCATAGACATACCCTGTAGGAAACTCAACTAATTTAAAAGTAGTTGATAAAGTAGTTTTTTGTCAACCACAACTAGTTGAAATTCTGACTTTTTTCCATAGAACGAACTAACTTATTTTGTATGGTGATGTCCGCTAAATAAGTCAATTGACTGTCGTCTGCATATATTTTCAACTACTTGTTAAACTAGTTACATTTAAATTATTTTTTAATTGCTTTAAAATAACCAATTGAAAACTATTACTGATGGCCAAAAGTTATTAATATTTGATGAAATAACATGGTTAAATATATATATAAGCTTGTAATCTAATAAAAATTTTCAATTAAAACATGCCAACATCAGAGTAGTTGCCGCCTTAATATAATTCAAAGTAGTTTATCAATCACTGGTTTTTAAGTAGTATTCAATTACTTCATATATTGAAGTGGATGCCGCCTTAATATAATTCAAAGTAGTTCATATACTGGTTTATTTTAAACTAGTTTTTTAATTAGTTGTTTTTAAAAACAAGTTAGTTTGTTCCTATAGGGTAGGTATTTGTTTAAATCATGCCGTATGCATGAACGCTTGGCATGAACAAGGTAGTCAGAATCAATTAAGCAAGAGGATCAAATTACAAAATGTTTGTTCAATTATGTTCGTTGATGCAGCTATTAAGCAAAATGTGAACCAGTGATAATAGTCAAACAACAAAAGCAACAACGTGAATAAACTAAAATTAGCACTGAAGGAAAATCATATCTAATAGTAAATATACGAGTATAGTAGGTACGTATATTAAAAGTCTTCCCCCAGCAACAACGACGACAGTCTCTTTTAAATGCAGCACAGGAATATTGCATTTCAACGTCCTAACGTGTTAAACACACCCCTGAGCATAATAAATAACATCATCGGGAAGTCAGAGTGAGTTGAGCGCCAGCAACTGACTTGCACCTTTGGGATGGTCTCTGGTCATTGATTTGATTTTCGCTTAAGTACTTAATATTAATATTTATCTTTTGTCATTATGTGTGCATGTTTGTGTATAATGTAGAGTATTGCCAGATTTTTTTTCAAAAAACAGTAAGTTTCAACAAATCTTTGTAAATAAAAGTTTTTTAGTTTTATTACACTTAAATACATAAAAAAACACTTTATTTAAAATAAAACAAAATAAAAGAACATAAACTGTTTAACTAATGTTATACTAAACAGAAAAAGCTATATTTAATAAGGATATTTTCACAGAAACGCCCACTGTGACCCAAAAACTAGAAGTTATTAAAAACTTATTATTATTTAATATTATCTTAGAGAAACATTGAAATTTTATTAATTTTAGCAATTTATACATAAATTCTTTGATGGTAAAAGAATAACCTGATTAAATCGTATGCATTGTTTCACAAAAATAGTTTTTCTTTTTAGTAAATATTTAGTAAGTGTTTCGAAATTGGTTTTGTTTCAGTAAAAATGGAAAGCATTGGCTAAAGATAACGAAAAATTGTTGAATAAAAGAGTGTAAAATATATTTAATTTGTAAGTTATGTGTTTATATAACTCCAATAATTTTTCAATTATTAAAGGTTATATTTTATCGAGCTCAAGGTCAATGTTGCTTTCCGAAGAAAACAACTGAAGGGAAAATCCCATTGTTTCGTGTACTATAAAATCGATAGGCTGCCTGTTGGTTTTTTGTTTTCTGGGTGCGGTTTACACTCGTCAAGAATTGCATTTGTAAATGAGAGAAAAAACAATTTACGTCAATTGTTGATCAGTGTAAATCAGGTGATACCATCGTTTCACGAAGGAATTTCAGAAACCAGTGGGTTATATTTATTTTCATATAGTGACTTATTACATCATTGCAAAAAATGGTAGTCAAATTGAATTTTTTTTTGGTTTTTTGCATTTGAATTATGGGAAAATGGTTTAGGAGAATGTCAAAATGAATTGCATAATGAAGATTCTAAAGTGTTACCAGGAATCAGTTGGGCATTTTTTGATTGTTTATCTTATTTAAGGCGGGACATGACATTCGCGGCAGAGAAAACAGACCTTGTTTTAAAAATTCATAACTCAGTCAAAAACAAACATTTTTCCAAAATTTTATCGAACATTATTGTAGAGAACCGAACAAATTACAAGAAAAAAAAATTCAAAAAAATATATTTTTCACTCCAACATGGTTTTATAGAGCTCTAAACTGGCGGCAGAGAAAAAAACGGGGCCTAGTGGTTGCAGCGCTGGGAGTTGCAAAAATTGTCCGATCTGAAAAAAAAATTATTTTTTTAAATCTTACTAAAATTGGCTATCGTATGACACGAGCTTTTTTTTAAATTTTTTTCAATTTTTGGTGATGTTCCAAATTTGAAAGTGTGTTTTTTCGAAAAAAATATCGAAAACAAAAATTCATAAAAAATCGAAAAAAAAATTGAAAAAAAAGCTCGTGTCATACGATAGCGAATCAAGTTTAAAAAAATACAAAAAAAAAAAAAATTTCGTCAAAAAATGAACCCGCTAGTGCCGCAACCAGTACAAAAAACATGGTTTCAAGATAAACGCGTTCAAAGTTTGTGAACAAAGAAAAAAAAAGGTTACCTTCAATCTGCCATGCCTGCTTCGTACTGTATGCCTTCGTTATCTTGTGTTGTGCTGTTTCTTATAGTTTTTTGCAATCGTTTAGCAATTCGGGCTTCACCCTTCACCCTTCAAGTAGGTACGAAATAACAACCTCCAAAAGTCAGGTAGCAAGTAAAACAAGTACATATATACCAGCTGCCGTACGTAGTTAGCGCAAAAATTTAAAATGCGTTCTCACTAATCCGGCTGTAATTTTTGAACCCGTAGGAATTTTTCCATGAAAGTTTTTTTCTTAGAATCTTAAGAATATTTACTAAAATACAAAATTATTAAAAGAAGATCGACTGTGAAATAGAAGAGCAACAACAACTAGCACAACAAAATCTTTGAGTATTTAGAAAAGCTTTGATCTATCTTCGAATAATAGAACATACTTTCCCTGAAAGTATGCTTCACAAATTAGAAGAACTTTAAGCTGCTTTCATATCATTTGTATTCTTGTACCGCAATTCAGGGTAATTTACTAATTGCATGCGTGAAACAAGTAGAAAATTAAGAGCTTAGTGGATCACAGCAAGAATCACGATAAAAGGCTACTGATGAGTTGGTGTAGCGGCCAACGAAACAGCTGTCTAGTCTGCTATGTGATTGATACTCTATATAGGGTATTGTTGTTGTTGGTTGTTTTTCCTTCAGTTGTTTTCTTCGGAAAGCAACATAGACCTTGAGCTCGATAAAATATAACCTTTAATAATTGAAAAAATATTGGAGTTAAAAACACATAACTTAAAAACTTATGAAAAAGAAAGTCGTAATTAATTTAAAAATATATTTAATTTGTTTTTAATTTCTAAATAACATCATAACTTAATTACCTAATTATCCAATTGAACTACAATGGAAATTTAAGTAGCGTAACTCCATGTAAAGTCACGTCAGATACTAAGTCTAATTAAAAAAAAAAATAGAAAAAACGAGAACAATTTTTAAAATTTGATTACTTGAAAAATAAACTTATTTTATTTCAAATCCTTCTTAAAAAAGTTTTATACAAAAATGTTTGTCCCATTCGCAGAGCTTTGCTAATTTCGTAATTCAAGTCAAAAAACCACATCTGTTTTTTGTAACGTCACGCCAGCGCATATTTTTACTTAAGTATATCTTTAAGGCCGGCTATACATTTAGAGGAGAGTTAAAAGGATTGATATTGAGGTGATGGTTTTTAAAAGAACAAACTTGTTTAGAGTTTCAAATTTTTTTTTTTCAAAAACAAAGATGGCGCTGGCTACAACGATTGCTGTAAAACACCTCTTTTCGCACTGCGGGCATACTGCTGGCTCCTAGGTTGACCCGATAAAATTTTTTTTTTTTTTATTTTAAAACGTAATGAAAATACCTTCTATCTGAATGAAACTGATTTTTAAATAGCCTTTTAAAATCTTTTTATTCAAAATTTAAAACAAAAAATAAGTAAAAAATGCAATTTTCTTCTTCCGAGTACAAAGAAATTTTTAAAAAATACGTTTTTTAAAACTCTGTCTCATTAAGATAGAAGATATTTTCATTTTATATGTAAATAATTATATTATTATAATATTATTTTTTAATATAATTTTTTCATTAATATGTTCTTTCAAATCTGAAATTTTTAAAAAACTGTAATTTGCACTAGAAGGTAATTTGAAAAACTGCGCGCTTGTCTAAAAACTGTATATTTCAGTCTTAACTGTTTATATGGCAGTACTGGTTATGTATCATAAAATTGTATAAGTAGGAGAAAATGAAATTGTAGTAAGGATTTATTATTTTTAATCCTATACTTTTTTGTAAAATTGGATAAATAATAGCTGTTGAATTTTTAAAAAAAAAAGAAACCATCACAAATTATTTTAAAAACCATAAATTGTTGAACTTGTGCATTTAAAACTGCTTCAGAGTTCTATTCAGAGAGTAAGAGAAACGGAAAACCTGGATTATCAAGTGGTATGGTTCAAGATTGCCAGTTATGTGGGAAAAATCCCATTCGTGGTAATTTTTCATTACCGTTGGAAATTTTTTTCCCATGGTATTTTTAATTCAGCGTGGTATTAGCGTGGGAATTCAATGTGGAGTTATTTAATTGCCTTGGGAATTTGGGAATTTTTTTTCTGCAAATGGTTTTTTTCACATTTATTAAGCAAAAACTTCATATGAAATTATTGCCATTATACGCATTAAACGCACGTTTGTAAAGTCCCTTAAATTTTTGTTGTTGCAAAAGACGGCTCTGTCAATAACGCCCTTAGGCAATTAACATCACATATATGGCATTCATTGAATATCACTATTATATTTTTGATTTTGACGTAGAATTACGTCTCACAGCACGGTTTGAATGTGGGTATTTTCACAAATTTTTTCAAGTTTATGCTAACGTTTTTTGGGAACACTTAAGGGTATACATACAGCCTTTAATATTCATCGTACAAAGTTAAAATTTATGCCAAAATATTAGTTATATTGTTAATAAAAGGAATATCTGAATTTGGATTTTCTCACTTCTTTAATAAAACCACAAGATAGCTAAAGAAAAGAAGAAATATTCACATGTTTGTATGAGAAAATCTGCATTGATGCTTCAGTTGCTGCTGACATTCTCATGCTTGTTGCATTAGTTTGTGCCGAAATCTCAAGCGCAATATCGTGTTGTTTGTTGAATAGAATCGTTTTACGAATTTCTCAGAGCTTTAAAAGCAATGTTTACGTATATCAAGAATGATAGAAACAAGATTACGCGTTCCGCAGTCCCATTACCTAGTGCTCTCTTTTTTATTTGATTAAATGTGATCACTTAAGCAAATTGAATTAATTGAAAACAAATTCCTGTATGAAAATGAAGAAAAACTCAAGTGCGTAGTTAAAAATTGTTTAAACGTTCAAAAAAAAAAAAAATACAGAAAATAAAATTTGCTCCTTCTTGTTTCCCAAAAATAAGAAACTGTTAAGGCAATGGCTTAGTTTTTGCCAATCTTTTAGGGAAATAATATGCAGAATTTGCATGGAGCACTTTAAAAATTAGCATATTCAAGGAGACATGCAATTTTAAATGGATGAGCTTAATTTGATGAGCATTTTATTATATACAACAGTTGGAAACCTTTAACTTTTGTGTTGACTGCATGTCTACACTCCTTTCATGAACACCTGGCTCCCCGCTGAGCCCCCAAGCCTTCCATACATTTTTATGCGGAACTCAATTATTACATTAGAGCCCACCGAGCTCCAATTCGGTAACTGCAAAAATTTGGCTCCAAGACCAAGTTAAACACACGATGGCTATATTTATACAGCGAGCAGGCTGTATAAATATATGCAGTCAATGGAAACAATACCGCTGGGTGACGTCATGCGATCTATCCTCTTTCTCTCTTTCTCTCTCTCTCTCTCTATTGTGGAACGCGTGATCTTGTTTCTATCATTCTTGTACGTATATAAATTCTTGCGCTGCTAAAAAGCTTTCAGTCTGCTGACAGACTCCAATTATATAGAGTTAGGGTAGCGTCGCTTTGTCAGGCTTATACACACAGAAAATAAGACTTTGCAAAATGAAGAAGCGATGGTTCATTATATTTGTTTATATTTGATATATAAAAAACGCAGCGCTTCTACATATAAACCAAGAATCGTTTTATGGATATTTTTCGGTAACTGCTTGTGTTGTTGTTATTAATACGTATGTTATGAAATATGTGCATATCTATATTTCTTTCGTTTTTGCAGTTTTTTATTGTTTCTGTTAACCTTCAACAAGATATATACAATAAATAGTACATAAATAATACAAAAAATTGTATAACTACTATGCAGGCTCACATATACGGAGACTGTGCATGGTAGTTATGCTATTAAAAACTTCATTTATTTATTAAAAAACAATAACAAATTCGAATTATATATTGAACCAATTTTTTATATATACAGCCGTGGACACAAAAATAGCACAAAAATACATGTAGGGTGTTTGACATAAATTTAAATAAAATACATTGAGGATAACAAGAATTTATTTCATGGTATTTGAGTTTAAACATTATAAACTTAAAATCAGTAGTAACTTTGTAACTACGAATTAAAAATTAGAAAATTAATGAAAAATTTGAAATTGTTCCTTAGCTGAAGTGGACGTATAAATAGCACAAGTTGGATTCTGAAAAGAAGACATAGTGATTTATTTTTATTTTACAATGAGCTTACGAATATGTTTACTAGTACTTGGTACTGTATCCCGAATTGTTCAAAACAGCCCGACTTCTTCGTCCCATACTCTCCACAAGCTTCCAGACCCAATCCTTCGGAATAGAGTACCAAGGCTTCTCAATTCCACTCCATAACTCATCTTAATTTCAAAATTTTGGTTGATTATGCTGACCTTCACATCATTCCATAAATTTTCTACGGGATTGAGGTCTGGGCTTTAAGCCGGCCAATTCAAAACATTTATTTTTTCCTTTTTTAGCCAATCAATCACAACCTTTGCTGTGTGTTTTGGATCATTAGAGTGCATAAAAATTCACCTAATAGGAATTCAGGTTCCATCTGGTTATTAAGAATATCTAAATACATATTTTTGTCCATTATTCCTGGTATACGAAAAATTGGCCCAACGCCGTGCCAGGAAAAAGCTCCCCAAGTCATTAAATTCCCTCATCCATGCTTTAAGGATTTTTTTGTATACTTCAGATTCAACTCTTGGCGTTTGGGGCGCCGAACAAAAGTTTTTCCATCTGGTTCAACCCTATTAAATTTAGTTTTGTCAGTCCAGAGCACGTTCTTACAAAACTGGTCTTCTTTATTCACATGAGCCCTTGCAAACGCTAACCGATCCTTTAAATTTTTTTTTGGTTCAGAGCGGCTTTTTTCGGCTAATGCGTCTATAAAGATTAGCTTCATGTAGTCTCCTAGATACTAGTTTTCTTGCAACATTAAGGTTATTTTCTTCATTTATTTCCCTCATAATTTGCTTTGCTGTCTTGAAAGGATCAGCCTTACTTTTGCGAACTAAAGTCATTCAGAACAATAAATCAGTGGAAGCGCTGGTTTTACGTCTAGGATTGCGCGGCTTATTCTCGAAATTATTTTAACCATTTGATGTAACCAGCTTGACTGCATTATTGACCATTTTTGGCGAAATTTTGAGAATATCCGCGATTTCAGATGGTTTTTTGCTTATTCACTTAGATCGTCAATTATAGACCTTTTTTCCGGAGTGCAATGTTTGCCACGACCCATTTTATTTAGAAACGGCGAAATTAACCGAATAAAACTCAACAATTTTTACAAACACCTGATATTTTTAACTTTTATTCACCATCTTACATGTGTGCTATTTATATGACCACAGCAGATCGTACATGCCTATACAGAAAGAGATGACCTGAGCAAATAAAAGTAAGTAACCGTACATCTCTTTCGGAGTTTTAAACAACGTCACACTGGAGTCTCAAAAAATAATAACTACAGTTAATATATGCATTATAAGTTTCAAACGAAACGTTTAAAAAATAAGTTGACATTTGTGCTATTTATGTGTCCATGGCTGTATATTACATATAAAAAATATACATATTTTCTTTGTTCAAATTTAAATTTTCCGTGGAAAGTTTCGAATTTTAACTAGCAACCTTGGTATGGTTACTATACTTCCATTCCAAGATTTTGTTGGATTAGAGTTATTAAAAGGAAACGCAATTTCATATTCAAATAAAATACATTTTCACACTCACATTATTTCTTCATTCTGTCGGAAAAGTACCGAGAAATGATAATTTAAAAAGCCAACTTAAAAAGCTTCTAAAAATTATTTTTGTCACATAATGGAGGAAGTTTGAGTGAAGCTGGAGCGCGATCTGTCACTTAGATTTTTTACAGTGCTTCTTTAACAAAGAATAAAAATATCGAACAAAGAATTTATTTTAATTTTTATGCGCTAATGGAACCGCTGAAAGTGTTACAGGAGGCTTAAAGTGAATCAACTTTATGAAAAGTGTATTACAGTGCATTCGAAGCGGTCGAACAATTTTCGAACATTACTCATACAAATATCATTTATAAAAATTATCTCTAAAAGTTCATAAAAAAATCATTCTCATGCCTAAGCGGCTATTAACACGCTGGTAAATAGCTTATCACAAACCTAACTTCCATGTCAAATTTCAGATAAAACTTATAATTATTATAGCAGACAGCGAAAGTAATTCTGCTCATGTCCTTTGGTTCTGCGCTAAGGTGTGACCATTTCCAAAGAAGTGAACAGAAGTAGCAACAATTATTAAGTACAGACATGATGAAACACAAATTTCTGAAAAAGCATAATAAAACCTTTTAGCATATGAACATATGTTGACCAGGTTAAATGGGTAGGGCTGAGCAATTAGATGGTTCAGTTTTATGAGTCAACGTTGAACACAATAAACATCAAAGTCAAAGAAAAGAAAGAACAAAAGAATACGCTATAAATTCGCATATTTTATTATGACGAGCTAAAAAAAATTGCACACAAGCACGCAAACTATGGAAGGTTAGTCCTAATAGTTCAGAATAGTGCAAGTTTATTATATAATAGCAGGGAGTAAAATGATTTTATAATTTTAATTTACATCTAAGAATTCTTGATAAAACTAAAGAGACTTGATTTTACCATCTGTCAAATAATATAATCTGGTCTTGAAAGTAATAATAAAATATTATCCAATACGAAGAAAAAATAAATAAGAAATTTGCAACAAAAATTTATAAAGAAATCTAACGAACTTATCTAACCTGCTCTCAACTAATGACAGGTTCAAGAACCAGCATTGTACATAATTTAGTTCCTTCAACTGCATTGTTTTCAGAAAAGCTTAGAAGCAAGAAATAACAAAATATTTTCAAAGGAATAAATTAAATGACCCTGTCGCACACACTTTACAATATTTATTTTTTTTTATTATTTTTCTTTTTTCTTTTATACACACATGAATTGCTATTCAATACAAATGCTTGTAGATGGATGTATGTGTGAACATGTTTGCGTATATTTTTGTTTCTGTGCGCCAGTTTGCGTGATTCAAATGAATTGCATGGCTGGTATATTTGTTTGTATTGTTGGTTGTTCTTGTTGGTGTTTGTGATGTTGATGTTCTGTAGGGACAGACAGTCAGTAGCAATGCATTTGATTCCAGTTTTAGATAACAAGCCCGAGTGCTTGAAGAGATGTCATTGCTACGATAAGGATATGTAGTCATTAACTAGGACATACAGGATATTATTATAGGAAGTAAAATGCAATAACTAAAAGAAAAAAACACACACACTCTCTTTTGTCTTGAAATCGTTGTGCATGCATTATGAACCACTAACAAAATTTTGCAAGGACCTCGTAATTGAAGAAGATTTTTAATGAGAAATAGCATTTTAAATAAGGTTTTTTTTCAACAAACACATGCTCAAAACCTGTGTGCATATACAAAGGTAGTACTTTCGACATTGTGTGCCTGTGTTTACTCAAAGTATTGTTTTGACATAGGTGGCTATGAAAATTTTAGTTTTTTAGTTCCTAAGGCACGCAAATGACAGCTTACAGATTAGAAAATAAGGCAGTCAAAACATTTTTCCAGCTTCAATGTTCAGAAACTTATTGACTCAAAAAGTTGCTGGTTTAACAGCCTACAGCGTTCTGAGGATAAAACTTCATCAATTCATGTAATGCAATTTATGTCCAGTATCTGTTATGACTGTCACCTTGTTATCTCTTGAAGTAACTTATCTGCATTTAAAATTGCAAGAGATACATTTTGATAAGCATGCACTCAAATATTAAAGCTTCTGTCTTTTTTCGCTGATATCATTGATACCGTTGGCCATAACGTGGCGTGGTACTTTTTCAGCACACCAAATTTTCTGTATAGCTTTCGAAGTACGAACTTACTGTAAATGCATGGCCTCACTACAGCTACGCCCACTTTTTAAGGGCTTTTAAGCTAGTTGTTGATCGATTTTTCATTCGATTTCATTTCTCATAATTTAATGAATATATTGTAACCTACACGGTTTTTTTTTAAAACCTTAAAAGTTATAAATAGTTCAATTGGTTCACAACTATATGTTTTTTTTTTTTTTTTTGCAGTATAAATTCATCAACTGCACATTACTTAATCATTTTTAATCTTTAACACTTTAATATTGATAATAACAATGATTAAGCACTATTTTAAATAAATTTAAAATAAATCCTTCAAAATCGTTTAAATTTTACTATCATGCATAATTTTCCAGGGTTTGGCGTGACTGACGTCATAGAAACCTAACAATTTAACATCCCTTCCTATTGCGTGCGTGCACATTAAACATAATAAAAACAATAAATTTTTCACAAATTAATACCTTAATATAAAGGCATATCTTGCAATTTTTATCGTATAATCCGTAGATTTATTGCTTTAAAATGATAACCACCAACAAATTCTACCGTCACATGAAACGCACACATCCTAGCAACAACCTGACAACATCCTACCAACCATTGCCAACATCCTGTAAACGAACAATATAATTCATCAACACACATGCAAGCGTTAAGCACAGCACGTAAACTAATATATGTTGGTATTAAAAAAAAAAAAAAAATCATTATAAAAATAAAACAAAATTAAGAGAGAAAAAAGATTTAAATTAAAATTTATTCCCACTCAAACTCGAAATCAGTGTTGCATGCGAAGTATGCCTGTAGTCACAGCCAATGTTGCCGCTTTGATAAGGGGGGCACAATAAAGTAATTACTTTCCATTCCAATGTAATACGTTGCCAGATCAGCGATTGTTCGTTATCGTTGTCGTTCATGCTGAGGCTTGCTGCTATTGCTGCTACTGCGGTAGCTGCTCCTGATTTCATTACCTTCTTAAACAGCTGAACCCAACCGAGTAACGCCAAATCGAGTAAAACGCTATCGACTACGGCGATGATGATGACGACAATAGCAACAACAACAGCACCTACAACAGCAACAACAACAGCAACAACAACTCGTATAAATGTAGTGCATATGAATTATATCTGAGTTTTCCACGCTAGGCTTGCTCTTAAAACCACAGTCAGCGACACGCATGAAAGGATTAAAGGCTGCGTTTCCAATAAAAGCTTTGAGTTAATAATTTCAAGATATTCTTGGTTTTATATCATGATTTTCATTCCATCAGTATTCAAGCTAGTTGGTAGATTTTGTCAAAAGAAATTCGTTAATGGAGTTAATTGACAGAATGGCTTTATTAGAACAAGCGCTAAGAATGTACGTATAGCTATTAAAAACGGGAGATAGGGGATGGGGCTTTGTGAAAAAAGTATAACTGTTTCACATTTCTAACTCAAGACGGAGCCAAAACTCAATAAAAAACATCTTTTAAAAATTTTTTTATATTCAAGTGACATTTGGACTAGTTTCTGAAAACTAGCTTTATTGACAACAAAGCTGTACAATAATGTTATTTATTTATATAAAAAATATTTTAGATTCATAATAAATAGTCCGGTAGAAGAAAATCTGATCAAATCAATTCAAAAGAATTCATTTAATTTATAAAACCTCAATCAAAAATCAATCGAAAGACAAAGTTTTCATGTTGTAATTTAAGAATATCTTTACAACTAGTGTTTTTCTTGGCGACCTGCACGCTATCCCCTGAGCGCACTTTGTAACATTCCTATAAAATTTCAAACTTTGAAATTGTGTCAATTATAAATTCAATTTTACAAAAGTTTTCTACACTCCATCATAATTTCGAAAGCCTTTTGCTCAAATTGCAATGAAGTTAGAAACTCTTGAGTTGCCACTGCTGTTGCTGCCAGCATCTATACAATTACAACTTGGACACAAGATACACACACACACACACAAACACACATACACACACACACACACACACACACACACACATAGAAACGCACAAGCGCTGCTTGCATATATCGAGAAGAGTGGTCGAATAGGAAAAAAAAGATAAAAATTCGCAACCAAAAAAAAAAAAAATACTGCTAATTCAATAAGAAATCTTCGCCACGAAGTTTACAGAAAGGAAATTGAGAATTTTCAAAAATAAAATTTAATATAGCAAAGTTATACATAGAAAAGTTTTGGGTCTCAAACTTTATTTGCAGAAAACTTGTACTTACCCACACTAACACACACACACACACGCACACATGCAGTCTAAGATTGTAGATAGATTTTTTCACTGAATGAACTGTAGTTAATGAACTACAGAATAGATATACAAATTCATAGAGCATGCCACATGACTCAACTTTTATTTTACATGTGTCAAATTGTTGTATTTTAAATAAAAATTGAAATTGTAGCAATTAAATAACAAATTTTTTAGCAAAAACTGTATTTACTAATTATACCAAGCACATTAAAGCAATTTTATCTTCAGGTCTGTCCCAGTTTGTAACTATTCCAATTTGTCTCTGAAGCTATTCTGTTGGAAGTTTGATATGTGTATTTGAGAAAATGTGTCTGTGAGTTCAAAGTTAAATTTTAAATTCAAACCGCTTAGATTTCAGTAAAAAAAAAAATTTCCAACTAGTTGGCTGGTTGCTCGGTTCATTTCGGATATGAAAATATCATGCCATGGCAGTAGAAAACAACCGCTCCGAATGAACGCCAGTGCAAACAGAATGCAAGAACATTGTCACAGAGTATTTTCTGCTGTAGAGTTTCAATGTTGTGAAGCAGTGTGGTCTATAAATATGTGAGAGACAGCAGTCTGGCTATGATATTGATGAATTACGTTCTGGATTATTGCAAAAAGCTCTGTGTAATGTACAACATAGTGTGTCCGTAGTAAGCATGTATTACAGAAGATGCTACTCATTTAAGGAAATACTTAAATTTTTAAGTGTAATAAATAACTATTTTTCATAATTTTTTTCTAGGGTCCGAATAAAACAGTTATTTTCAGAGACTAAATAATAATTATTTTTGAATTTTTTAAACCAGAGAAGCATTATGAAATATTTAAAAAAAAAAACAACCGACTACAAAATCACTACAAAGTAAAAAATAATTTTAAAAATACTTTTCCTTTTAATTTCTTGGTCATATTTGATAATTTATTTAAACTTATTATTATATATGAAATCTTATTATCTTAATTTTTTTCTTATTTGTTTTATTATCATAAATATATTAATTTCTTGATCACTCCAAAAGCTTTTAAGGTTGGCGCTAATATAATCAGACTTTTAATCAGAAGCGCCAACTTCAAAGCATTTGTATTCATCAAGAAATTCATATATTTATGATAATAAAACAAATAAGAAAAAAATTAAGATATTAAGATTTCATATATAATAATATGTTTAAATAAATTATAAAATATGACCAAGAAATTAAGAGGGGTTGTTTTTTTTTTTTTTTAAATTTTTATTTCTTCCTTTTTAGAGAATATGATAAATTTTCGAAAAAAGTGTATAAAGAACATAAATAAAATTGTTCCGAAAAAATTTGTTCTATTAAAATCTGAAAGTTTGTTGGTTATTTGAAATATCTGTTTCTTAAATTTAAATTAGATGTCACGTGTTTTGAAATTATTATACCCATTCTTGTAACGAGTTGTACTACCCTAGTGTCAATATTATTCGAGATATAGTGTTTTTCAAATATTGCCACGCCCCTTTGTTAAATAAGCGCCCACTTTCTGGAGCGTTATTTCCAATAATTGTGCCTACCCCTGTATTATATTTCAGTACCCCAGCGTCAATATTAACTGCGATAGTGTTTATCTAGTATTGCCACGCCCATTTATCGGATAGCGCCTACTTTATTGACCATAATTTTTAATAATTCTGCCTACCCCTGTACTACAATAAATTTCAGTGCCCTAGTGTCAATATTATTCGAGATACACTGTTTTTCTAATATTGCCACGCCCAGTAGTCGAAATTCGCTCACTTTATTCACCGTAATTTTTACTAATAATGATACCAAATTGCAGTACCATATTATCAATATTATTCGAGATAAACTCTTTTTCTAATATTGCCACTCTCATTTGTCAAATAACGCTCATTTGGTTGACGGCAATTTGTAATAATTGTGCCTACCACTACACTAAATTCAGTACCCTAGTGTCCATATTATTCGAGATACAGTGTTTTTATAATATTGCCACGCCCATTTGTCGAATAACGCCCACTTTATTGGCCATACTTTGTAATAGTAATGACTACCCTTATACTAAATTGTAGTACTATAGTATCAATATTATTCGAGATATACTCTTTTCTAATATTGCCACGCCCATTTGTCTAATAACGCCCATTTTCTTGACCGTAATTTGTATTAACTGTGTCTACCCCTACACTAAATTCCAGTACCCTAGTGTCCATATTATTCGAGATACAGTGTTTTATAATATTGCCACGCCCATTTGTCGAATAACGCCCACTTTGTTGACGATAATTTGTAATAATAATGCCTACCCCTATACTAAATTGCTGTACTCTAGTCTCAAAATTATTCAAGATACACTGTTTTTCTAATATTGCCACGCCCACTTATCGAATTACGCCCATTTTCTTGCCCGTTATTTGTAATAATTGTGCCTACCCCTACACTAAATTGCAGTACCCTAGTGTCAATATTATTCGAGATACAGTAGTATCTAGTATTGCGAGATCTATTATTGCCACGCCCAGTTCTCGAATACCGCCCACTTTTGTACGGGCACCTCCATGCTTATGATATCTATCTGTTCCCCAAAAATTATGGCAATCAGGCATATGGTTTAGGAGTTATCGATGTACATACATTTAAAAAAAAAAAAAAAAATAAAAAAAAAAAAAAAAAAAAAAACAGAGAAACCGAGGAACTTGAGAACCTCCTCCTTTTTGAAGTCTGTTAAAAATTAGTAGCAGCGCATTTTTTATGGCACCATAAGAATCCTTCAAACTTGTAGAACATGATTTCCTTTTGATTTTAAAAATTTTGACTTTTTTATTTTCGACCATAAAAAGCGCTTATTTTTGATTTTTGTTTTTTAAAGCAAAAAATAAATATTTTTTGAGCACAAAATAAGCAGTTGTTTTTGATATTATCTCTTAAGGCAAAAATAAAAAGGAGAATTTACAAAATATTCTATGAGCACAAAATAACTGGTAATTTCTGATTTTTATTTTTTCAGGCAAATATAAAAAGCAGAATTTGCCCGATATTTTTTCAGCACAAAATAGAAAAGTTATGATTTTTATTTTTTCAGGCAAAAATAAAAAGCAGAATATGCCTGATGTTTTGCGAGCACACAAAAACCGAAAATTTTTGATTTTTATTTTTTAAGCAAAAATCAAAAGTAAAGTTAAGATTTAAGTATATATTTAAGTCAAAACTGAAAATCTTATAATTATTTCATTCATTGTAGTGTCTTTGCCTTAAAAGCCGCTGGGACAATTCGGGTTAATAACGAGTATTTTTGTCGGTATAAATAAAAGTTTAAGTATAACTGTTCATATCTGAATTTTTTTGATAAAAACCGTAACCGGTACGGTACCTATTTTTTGATTTAATAGTTGAAAATGTAAAATGTTCCTTCAATATTAAAAAACTTTTGGAGTTTACAGAAAAAAAAAAATTTTAAGTGTTTACGTCTTTTAAGCCAATTTTTTTTTTTTAAAGTTACGAATATTGTGAGGTTCCAGCCCGCACTGCTGAAAGAGGCGTCAAGCTTATAATCGATTAAAGCAGTATTTTGGTACAAACTCAAGATGAAAAACAATATATCCATCAAGAATTCGAAGATTGTTGCTCTCAAAAAAGAAAAAAAAAATATTTTTCAGCAGTGCTGCGAAAGGCTTAGATACCAGCCAGCAAGTAATAGCAAGCCTCCCGAATTATAACTTCCCTTCTTTATGAATGTTAAATTGTGCAAAATAATGCCAATAAATTTGTTAAAAATTTAAAAAAAAAAACACAACCGACTACAAAATCACTACAAAGTAAAAAATAATTTCAAAAATACTTTTCCTTTTAATTTCATGGTCATATTTGATAATTTATTTAAACATATTATTATATATGAAATCTTATTATCTTAATTTTTTTTTCTTATTTGTTTTATTATTATAAATATATTCATTTCTTGGTGAATTCAAAAGCTTTAAAGGTCGGCGCTAATATAATCAGACTTTTAATCAGAAGCGCCAACTTCAAAGCATTTGTATTCATCAAGAAATTAATAAATTTATGATAATAAAACAAATAAGAAAAAAAATGAAGATAATAAGATTTCATATATAATAATATGTTTAAATAAATTATCAAATATTGTGTCAATATTATTCAAGATACTACTACTGCTACTAATACTACTACTACTACTGTTTTTCTAATATTGCCACGCCCAGTAGTCGAAAGCCGCCCACTTTCTTCACCGTAATTTTTACTAATAATGCCTACCCCTACACCAACTTGCAGTACCATAGTATCAATATTATTCGAGATATACTCTTTTTCTAATATTGCCACGCCCATTTGTCAAATAACGCCCATTTTCTTGACGAAAATTTGTAATAATTGTGCCTACCACTACACTAAATTTTAGTACCCTAGTGTCCATATTATTTGAGATACAGTGTTTTTATAATATTGCCATGCCCATTTGTCAAATAACGCCCACTTTATTGACCATAATTTGTAATAGTAATGCCTACACCTATACTAAATTGCAGTACTCTTGTCTCAAAATTATTCAAGATACACTGTTTTTCTAATATTGCCACGCCAATTAGTCGAATTACGCCCATTTTCTTGCCCGTAATTTGTTATAGTTGTGCCTACCCCTACACTAAATTACACCCTGCAATATCCTAGTGTCAATATTATTCGAGATACAGTAGTATTTAGTATTGCGAGATCTATTATTGCCACGCCCAGTTCTCGAATAGCGCCCACTTTTTTACGGGCACCTCCATGCTTATGATATCAATCTGTTCCCAAAAAATTATGGCATTCAGGCATATGGTTTAGGAGTTATCGATGTACATACATTTAAAAAAAAAAAAAAAATTAAATAAAAAACAGAGAACCGACGAACTTGAGAACTTCCTTCTTTTTGAAGTCGGTTAAAAATAGTGTTATTTTATAAGAATGTGTACCGGGATTGGTCACACTCGACCACAAGTGCAGCCATGTGACCACTTCATAGAAGTGTTTGAAGATATTCACAATCCGAAGGAGCTTTTCCCCGTGTTTTGAAACCGTGGACGAAACATGGCTACACCACAACACACCACAGACCAAAGAATAGTTATTCTTTGTTGGACTCTTCAAAACACTGGACTTCTCCGGTTGAACGTGCACCAAAGAAGGCCAAAGTGGGTCAACAAACTCATAACGACAGTTGTTTGGGATGCATGCGGAGTAGGGTGATTCAAAAAAGTTGACTATTCCTTATTTTCCAAAATCCCCTGTGAAATAGATTCAGGGAGGTTAGAAGAGATGCCTGTAAGAACCGTAACTCTTAATTTTAATATTCAGATGTCGCGCATCGCGATTTTCTATTTTCCATATAATTTACAGAAGAAAAACTATTTTTCAACTTCTTATTCTTATATCTTAAAAATCAATTGACGGAAGTAAATGTTTGAAACGTATCTTACAGGAAAATGAACGCTCTACAAAAATGTCCCTAATAATTTTTTGGATAAATCTACTCGTTCTCGTTATAATTACACTTTTTGCTCCAGTTTCTAGTTTCTGGTAAAATCATTAAAGTTATCATCAATTTTTATAAAAAAAAAGCATTCAAAAATCAAAATTGAGAAGTTTATCAAGTCTTTCATAATAACTTGGCTGGAAAATCCACCATTTCAAGGAAGAATTAATGAAAAAGCCTTTTTATTGTACTCAATAATATTTCAATTGACTTGTAAGATAGAGGAATAAGAAATTGAAACATTATTTTCCCCACGTAATTTATGTGAAATACGCGATGCGCGTCCTCTAAATATTAATATTAAGAGTTACGGTTCTTATAGGTATCTCTTCTCACCTACCTGAAACCATTTCACAGGGGATTTTGGAAAAAATATAAATAGTCGACTTTTTTGAATCTTAAAAAAGGGTAAAACTTCCACGGTGATAGTATCACTGGCGAATATTATTCACAGCTGTTCGATAGACTTGACATTGATTTTAAGCAAAAACGACTGCATTTGGGTAAGAAAAGAGTGATCTTGCACCATCTGTAGTCGCTAATCAAAAAGCCAATAAATTGAGCTACGCACTGCTAACCCATCCATCTTATTCTCCAGATTTAGCCCCATGTAATCATTTTCTATTTCCAAACCTGAAAAAATGGCTCAGCGGTAAGTCGGGTCGAAAGAAGAAATTTTCACTAAACAAACACCAATTTTAACGACCTTGATCAAACCTATTTTTTTAAAGTAAATAATAAAAAAATTGTTAAAACGCTGAACTTAATATATCGATATAAAGTAGACTATGTTAAGGAATAAAACGCTTTTTTACTAAAAACAAAAACATTTCTTATTCAAAAAAAAAAAATGACTTCTCAAATCAACTCTTGTATAATTGAAACTTATTACCACGGTTGAATAGAATCACGTTTTGTATAAATCCTAGGTCTCTCAAGTTCCATATGATTGTTTCTTTAATTGCTTATTGAAAAAGTAAGATTTTTTTTTTCAAAATCTATATTCCTTTTATAAATATGTATGTATTTTTTTTTTTTTTAAGTCAAGCTGCAGTAAATATTTATGTGAAAATATTATTCCAGTATTACTTACTAATCGAAAGTTATTACAAAGAATATATTTTCACACGATTTGCAAGACTTGTTTTACTTTTACACAAAACTTAATATACTGTTTGTTATTAAAAAAACGAGTGTACTTCCTTTAAATTTTTTGTCGAAATTGATTTCTTAAAAAGTATTATTTTATATTTTTTAAGAAATAGTCAAGCATCAAAAATAATTTATTTTTATTTTTTATTTTATTTTACAAAAATGCTTAAAACACCTCGTGTAAATCAAAAATATATTAAATAAATATCTTTTTTTATTGAGCAACAGTAGAACTAATCCGGATAAGTCCACATTGAACATAAGTGTATTTTTTTTCGATTCGACATTTTCAACCATCACGGGATCCACTCACCAAGATCCACGCATTAAATATTACTTAAACACCTTTAAGTAAGGCAAAAACTAAGAAATTAAATTTATATTTTGGCATCTCTTGTAAAATTTAAAAAAAAAAAATGAAGTTATCCGGTTTTGTTCTGCTGCTCCCCAATTTATACTTTTTTTAAATTTATGAAACATCAATGCTTTTTTGTTGTGAACTGTTTTGTTTTTATTATTTAGTTTTTATTTATGATGATATTCTTCATAATTAAGATTCAATTTATGTTCAAGCAATATGCATTAGTTTCATGTTTATGTTTTTCAAAGACAAGCACTAGTACACAAATGTGATTTTTTTTTGTCCCGACGATTTATAAGAAATCCCTGAATTTTCTTGACTTTTCCCAACAACAGCCTTTCAGGATCTGGCAGCTCTAATACCATATGTTCTGAAGTACCCAATATTGATGATTTCTTTTTCTCGTTTGTGATGGAATAGAGAAATAAATTTTTATTATCTGTATTTTTTAATGGAAACTTAATAGTTTCATGAAAATTATCGTGCATTTTTTAAAAAGAGTTTTCGGACGTATTTCCACCAAACGTCTAACCTGTCAATTGAATTAAAAATTTGCCAGCGGGTTTGTGTTTCAGGCACCAATATTTACCGAAAACAAATACTCTGGAGCCTTTTTTCGCATTTTTTCAAACTTGTTGGTAGAAGGCTAACACAAACCAGACAATGTATAAGTTTGTATAATAATTTTTCTTTAAAAATCATGTATATATGAAAATAGAAAACTATATCAGTGAATTATTTCGTATTGTACTGTGCATATTCTATCACAGCTATAGGAATATCTCTTAAAACTAAAAACATATTATATGAAAAAACTTTTTGGCAGTAATGTCTCCAAATCAAACTTTTTTGAAGCCTTTACATTCAAAATGCACCTTTATTTTTTTCATATATGAAAAAAAAGCGTACAGATTTCATATATGAGAAAATAAAGCTAAAAACACTGTTTATTTGCGGAAAGTTGTTTTTTTTTTCTAGTAATTTCAAAATTGTTAAAATTAGTTAATCAAACCTTAAATAGCTGTAATCAAACCATAACCATATTTACCGCCAGCAATCATCCTCATCACATTTCAAGTGTATTGCTTAAATCGAATTTGTACTTTTGTGGAGTAACCCATTGATGTGACTTTAATATGAAACTTTATGGTAGAGATGGTATTTGTAACAAGCACCACTGGACTAATATTGAAACTAGGTCTTAGCTCAAATTAGTAGCACATTGGATCGATATGTCAAATCAAGTGGTTTAAGCAAAAACAGCAAAATAGGTAACAAAATAATTAAAGCTGTATAATTGTGACAAGAGAAAAAACTTGTAAAAAAAAAATTAAGTGTGAAGTTATGATTTATGAGGTAAACATATATTATGAGGTCATTTTAGTAGTACGAAAATTTTTCTGTAGATGTAATAAAGAATTTATGTTTTTTATTTTGTGAAAAAAGCATATCAAAAACAAAAGTAAATCTTAAAATGTGCTAAGACTCTCCACATAATTTGGCCTTTAAAAAAAAATTCACAGTATTCCAGAATCTTACGAGCCCAAAATTCAAAACAAACGAATTTAAGTTAAATTAAATACATAACGCAATATAATTGAAGGGTTATCGTAAAAATTGGTATTGTTCATGTTAATTTAGCTTAGGTGAGTATATTTATTAGATGCACCTCCTGTCTCCTGCCACTTGTAACGTTTATAAGTTATTCATTTCTGGAATTCGTGTTATTGTTTATTTTGTAATGTTCTTCAGTTTTTTTTTTTTTTTTGCTTAAATTTCTTGGAATGTAATTATTATTATTGTTGTCAAACAACATTTGATACTTTATGTTTTATTCATATCGATGCAACTTTTTGATTTGCACCACAATGTCGGAGGCTAGCTTCCTTTATTCTTTTGAATGTTTTAGCGTCTATTTCTATAATTATCCAGTGAACCAAAATTGCCGTTTTCAAATCCATTTAAGAACCTTTTCGGGCAGAAACGTTCATTTTCGGCACTCATAAATTAACCCTTTTTTTTCATTGGTCAGACTTAAATGCTTCTCAAAATTGAACGTAATTTTGTTTGGAACAGAGTTGTAAAATGAACTATTCTGATATTGATATTTCAAAGGAAAAAGTCGTGATTGTTTTCCAATTTGACAAACTTTCAAATTGTGTGAAATATTATAATAGTAAATTAATTGGGGAAGTTATTTGTTACATTTTTTGCTGGAAATATTGGATGTCGTAGTATTCTTTCTATTTAGGATTGATCATTATGATTAATGATAGAAATCCTGAAATGTTATGATAGACTTGTTGATATATGAAAAGGGAAAAAGTTGTTCATACGTGTGGGAGTACATCCATCTCCCTTCTTATGACGAGAATCAATTCGCGCTGTTGAAGAAGTTTATGTAACGTTTGTATGAAGTTTAATATTTTAATTTACTGTTATAAAAATATCAACAGAGTTTTAAGTTCCTCCTTTTTTAACTCATTTGATAATATAAAAAGGTATCGTAACATTTATGAACTCATTTATGAACAAAAAATAGTTCGTTTATGAAAAAAAAAAAAATAAACACAGGTGCGTCGTTGGACACACGAGAGAAACGAAGCTTTTTCGCAGTTACATAGATTTGATAGCTTAATAATGTTTTCTTTTAAATAAATTAACTGTTAAATTCAAAAATTTAAAATAACATAAAATTAATTACTTATATATAGAAAACATATTTACTGCTTATTTTTTTATTGTTGAATGTCAAATTTTCACGCGAATTACATATACGGGCATATAATGCCAGCGACTCTCCATATTAACTCTCCACACATGGTTGTGAACTTGGCTGCACTGACTCATGCATGGGTTTGTTAATTCCATATTTATTGATATCATCTATTTTTAGACACTTAAAAACGCACTTGTCAACGCACTTGTAGGGATTGCTAATTTTCTTCTTACCAACAGCATATAGTGTAAATTATGTAAATTACAGAGGTTAACAGAGTTTTTTTCCTTCAAGTTTTTAAATAAAGTAACTCTGTTAACAGAGTTAACAGTGTTAGCACTCTGTTAACAGAGTGGCAGAGATTTAGCAGAGTTGATGCAATCTCTAGATAATAATTTACACTCTATGCCAACAGCACCACAAACGCATTCACAATACAAACAAACCGATGCTGGAGACACCTTGTGGCAAATAAAAGCAAATTTTTGATAGTTGTAGCATAGCAAATACACAATCCTCTATCTATTGATAGATGGTGACGATCTACTCCAGCATAGCTTCTGTTATAATTAGCATTGAATTAACAACTGTTTCTAACATGTCTTCGTGGCCTAATGGATAGTGAGTTGGACTCACGTTTAAGAGGACGTGGGTTCTCGATCCCCATGGGCAGGCAAACAAATACTTTTAGTATTTAATATTAAAGTATAAAATTTTCTTGTTGTAATAAGCACTAACAACAAAGAAAGCATCAAATTTCCAAGACAAAATCAGTCGAAAATTTTTCAGATTTCACTCCAAGCAAATCATAGAACGAGGAGTAAAAAGCTTCGCTTCAAAACGTATCCTCTTTTGAACTTATTTAAGAATGCAAAAAAGAAACATTAATGATACATTTTTAAACTCATTTATGAACAAGAACGAGGAATTTTTACCTACTTAAATGATAAGAAATGATTCTTTTTCACGAAAAAGATTTCACGAATTTAATTTTCTATAGCAAGCACATAGCAAGCGACAAAAGTTAAAAATCAAAAATTAAAAAAAAAATTCTACCCAAAAACGTTCGCAAATCTCTTACCTTCCGCAAAACCTTCGTTTATGGTTCAGTAGATATATGTATAATTAAAAATTTAAATGTATGCTTGTACAAAATCCCCCAATTTTATTCACAGATAACCTTGTAATTTTGACAAACCAGTGCATTCGAATATGGTTGTGTTGATTTATAAAAAATCCGCTCACAAATAAATAAAAATCCTATATTTCAGACGGTTTGGATCGTATTCAGTAGCAGATTTAGGTGGAAGTTAGGAGGAACTGCAGCCCCCGGCCCCGAGCAGGCAGGGGCCACCCAGGTGCTTCTGTCAAAATGTCTAATTTGATTTTCTTAATACATTTTTCGATCCAGGAACAAAATTTACATTTTCTTTAAATTTTGTTCCCTATTATCTATGTTCCTTTTTGCTTGTGTCTTTTATAGCAAAAGGATGAAAATCATAGCCCATCGCGTTATAGTTTTATACAGTAACCACCAATCTAAAAACCTTCGATAAGCAATGTTAGTTATATATAATGGCAGAAAACAATGTTTCTTCTATTTACGACACGTTGTCATAAGCATCGTTAAGTAGGTGTTTTTGTTTTTGTTGATGTGAAAGCTTTATTGTGTTTTTTTTTTTTTTTGCTTTTGCATAACGGAAAAGAAAAATTAACATTAATGACATTATGCGACATAAGTGTGAAAAATTAATTTTTTGTTTATTAAAATATACGAGCTAAGTGCTTTCCCCTTAAGTAGGCCCCGTGTCGATTTTAGCCCTAGGCCCCGCTATGTGTTAGCCCCGTTGAACGTATTAGACTAAAATTTGGTAATTTAGTTCGCATGGTTAATGACCACTTTTCAAAAATAATTAAAATTTCTGAGTTGTACATGTTTTGATAGCGAAACTAGGTATGTAGCTGCTATGGATCCAAGTGGCGGTCATTATACATATATAAATGTTGCAGCGCTACCACTGCTACCGCCCATCTGTATAAATAAACAAAGGGGCGTGTCACCTGCCATACATCCCATACAACAGAATATACGATATCGAATAGCTTTGGAATTATAGATCGCACAGACTTGGAATTCAGTATTGGACTTCAATTTATACGTGCCGTTCCAATGGTAAAATTTTACAGGTGTTGGGCGTGGGGTGTTTCACTTTTTCAGCAACCCAAACTTTCGGTATAACTTTCGAATTACACTCAGAAAAATCTTGTTAAAATCTAAGAAAATTTACTAAATAGAAAATTGTACGTTTCAGCGCCAACAAAGTTTTTGTTAATTAAAAGTGAAATTTTTCTTTGAAAGAAAAAACCAAATTATTTTTCAAACATAAAGGAGTATTTAAGAATAAAAAAGAATTTTCTTATAAATTGAATATATCAAAAAATTCCATTTTGTCTAGTGGCATTTTGCTCCTGTTAATTTGACACATACAGAGGCAGTCAAAAATATTTACACATTGCTAAAGCCTGTATGATACTTAATTAAATTGATCATTGAAAATTATAACTAGAGTTCAAATAGTACGAATGCATGGATTCAATTGGTGTGAGTGAGTATGAATTGGAGAAAAATTTGTTAGGACGGACTATATTTTCTTTGCATTTTTTTTTTGCCGTTTCTTTCAATTCGTTCTTCGTTTAGTTTCGATCAAATAGTTACTGTGTGTTAATAATTAATTTGATATTTTTAGAGTTAACAAAACTATTTAATATAAATGTATGCTGAATTGGAAGTGATGTGTGTAGCTAAAATTAATTTATTAAATGCAGCTGCTCTTAAAAACATCAGAAATAAAAAAAGTAACAACGTTTATCCTTTTCTTACAAAATATGTCTGTCCTGCCCACGAATTGAAAGAAACGGCAAAAACAATGCAATGAAAATACAGTCCGTCCAACATTTTTTTTCTCCAATTCGTGCTATATGCGTACTCACTCACACCAATTGAATCTATGCATTCGTACTATTTGAACTGCTCTAGCTTAATTTTCAATGACAAAAAAAGGAGCAATTTAATGAAGTATCATACAGGCTTAAGGGGTTGTTTTTATTTTTATTAATTTTTATTTTAAATAATAAAGAATTCTGCCTCAACGAAGTTTCAACGTCAGACCCACAATGACGAGGATCTGAAGTTCTGTGCTGTAGGCTATTTAACTATTGTCGAAAAGTAAGCAAAGAATCAATAAGTCAAACTCTCTGTTTCTCTCTTACCCCAAAAAAAATGCTTTTTAATGAAAGTTTAATTTTTAAAATAGAAACTCTCAGTTTCTTAAGGCAAATGTAAATATTTTTGTTTTAAATACAAATGCACTTATAATTGAGGAAATTTTTAATTTTAAAAACAAAAACTTAAATTTTAAAATACAAATTTGCTTATAACTAAGGTAATTTTAAATTTTCAAAACAAAAACTGGTGGTTTTTGATTAAAAAATTCATTTTTGTTCTGAGAGTATAAGTCACACATCAATGAAACTCGGTACGAACTTAAAATTTAGTCGTGTCCTTTGACTGCTAAAATTAAGAGAGCATTGGGCAAGGGAGCGTGGCACTGCCTATTCAATGAAAGTGTTTGATATCTAAGTTATACGTATAGCTCTGGAACTAAATGTCGCATAACAATAAAATTCAGTATGGATTTACTAACTGGCATTGCAAAACGCCCAGGTAACAATTTCACCTAAATAAGCCTTTTGTAAAGCTTTATGTAAGCAGTTTATGTAGGGGCGAGAATTTTAACTTCCTTGAATGGTCCATGAATCAAGTTTTATGCAAGGTCTATGCAAGAACTAACAAGTTTTATATAGGTATGTTTTGAATAAGGTTTTTATTCAAAGCTTATTCGGAAAGTAGGAAACTGTGAAGAAAAAATTGGATTTTACACAAGCATCTTTCATTTTATTTTGGAACAAAAATCTTGTGCATTTGAAGATTTTTTGTTTATTTATCATGGTCACCCATTGCATTCGGAACCTTCATATCGTCAGCCTCACACACTATTTTTTCAAGAATTTGCTTGAATAATATTGGAATATAATTAAAATTGTGGTTTTTCATAACTCTAATAACACAGTGCGACCACTAAAAAATTACATGAACCATTTATATAATTCTCAAAGAGGAACGTTTTGCGTGTTCAACACACCGAGTGTGACCTCTCCATGTCATCACAATTATTTTTAATTGATTTTTAAAAACTATGTCTTCAAATTTTGTTGCGCTGACATTTAATGTCACTTTGCAGTCATTTGCTTTATCGGAAATGGAAAAAAATCCACTTATATTTGGTAGAATTTATAGTAGAATAAGATTGTGCAAAAAGAAATCCGAAAAAGTGCCAAAGAGCGTGAAGCGAAGCCAGTTATTGTAGTTTTTTTTTAAATTTCTCCAAAAATATGTGTTTCTTTTAATTTTATTTAAAATATGGAGGATATTTGTTTTTTCACGAAACTATCCTGCACTATAAGAGACCTATCCATTGAATCCAATAACATAGACATCGGTTCAGAGTTCAAGTTTGGCATGAATAATTTCATATATTTAGGTGAAATTGTTATCTCGGTTGGGGTGTGGCTCCGCACCTTCAAGTCAAATTTTAAATATAGGATAGCTATGGAAGTTAAAGTCACACAACATTGAAATTCAGAATGAAGTTACCACTTGGTGATGTCCTTCTAATAGAAGACTGGGGTGGACATTGGTCAAGGGGATGTGGCTCCATCCGTACAAGCCAAATTTTTTGATATCGAATAGCTTTGGAAGTAAAAATCACAGAAAATTTAAACTCAGAATGAAGTTACTATTTGGTGATGTCCTGCTACTGGGAAGATGTAATGGTCATTGGGCATTGAAGCGTGGTGTCAAACTAAGGGTCTTATAAAAGTTTTAAATATATCTATTATTTTAAAATAAAGTTGCCGAATCTAACAACGCACACCAGGTATTGCTAGTTTTTATATAAATTTGTAACTGCTTTTATCGAATAAAATATAAACGCTTAAGAAATATTTATAAAGCAAAATCGTAGTTTTTATATTAAAAACAGTTGAAATTATAAAATGTTGTTTTTATATACTTTTAAAGAACAATTGTTTGAAGTTATTACATGAAAAAAAATTTTCTTTAATTGTTTAATTTTTTAACATTTATGCAAACACCTACATGCATTCAGTCAGTTTTGGATAAAATTATATGCAGAGAAAGATAAATAATAATAAAATTTAAAACATATTATAAAGCAAACAAAATAAAAAAAAAAATACTCTACTATTGATGCGGTGTTTGAAGAAGACTTTATTTGGTTTATTCAGTTCTTCAGTTTATTCAGTTGTTCAGGATGTTCAATGGCTTACATATATACGAGTATTACCTAAAAACATCACAAACACTCACTTACCAACAAACACTCTTGAAGTTCATAACAATGAATTCATAAAAAATATAATTGATTTTATGACTTCGTTTTTGAAGCAATAAAAAACATTTTTTTTTTTATTATTTTGGGGTGGTTTAAAATAATGATAAAGAATTATATCGAGGAAACAAAAGCAAACAAAAAACAAATAAAAATATAGGAACTTAGTTGCTCACATACACAATTTCATGTGTGTGCTCCATGCATGTGTGCGCTTGTAAAAACAACAAAATATGGGAAAAAATTAAATAGCTGACCATAAACGAAACGATATTAGCAGTAACAAAAATAATAACAAATATAAAAGAAGAGTGAATTAAAGCATTGTATAAATGGCTGTATAAATTCAGTCAATTGATTGAATTGAGTTAAATAAAACAGCTAATAAATCTTATCGTTTGCCAAAATATGTCGACATTGTTGATGTTGCGGATCATCAAAACGCTGCTAACCTGTTTTTCATACAATAAAAGGTGCCACAAAGATTTTGTATAGATAACAAAGAAAAATTTTCAGAAATCTAAGAAAGAAAAAAAGACTTGAAAAGCAAAAAACATTAACAATTTAAAAAAGAATCATTAATTACCAGATATAAACGCGGCACACATGTGATAGTAAAAAAATTAAGTGTCCAATTAAGAGTTGGATTCTATTCTTAATTTTTAATACATCTCAGCTTATACACTTATTTGAACTATTTTTCACTTGGGCATAACAGGGTTATGCCCATGACCGGCTCTAGGCCTCTAGGTTCCAGCCGGTCGATATAAAACCGTAATCTGTGGAAAAATTTTCAAATTGTTTTCTTTCGGAGTGTAGAAGAATTTTCAAGTCGCATTTCAGTTTTTACCGCTGAAAGTTTGAATGATCCGTTTGACAAATATTTCAAATTTAAATTGAATTTCTGTGATTGAATTTTTGTGAATTTTCAATGAATAAAAATCATATTAATAGAAATGACATTTTTAATACATCTCAGCTTATACACTTATTTGAACTATTTTTCACTTGGGCATAACAGGGTTATGCCCATGACCGGCTCTAGGCCTCTAGGTTCCAGCCGGTCGATATAAAACCGTAATCTGTGGAAAAATTTTCAAATTGTTTTCTTTCGGAGTGTAGAAGAATTTTCAAGTCGCATTTCAGTTTTTACCGCTGAAAGTTTGAATGATCCGTTTGACAAATATTTCAAATTTAAATTGAATTTCTGTAATTGAATTTCTGTGAATTTTCAATGAATAAAAATCATATTAATAGAAATGACATCAAAGTGAAAAAAAATACTAGTGAGTAGAAAAGTTTTGATTACATAAATACCAGTTTTTGTATTAAAAATCTTAATCACACCTTGCTAGTTAGTTTTTGTGTTTATGCCCAAGTCCGTCTCTAGGCGGAGTCGACATTTTCATCTGTTACAAATGAACGAAGTATCGAAATGAAAAATTAAATTCAAATTCGTTTTTTTCTTCAACAAATAAGTCTAATCTAATTTTAAAAGCTGAAACAAAAAATGGGGCATTCTAGTTTAAAAGCAAATTTTTTGAGACCCTTTCTGTCAATAGGGTATTCACGACATTTATGCACTTAGCTATCGATATCCACAGAATTTAGAAATACACAGACTTATGCATAAGTTCTTTCTGGTTTGACTAAGAGATGGTGCCAGCAAAAAGTACGCAGCATATTTATTTGACACCTACGCCATTTTGTTCATCTGATATTTAACTGTAAACACACGCACAAGTTGAGTACGCTAAGAACTAGCACCTTTGTTTTATCGTTCAGTGATCCTGTCGAGTTTTGTGCCTAAAAAAAAAAAACATTATTTAATCAAAAGATCAACTTATTCAATCATCATCTTATTTAATCAAAAGAAAAAACTGTTGAAAGCCATCGTTTGTTGGTAGAAACATATGGTGGAAACGCTCCATGAATTAGATCGTGTGAGACATCGTTTCGACAATTTAAGAATGATGATTTCAATGTGAAAAACAGTGAGCGTTCTGGTAAACCACAGAAATTCCAAAACGAGCAATTGCAGGAGTTATAGGATGAAACTCAATGACAATTGGCAGAAGCAAGGTGACCTGTCATTATTCGTAATAATTTCTGTTTGGATTGATGGATTTGACCGGAATAAAATTTTTATGAAAGACAATTAAATTCGCAATTATTTTTTTATACTTATTGACCCCATTTGAAGAATTATTTTTTTTCTTTTTTTGTCGTGGAATCTGTTGTCGAAAACTCATTTTATCACCTGAAAATTTTTTCTCATTTTTATTTATTTTTTTTTTTTTTTTTGTTCAGCATTGACTTTTTCAAATGTTTTAAGCCTAAAATAAACAAAATCCATGGACTACAAAACTACAAAAGATAATGAATTAAAGTAAACTGAAATTGTTAGACCTAATATTGTTTATTTGAAATTTTAAGATATGATCCAATTACCAGAAAATGGACCAAATTCCAGATTTTGCCTTTATCTCCAAAGCTTGATCCGATAGAAAAAAACGGACTGTGGATATGAAAGTAACACGCAAAAATACATATGAAACCACTTGCGGCTTCTCTGGACCAAATGTTGACTCAAATTTGTAAGATTGGGTGATTGGGTGATGTCTTTTATTCAGTGGATTTTTTATTAATACGGAATGCCTAAAAAGGCAGAATAAAATTATTTTCTGTAGTTTTAACGTGTTTTTTGTTGAAAGTTTCCCATAGAATTAGTTAAATTTGTTGTACTATCCAAATTAATTTGACAATTAATTCTACACAATAATGTTGAAGAACGAAATGAATGGTTATAGAGGAATAGGTTTTCATTAATAAAGTTAATGTTTCCCATGCGAAAGATAGTTAAAAGCGATTCTTTCTCATAACACTCTACTACCAAAAAAAAAATTTGTTATCTCGTTACCAAAAATTTTAAAACGTTTTTATAAATTATGATCTATTGTACGTATGCCATCAAAGTTTTATAATTGTGTGTTGGAAAAACATTTTTTTTTAAATTTTCCTTATTTCTAATATTTTCTTTCGAATCACCCTACCCCTCTTGCGTTTTTCTTATATATGAAATAGATACAAGAAAAAAAACTGAAAAAAATTAAGGACAATCGAAAACAAAGCAATAAGAATACTATTTGTACCTATATGCAGTTTATAATATGTTCAAAATTTATTTTTTTTTTACAAAATTTAATCATTTTTTAAAATAATTGCATTCTGTCATTTTTAGTAGAAAAAAATCAAAGCGCTTGTGCTCGAATGCCATAAACGATGAATTATTCAATCTAACTGTAGCCATGCTAATACATGTCAAGGCCTAAAATGATGATTCGCATATGTCTTGCTGCAGAACTTGAATGAACATTTTTTGGAAGGAAAAAAAAATCTACCATTTTTCTAAATGTTTCACTGATTTTAGACTTGATCTATCTCTATTTAAAATTTTCAAGTGACAACACTGCTGCAGACTATGCTGCCGAATGGTAATATTTTTAAAAATAGTAATTAAATTTAGTTAAATTTCTTTTCATTCCCCCACGCAAAACTGAGCATCTACGGCGTTGAAGAAGACCATGCTCTGTGTATGTTGAGGCCAGAGCGATATTGTGTTATATGAACTCTTGAAGCCCGGTGAAATCATTAATAAACAACGATATCGCCAACAAATAATTTTAACCACGCATTAATCGTGGCAACCGGAATGAGCCAGAAGATATGGCAAAGTGATTTTGTTACACGACAACACGCCGACTCACAAAGCGAAACTAGTAAAAGACAACTTGAAATCATTTGGATGGGATATCCTTCTGCATCCGCCGTATTCCCCAGTCTTGGCGCCATTTGACTATCACCTCTTCACATCAATGGGGCACGCACTCGGTGAGCAGCAGTTCAGCTATTTCGAGGAAGTTGGAAATAGCTTGACGAATTGTTTTTCTAGCAAGCTATTCATAAATTAGCTGGAAAATGGGCAAGCTGTGAAGAGGCCGAGGCCGAGGCCAACATTTTGAAAAAAAAAATTAATATCTATAATTTAATTAAATATTCAACAATACTTTCAATTTTGCTGCAAATATCACATCTAAGCACCACAAACAATAAAAAATGTAAGCAAATGTCACTTTTGGTACTGAACAAATTTTTTTCTCGTGACTTTCAAACTTTAGCAAACTGAACGATAGACGAGACGACAATGATGCATTTATATTGTTTTAGATATGATCGCTTTAAAATTTACGTGATGACAGCCCAGTTGTGAGAGTAATAAAGTAATAATCTGAACGTTGTGGGTTCGGATCACGCAAGTGTTGATATTTTTGAGGTTAAAAAATTTTTAAAATTTTTGGCATCGATTCAATTGAAATACGGTTTCGATGTCTTCAAATATACTCTACAGAATATACTACGTGGTTAAAAATCTTGTTCTTAATTTTAGTAAATCCTGTACTGTATATATGACAACACCACAATTGTATTAAAATTTTAGACCACGCCGCCGTTTTATTCCCGTATGATTTTAAATTGCAATACCCGTTAGGGATTAAAAAACTTATTACAAGTTTTATTTGATTTTAAACCATAAGGTACCTTAAACAAAACTGGTTTTGTTTATACAATTTATTTTTTTTTTCTTTTATACTATACATTTTGAACTTACTCCTATTGTAGGTTTCGAACTCACATCATCATTGAAATGAAAGTAGTAAACGTTGCTTGTGGGCCATAATCAAATAAAAAATGTTTCACAAAAATTGTATTATAAAGCTTTTGTTAACCAAAAAAGTAACTCTGAATCATAAGACTTTTGAATCTTAACAATCTGCTTAAAATGTAATACATGATATATTAAATCTAATATCATGGCTATCTTAATTCAAAATCTATTCCAATTGTACTAGTTTTTGAAACAGATTTTATTACTTTTTAGTTATTTTGCATTAAATTTTAAACCGTAGGTACAAAAGTTCAAATTTTATTCCAACTTTATTAAATTTAAGTACAGCTTTGACTAAAAAATTTCTAGTATTTTAAAAACTATTAATTCTAATAAAAAATGGTTTACAAAATACATTGACATTGTTTCAACCATTGGTTTAAAAATTACTCCAAGATTTTTAAATGTGTACAATTTAATTCATCAGTAAATTGTTATTGTTACTGTTCTTGCTTTCTTTTTTTTTTTTTTTTTTTTTATTTTATTTTTGTTTTTGTTCTAGTTTCTATTTTTTTTTTTTTTTGGTTTTTAAATCCAATCAAAATTTCCAACTGGGATGCTTAAATTTCATGTGTCTTCTGTTTAAATGTCATGTGTCTTGCATGCAACAAGACGGCGGCGAATGCATTAAATTCTAAGTAAAAATGTAGTAGAGATGGGTGCGTCATTTAAGGGTGCGAATGCAATAAGTTAAAATAACAAAACTAACGTAATTAATAGCTATACTAATAAGTTTTCCTTGAATTTATATAACAAAAAAGGAATGACTTGTCCTTATATAAAATATCTTTTTATACAATTAACCCTTTCCGGTAAACTTTATCCCTTTCAGACCACAAAAATTTTTTGTTGGTTTAGATTCAGAGATTTGTGTTAAATTATTAATAAACTTAAAAAAAAAGTCTTAAAGAATTTTCCAGAAAGGATGTAGAGGCTTAGAAAATTTGTACAATATATTAACCAAAATCCATAAAAGGAGTAAAAACTCGAAAAAAAATAAAAATTTGTTTATGTCTTAAAAATATTTTTATTATGTTAAATCAAACATAAATATTGCTTTTTTAATTAGCATAGTCTTAAAAATATAAAAATTAATTTATGGCTAGGAAAATAAAATTTAAAATAATAAATTTTGTTATATTTGTACATGGTTTTGTGTCAATTCAAGCGTTCAAACATAAATTAAATCTTTAAGGTACATAAATAGAGTCAAAATGAGACGAATTTTATGTATATATTATTAAATTTTTTAAATTCTACTGACTTCATGAAAGACTTGGAAACAATTTTTGTCGCGACAAATGCATAAATGTACATTGCATTTAATGCAAATAAAAAATGTCCGTCCTGTGCAACCATTATTCTTACACCTTGTGGGATTGTTCCGTCCATCGTGAGCTGGAAGGTGTTCAACCTTATCTTCAGCAATCTCACGCAGTGGGCGTGCTTCATATTTCTTTTTGCTGGTTGTGGGCTCAATGTTTGTTTCAAGAGTACGCAAAGGTCTTCCTCGCTTCCTTATTGTACTATTTTTTGCAGAAAGTACAAGATGGTTTGCCACACTCATCCGGAAATTAAGTAAGTCTTTTATATTTTTTTTTTTGGAATGTTAAGCATATTGCAGTCTTTTTAATAAAGCAACCAGGAAGCCACCAAAGCAAAATCAATAAAGTGTGAGATCAGATGAAGTGTCCATTTCGACGACTTTAAAAAAATTCTGTAATAACTTATAAGTTGATATAACAAGTCAACGCCTCCCATTGAGGAGTTATACTTTTGCACTATTTCTGGCGTTTTAACTTCAACAAATCGCTTTGACTTTTTACAATATCTGCTCACAATGTCTTCTTGTCCTCTTCCTACAAAATTTGAAGCAATATGTATTACCTTGTTGTCTTGCCACTTTATCAGGCAAATTTTTGGATCGTTGCTCACAAAACATTCCGATGAACCGCGTCCTCTTTTCTGCAACTCTTTATCTAATACTGAATGTTGTGCATCCAAATCTGTTAATACGTGCGGTTCCAACAGCATTAATACTTAACTGCGAGAGGATTTCAAGTAATTTGTAGGAGTTAAAAAAGTTATCGAGGAAGAGATTATGACCAGGTTTTTTTAATATTTTTATCAAGTGCAAAACTATTGCTGTTGAAAATCAATATCTTGTCAAGTTTTCTGAATCAATTCTTGTTTGTTTTCCTTGGTATAATTCAAAATCGTAAGGAAATCCAGATGTTCCGCAAAGAACATAATTTTTAATACCCCATGGGTTCGGCTTTCCTTTAAGATACACCTTACAAGAAAGCCTTCCTTTAAAGGGCACAATTTGCTCATCGATACACACATCCTGCTCAATGGGTTCTTTCAAGCATCGGTTTCTTATTGTATCAATAAGTGGACGTAGCTTTATAAACTTGTCATTACAACCATTTGGTAAAGACAAACTATCTATGAAGTGAATACTTAACCGTAGCTGTTGAAATCTTCTTAATGTCATCGATCCTTTGAAAAGAGCAACACCTAATGTTGGGTCCCAAAACAAAGAATTTCGGCGTAATTGCATGCTTCCCATAGCGATTTGAAGGCCGATCAAAATTATTATTTCTACATTTGTAGTATTTTTAAACCCTGAAACGCTATTTTGTGCAGCATACAAGTTTGTATAAAATGTGACACTTTCATACAGATCACTTGTGAAGAATTGTTCAAAGTATTCATAAGGACTTTTTAGATTATTCTCTTCTGGATCATCACTTAGTTCAAAAGTGAATGGATTTGGCTAATACTCCATTCTACGCCACTTAATGTCTTTATTTTGTGTTATATTATAGTGTGTCCGAAATGAATTTTCACATTCTGCTCCTGATTCTGCTGTTTCTGCCTGTGCATTTTCATTGCTTCCAACATTTAAGCCTTGCTCACAACCGGAAGTATTAGGGATATCATTGATGTTATTGTGTCTTATAAAAGAATCTATAAGAATCTCATCCTCAGGATCCATGCCGGCAATTTCAGCTCCAAGTGTGATTCCAGCTGCTTCCACAATATCAATTTCTTCTTCCTCATAATCTGATAAATCTGCCTCTATCCTGTCCAAAAACTCAGAAATTTCTTCATCTGACAATCCTTTTTTCCTTAAACTCATTGTTTACTATTTCAGCAAGCACCGAAAATATCCTACAAAAATTAAAAAAATCAACGACCTTTCCCGAATTTTGTACAATATATTGACCAAATTATTTTTGTACAATATATTGTACATTTGCTTTTGAGTAAATTACAATTGTATTAGAATACAATATATTGTACATTTGCTTTTGAGTAAATTGTACAATATATTGTACACTTTTTTTAAGTTATCAAAACTTTTTTCAAAAATTTTTTTTCCAATTTTTTTTTTAATTTGTTTACAAAGTAGTAACAAATAGAATTTAAAATAAATAAAATAAAAAAACTTATATTTACCTGTTTAAAATGTTTAACTTTGTTTCCTCACTTCTTGTACTCACACAAATTCAAAGTAGACTGTTTTTAAGATTCAAATAAAAAAATAACTACACCTTGCATTCCTCTCCAATTATAATTTCAAAAAGTCAAAACATGGTAAATTTAAAAAAAAACAGTTTTCCACTTTCAAAATTTTTAATTTCCTTGACAGAACAAGAAGAGAAAAGTTCAATTATTTTTGTACAATATATTGTACAAAAAGAAGGAAATGGTTAAGCAAAGAAGACTGGAATTATTTAGTTTCTTCAATGGAAAAGCAACTAAAGTTTAAAATAATTTCATAAATATTCTTGATGAACACTACTGCAGTATATAAAAACTCTTTTTACAGGTTGAAAACGAGGTGTTTCATAATTCACTACGAGTATATCACAAGATGACAGCGAACCTTTCCTATTCCTTACGTTCTCTGTCATTATAAAACTCAATACTTCCACTCTATCATCAATCTAAATGCACAGAGCATTACTTTATTTCTATAGTCTGCAGATTCTTGAACACCATTGCTATAACAATATCCTTTTAATTGTACTTTATAACAACATTCTGAACATTTTCATTAACAGAAAACTTTTATGTTTTGTGGCTTCATTTGATATTCTACTATGTTGTGGCTTTAAGGTCGACGTTATATGAACAATTCCTACAAAACCAACATTAAATGCTTACATTGCAATAATCCTGTTGCTCAAATTGTTGTAAATTGTTGTTGTTGTTGTTGCTGTTGTTTTTTGTTTTTACTCCTGCAAACTTGACGATGCACGTTATCATCCAATTTTTACCCTTCTTTTTGCTTTCGTTGGCTCTTCTAATCTTGTAACAAAGCGTTGTAAAAACAACAATAACAAGTTGAAGAAAACATAATAATAAAAAACAAAAAAACAAAAAACAACTTGTAAAATAAACAGTATTCACGGTTAGTCAGCAAGTTGTAGTAATCAAAAATTAATTGCAGTTTGCTTAATTTTTGCTGAATTACAGAAATAAGTTGATTTTAGCTGAGGACGCTGCAGCAGCAGCAAAAAGAACAATTAAGTAAGACTGCAGTACTCTCTGGAGTGCAATAATGCTGATGATGTTGCACAAAAAAAAAATGTATACTGACGCTAAACGTACCGATACTTTGTATGTACCTATTCCTGCCGATAGCTGCCAAATGACCTTTTATCACAAAAACTTAATCGTTGCTCGTATTTCAGAGACAACAGGCGACGCAAATACAACGGCTTTCGATAGCTGAAATGTGCGGCATATTTGACCTTCTTGAAATGGACCTCTAGAGCAAATATAAAAAAATTGCCAACCAAATTGCCAATTGTATAAAAGTCAAACAAACAAACAGAAAATTACACTAGTCTACAATTTCAGAAACATTTTCTTATCCAGAAACCTTAAGTACTTTTCTAAAATAGTTTTTTACGCTGATTCTACGTCTATACCCAGTTTTTCCCTAATAGGTCGAATTTTTTGCATTTTTTAGACTTTGATCCACTTTTTCCATTTTAATAATAATTGTATTAATTAAATAATAGTTTTTTATTATTTTTTTGAATTTGGGCCTAATTTCATTCTTAAATAGTGCCACAAAAATTTCAAAACTCATTGGGGGTCTTACTTAATACGGTTGTTATAACAACCGGACTTAAATTTTTGCTATTTTATGATAGTAATTATGTTAACTATGACTGCAAGTAGAGCAAAAAAAAAAAAAATAAATATATTTATTCAAAACAGGATTCATTCTATCATATTGCATGCAATTCATGTAATCTTTGAAGGTTCAACAAGTTTAAAAGATTTTTATCAATACGAGATCTCTTAAGAGCAGAGCAAAAAAATATTATTGAGTTTGGGTATACGTGTACTGTCAGCGATTTATCAAAATTGGCCCAAAAATTTAAAAAAAATATTGTATAGTTGATAAAAAAGAATCCAGACTTACCCATTCGCGATTTGGAAAAAAAAGCGAACAAAAGTTTAGCAATGACTCAACGAGTAAAGAAAATAAACATCTTAAAAACAACTAAGTAACAAAAATGTTCGAAAAAGTTTGAAAAACAAATTGTCACGGGCAAAACCAGGCCACATAATGGATTACGCGACATATGTTAAATTAGGCTCTACATCTTGCCAGGTCCACAATTCTACATAAAACTTAAAGAGCAAAATGTCGATGATTTAGCCAGACAAATTCAACTGGAAAATTTGGCGAGAAAGTACTGGTCTGGCAAGGTATTTACAGTTGCGGCCTTATAACAGCAACTTTTTTTACAAAAGGCACAAAAATGATGAAATTTCCCAGAAGGAGTGCCTGAAAAAACAACTAGTTCCATTTTGGAAGCGCCAAAAAAATTCAAGAATATTTTGGCCTGACTTTGCAACATCCCATTTCGCGAAGTCAGCTATATAGCTTTTGAATCAAAATGAGGTCAAATTAGTTTGTAAAGAGGAGATTCCACAAAACTTCCTAGAGCTACGCCCCATCGAGAGCTATTGGGTTGAATCCGAGAAGAAGTCCATAAGACGGGCAGGGCATTCCTTATGTTGAGGCTTTATTTCATCGAGTTAAGGCATAAGTTCGTAGGGTGTTATTTCATTATAGGATAAAACTCCATTCTTGGGGCCTTATCTCATTTTTGTTTTGAGGCCTTATTACACAGAGCCGTATAGGTCATAAGAAACCCGGTATAAACGAAGAGAATGGCGAAAAAGATAATTAAAATTATATTAGTTCTATATTCATAAAGTTAGTTAAAAAAAGCAAAAACCTCTAACTTAATAACTTAGATGAAAATTAAAAAAGCGTTCAGTTAACCGCCGTGATATATTTAGTGTTAATAATTTAAACATTTTCCTTATAAATTTATTTAAAGAACTCATGATGTTCAGCAATGAATGTTTTTACCCAAAACTTAAAAAAAGCCAATCAAGCTCAATCCTTTCAGCTAATATAATTGTATGGAATGTAATAAAAAATTTTAAAAAGGAAGTTAACTTTATACTATAGAGTTGAAGTTAATAATAGTCTACTTCCGTAGAATTTTACTGACGCCAAAGCAACGACTTTGCACACTCAGCGATGAAATTGAATCCACGAATAAAAATACTAATGCACTTACACACTCACACACTCACATACACACATACCCGCATATGTGACCAAAATAACAGTGTATAACCGCAGCAGCTAAATAATTTACTAAAATATTTAAGCACTTCATATTTTATTCAAAAAAATCTTCGTATAAGATATCAGTGCTGCAAAGACCGTTCGAAAAATCTTGATGTTTTGAAATTTCAAAGTTTATTGTAATATAGTAAAATTTAAGAATTTATCATCTTCTTCTAATATATAAAAGTATCATGTCACGGAACGACTTTAATGATTTTTTGAAGCGAAGCTTTTACGCCTGGTTCTGTGATTTGCTTGAGTGAAATCTAAAAAACTTTCGAACGATTTTTTTCTTGGAAATTTTATAGTTCTTCATTGCAGAGTTTATTACAACAAGAAAATTTGATGATTTAATATTAAATATTAAAAGTGTTTTTTGGCCCGTCCTAGGGGATTGAACCCGTACCCACTAATTAAGAGTTGAATACAATATCCAATAGGTTACACAGCCTTGTTAGAAAGAGTTGTTAATTCAATGTTAAATATAACAGAAGCTATGCTGCAATAGATAGTTACCATCTATAAATATATAGAGGATTGTGTATTTGCTATACTACAACAACAAAAAAAAATAGCTTCTACTTGTCACAAGATGTCACCAGCATCGGTGTGTTTGTGTTGTGATTGCGTTTGTTGTGTTGTTGTTGCAAGGAAATACTAGCAATGCCCACAAGTGCTTTGACAAGTGCGTTTTTTAAGTTTCAACAAAAAAAAAAAGGGTGATATTATTTAATATGGAATGGACTAACGCATTGACAAGGTTTCTAAAATGTTTGTTAGATTCTGTTTCGTGTGTGTTCTTTAATACATAATTTAATTTATTTTATGTTATTTTAAATTTTTGAATTTAAAAGTTATCAAATCCATGAAACTGCGAAAAAACTTCGCTCTACTACGACGCACCTGATATTTTTTTTTTTTTTTTTTTTTTTTTGGTAGATATATGAATAGCTCGTAAATTATTAGTTCTTCAGCAGCCCAAATAATCGGTATAACTTTCAAACAATAGGACGTACACCAATGAAAATCTGTTCAAACTTACTATTTAGTCGTGTTCGACTGATAAAATAAAATGATAAAATGGAGTGAGCATTGGGTAAGTGGGCGTGGAACACCCATGCAATTCAAATTTTTGATATCGAACAGCTTTGGAATTTAATGTCGCACAACAATGAAACTCAGTATGGGGTTACTTTCTTTCTGGGTATAGTTTATGTCTGGGTATTATTTAATAGGAGTTTTAAGTTATCACTTTATTTAGCAATTTACTGACATAAAGAGTAAGAAAACTTCTAAATATATGCCTTTGACATGGTTGTTATGTTTACAGTCCTATAGTAAAGATTTATGAGATATATTTTTGACTGTGATAATATTTTAACTGTGGGTTTTAACGTGTTTTTTAAACTCTTCTCAAAAAATGTTTGAATGTAGTCCTACTGTAGTCTTAAAGGATTAAAATACTATACTAAATAATGTATAAATGTTCTTATTTTATAATTGATATTAAAATTTAGATCCTTTCCCTAAATTTCTAGTCTTTTCCTAAGCAGCAAAAGTTTAAAAAAAAACCATATAAAGAACACATACGTCAAACATGTGTGTGTGACCGCCGCGCACGTTAGAAGTGAAGCTTATAACATTTTAAGTGAAGTAAATAAATAACTCATTCTTAAGAAAGTTTAACTACTAAAAACTCGCGTTTCATATATTGATTTAAATAGATAAAAACTGTTTTAAAACCATATAAAAAAATTTAAACTTCTCTTTTCTTCAAAATAAAATTTTCCCTAAAATAGGACATGACTCATTCCACGCTAAAATTACCAACTAATTTTGTATGTAACTGTTATAAACAAAATATATATATTTTGAAAGGTCTCTCGGAGGTGTATGGTATTAAGGAATAATTCGTATTGTTGTTGTTGTGGTAACACAAAAAACGTACGAAAACTTGCACTTTTTTGCTTTATTGTGATTTGAAGAATGCTCATCAAGATATCTTCATCATTTTTTTTTTTTTATTGTGTGGAGTTACGATTATGTTTCCAAAAAACTATTTTTTGAAAATTGTGTTAAAAAAAAAAAATTGTGTTTTTGGAATTTTATGGAAGTTGCCATTTTTTATCTGTTCTCCCTCTTGTAGCCTAATGAACGGTAAAAAAAAATCTGTAGCTTTCATCTTTCAGAATCAGTAAAAATATTAGTTGATCGAAGTATTAACAAAGATATTACACTTATTTGTAATAACGCCTTCTGCATTTTGCATAGAAAACCTAGCATTTACGAAGTGCTCGAACAACAACAACAACAAAAAACAAAAAAAAACGAATAATAGGCACTGACTTATGTAAATATTTGCTATTGGCTTCTTTGTAACAAAAAGAGAAACATATGCATTCTACCGGTGTTTAATGAGTTGTTGACTAAGTCTAAAAAAGACTTAAAAGTCTTTTGATATTACTCAAATTTTACTCATGAGTAATAACGATTTGATTAATGAGATTTGATATCGATTCAGAAAAACCATATTGAGGCAATTCACAAGATGCTGTAAAGTTATGTGTAGTAGTGAAAGGTTTTCTTATTTTCTTCCGTATTAGTAAAGTGGTTTTTTATTTAAATTTTGGTGGTTTTTTTTTTTTGTTTATAGTGGTTCTATGATGTGTATAAAATTGGCGTGATCGTACCTGAAGTACGCCTATCTCCCATACAAAGTAAGCTTTTGTACATCACTTTGTATAGGAGGTAAGGGTTGTTTCTGTTGAAAGGATTGCAGCAATCTTTACCAGACGGCATTTTTTTCAAACGATTTTTTTAACCCTCTCTCTTAATCTCATACTTGTAACCATTTATAAACACTTATAACCATTGTACACATAACTTTTGCAATCGAACTCACAATGATTACAATTAACCCTCTAATGCCCTTAACCGCCTACAGAGGGGCTCCAGCAGGATTGCTATGATACGTTCGAATATGATTTATTTTGCTCAAAATTTGTTCTAACAGGAAACAAAGCTTCACAGCACGTGTTGTTATTGCCGCATCGCACTGGCGCCATTCGTTTTACAGCTAAGCCAATCGAAAGTGAGTTTTTCTTGCTTTTGGACGCAAATAAATAATTGCGTGAAAATATAAAAATTTTTAAGATTTCGGGCTAAAACAAAATACTGGTGAGTAAAAAAATTGTAACCTATAGATTAGTGTAAAAATTATCTAGGTTCACTAGAATTTAACGGACAGTGCAACCGTCCAGAGGCAAGCTTGGGCACTCCGCTCAAAGTTTTTGTGACACACTCGCAATGCCATAGTTTAGGTATGTCTCAGTCTAATATCTTAATCTTTTTCATTTACAACTAAAACACTCATTAAGCATTTCAATGAAAGGTTTTTGACGGTTCCCAAGCGCCAACGACTCTGTGTGGATGAGCAGATGTGTTCGACCAAACTGCAAGGCAATTCAACTCGCCAGTACATGCCAGATAAGCCGCACAAATGGAGAACTAAGCTTTTTTCTCCATGTGATTCGATCACATTCGAAATATGCATAATCCGGCGCTGGCGATAATGTCCTCTTCGAGAATGCCCCAGATCTAGGCGATGCATTAAATGTTATCGTTAGGCTTTCACAACATGTTCCAGACAACATAAGTCACATCACATATTTTGATAATTCTTATACTTCGCTGAGTTTGATGGTTTATTTTCGGAGACGTGGCATTCATAGCTTGGGAATCGTATGGCCGGATCGTGTTCCAAACATGAAATTGTCTTCTGAAGCTGATCTGAATGCAGAATGAGTTGATCGGGGCTATTCCGAAAAGTTCGTTGGTTCAGCTTTTGGGGTGAATATATATCCAACGTTTTATGGCGTGACACCAAAACTGTTCGCTTGCTGTCTACTTACATTGACACTCAACTGTTTATAGCTCTCGAAAGGATAAAATAAATATTGAGGTTAATTGCCCAATGATTATAAAGAAATATGATCGGCATATGTGAGGTGTGGACTTGATGGATGGGCTGATTGGTCGATATAGTATTGACATGAAGACCAGTAAGTGGACAAATCGAGCTTTTTTCATATCTTCGACCTAGCCATTGCAAATGCCTATATTCTCTACATTCGAATTCATGAAGCAGACTCGAAATTCCCACTGCCCAACTTTCATTCCGAAGTGGCTGAAGCGCTTGCTTAGTTGGATCTGTTCCATCGCGTGGTCGAGGAAGACCATCTGTGTCGCCGGTTCTACCTCCATCTAATTCGAAGCGATCTTATTTGCCAGTAGATAATGTCCGTCAGGCTTTTTTACAAAAATGTTAACTCAATCTTTGCAACTCAACTTAAAAAAAATGTTTCTTTGCCTTCAATAACCGCAAACAATGGTCAATATATTATTGTTCTAGGTTTCTATTTTTATGTATAGATGAATTTTGGGTAAAAAACAATTATTGTATTTTATTTCCACTAAAATGTTGAATTAAGCATAACTTTTTCGATCAGTTACAATAAAAAATATATATTTTATTACAAAAAGTTTACATGGAACCTGCCCATGTGTAATGCTCAGGCCCGCCTTTAGGCGGGTTTCACATTTTCACCTGTTTTAGGTAAACTAAGCATCAAAGCCAAAGTCTGACTTCAGATTCTTTCGTTTCGACTCAAAAATTAGTTTAATCTGATTTTATCGGCTAAAATAAAAAATGGGGCATTAGAGGGTTAAACAAAATCTTTGCTATTAATTTTTTACTAACAGCTGATTCAGATTAAAAAGGTAACGGTATTTCTGCAAAAAATGTTGTTTTATTGATTGCCTTCAAGCAGTGTTGTTCAATTTGTAGTTTGCATATTCGCGCTGGAGTTTGAGATCGACACTTACGATCACACGCACGAAGTCATCTCATTCAATTGACGCAGTTGAGTTTCCAGTAAAAAGTTGAGTTTTGTCGCTGAATTCAATATAAACTCTAGAGTTTCCAGTACAATTTTGCTGGATTGAACACAACTGAACTCAGTTTGCTTTCTGAGTTTATCAAAACTCAATTTGAGAAATGCCTAAACGTATGCTAATGTTCTGGAAAACAGCTACATTCAGATGCAAATTTTTAGACCGTACTGTACATTCAGAGTATTGAACGATTTTTTCTGCGAAATATCAAACTCAACTAAACTCAATTCTGTTAGCACATCTGTGTGTGAACAGCTTAAATTGAACTCAAGCTAAACTCAAACTAAACTCTCTGTGTGAACAAAAAGGTGTAGTTACAAAAAGTGGAATATCTCTGTTAATACTTCGATTTGTCAATTTTTTTTTTTAACTGATTCTGAAACGTGAAGGCTAAAGAGTTTTATTTTTTTGGTTATCATTCATTAGGCTTCTACAGGGAGAACAGATCAGAAATGTCAACTTTTCCATAGAAGTCCAAAAAATCAATTTTGTTTTTATAATACAATTTCGAAAAAATATTTTTTTGGACGCTAATCCTTACTTTACATAATAAAAAATTTATGATGATATCTTGTTTGAAACATGAAGGATGCACTTTTAAAAATTACCATAAAGCAGAAAGAGTGTGAATTTTCATACTTTGTTTGTGCTACCACAACAACAAAAATACGAATTTTAAAAAAAAAAAATATATGATGTGATGTGATATTATTTTTTTTTTTCACCTCCTAGAGACATTTTTCCATAACGGTGACATACAAAACTAGTAGCTGATTTGGGCGTGTAGCGAGTCTCATGCAAAACCAAAAATATATTGTTTTACATACATGTTCTGTTTTGTAGAACTTTTGTATGAGAAGGCGTTTTACGTTCAGAGTTAACTTCGGCCTTTGTTTGAAAATATTATCCTACTAAGTTGGATCAAATTTAAAACAGTTGTTATATTTGACTTCCACTTTTGTTAAAATAGACGTATCACTCTTATTCTTCTAAACATTCCTTATTTGAAATTATTTTCACAAATATTACCGCTTTTTATGATTAACTGTATCAATTTAAATCAATTACGTCGTCATTTTGATCACTGGTTCAGTCAAACTTATTATTGGGAATATTATTTGCCTAAAGATTGCACTAACAAGTAACAAACTTTTTCAATTTATTGTGTTCACAACCAAAACTAAATCCTTTTTTTTAATTTCACACCTCTTGTTTCTCAATGCAGCATTTTAATAAGCCCATTCATCTGCATTTTGTGATTCTTTTATTTAGTGTAAATACAGGGTGTCCCGCAATTGAGTGCAACTATTTACGGAGCTGAAAGGTTATGTCAGGCTGAGCAAAAATTCGTATGGGAGGGGGGTCTATTTTTACATTCTTAGGAGCTACAGGGTTAATTAATATTTCACGACTTTGGTTTACATTATTGTTTCTAGCAGAAAAACTAACTTACATAAAACTTATTTTGAAAGCTCATTTTTTTAGTATAGCCAACTTTTTTATTTTTTAAGATATGTTTATGTTTTTGGTGTCATTGAAAAGAAAATTGAATATTTTTATTTATATATTTTAATATTATATAAATATAATATTTTATTTATTTATATTAGGCGAAATTCTGAGAAATTTGCACTCAAAATTGAAATTTGGTAGTTTCAATCGATTGATCTTATCTTCACAATAGCACAGCTCGGTAACGGTTAAGTTGGTGGGGTTTGTTGATATACCGTTGAAAAGGTGATTTCATTGCCTTTAAAATGAGCTATCAAAATAAGTTTTATGTCAGTTAGTTTTCTGCTAGAAACAATAACGTAAACCAAAGTCGTGAAATATAAATTAACCCTGTAGCTCCTAAGAATGTGAAAACACACCCCCCACCCCCTCCCCCTCCCATACGATTTTTTGCTCACCTCGACATAACCTTTCAGCTCCGTAAATAGTTGCACTCAATTGCGGGACACCCTGTATATTACTACTTTATGATTTTTAAGATGAATTTTTGGTTAACATTTTGTATCCAGTTTGTAAATTTAAAATTGGTTTATATGTATATATATATATAACAATTGTGTTTTTAAAAGTGAGCGTATTATATCAATTTTTAATACCTTATTTGCCTTTTATATTGCTTATTAAGTATTATTTCCGTCACTCTTCTTAAACTTACACTCATTTGACTTTAATTAAACTTTAAATATTTACTTTCGTTGAATGAGAAAGTCAGCAATTTTTACTTTAATATACATTGTATTTTCATAAAATCTATCAATATATTTTCTATCCCAAACTTGCACAATACTTATACCTTCAAGGAATATATATCAAGGAATAATCTACAATTACAAAGTGTTGCGTAACTTTTGACATGATCTGCACAGTGCCATTTTATGAATGGCTCTCTCTACATAATATTTAATTAAAATTTTGCATCATGAAGTACTTCTTGCTGCTGGTTAAATGAATTGAAATGTAACCTCATTATTGCTAGAAAGACGACAATGATACAGCTCTTTTTTACATACAACAATAGACGCGAAACAGCATAATGAAATGATTGTCATTGTCGGTAATGCTTTGCCTTGATAGAGCTAACAATGGACGCGCTGAAGCATAGATGCCAAACATTAAATAATTGCACAAGCGAAGAACGAAAGATAGTTATGTGTGTGTGTGTGTGTGTCATATGAAAAACATCGTCTGTTAATGTCATATGACAAAAAAGAAGAACTATGCTAAGGATCAAAATTATTTTAAATAATTTTATGTTCAAAAACTTTCAAAAAGTAAAATAGATGTGTCTGAGAAGTTTGATAGAGAAGCTCCACACTTTTTGAAGAGTTGCTGGAAAGTGGGAAAAAGTTTTCTTTGAGTTTATAAATATAATATTATAGAGGCAGCATAAATTTTCAAAGTAAAAGTTAAAACACAATTTTCTCTATTTGTGGTAGTTGTATTTCAGGATTTTAAAGATTCATTGATTCATAAATCTATGAGTTATGATTTAAATTGTCAGTATGAATTCATTTTCTTGGCTGGGTCTTCTATGTCGGTGATTCCATGTCAAATTGGACGCTTTTGTTCAAAAATTGTTCTTGACGATTCCAATTTTTTTCAAATATCGCATGTCGATTGTACTTAAGAAAATAGAAATATTTGCGTATTATTTAAAATTTTACGTTTTTTTACTACGGACATGTAGTAAAACAACTATATCTTCAAAACCTTTACTTCTACAAAAAAATGTTTAAGAGGGTCTTCTCATTGAGCAACTTTTTTTTCAACTTTTTTTTTGCATTTATTTATAGCTTGGGTAGTTGTGAATATGCCCCTAAAAGGATTTTTAGAAATTCGAAATACTTTAGAAGATACAGCCTTTTTTGTGAAGCAAGGTCTGATGGACAAGAAGGTGATGGAGGTAATAAAACCAGCTTACGAAGCGCTGTCGGCAGATAATTTGCTTGAAAGATGCCTTGGATCTGAAACTCAGAATTCCAATGAGTCCTACAATTCTGTTCTTTGGTCACTTTCGCCCAAACACATCAACTCAGGCGCACGCACCATCGAAGTGGCCAATTTCATTGCAACGTGCCTCTTCAACGACGGTTTTATACCAATACTTAAAATTATGGGTTTGATGGGTATTGCGATTGGCAAAAACGCATACGAATACGCACTATCTCGCAATGAAGACAGATTGAACCGATCAGAGACTCGAGCTGCGGCATCATCAAAAGCTGGCAGAACGGCTCGCAGAGCAGAGAGGGCAGCAGAAAGCAGTTTCTACGAAAAAGAGGAAGGTGGCCTGTATGGAGCTGGCATCGCCGACTAATATTTGTAAGTAAAAATTGTCAGCTCTTTAAAACTGCATTTAAACATTTTTGATTTTTTTTTTTTTTTCCCCAAAAAAATTACTTCAATCTTTAAACGCGATTATCTCGAACCCACGTTTTTAGAACTGGCGGCCATGATATCTCCAGTTCAACTGAACCGATTTTCATGAAACAAAACGGAATCGACGCAGAATTGTCACCATTTTCGGGTGAACCTCGACCATAATTTTAAAAAATTTTTTACTATTTTTTTTTTACACTAAACTACAAAAAAAAAAACCCGAAATTGAAATTTTTTTTTTGAATGGCCGCCATTTTGTCAAAAAAAATCACAAAATTAAGCTTGAGGTTCACCCGAGAATTACATCTATACTGATTATAACCCCGTTTTTTTTTTTCATTTCAGACGCTCCGGAGACCCGGAATCGTGGCCGCCGTGACGACACCTTTTTTTTTCACCACCAACTTTGAAACGGGTTTTGAATGAGAAGACCGCCTTAATGATCTACTTTGTGGTGTAACTTTTTACCAACACTTTTATGAAAACTTTTAATTTTTTTGGCCATCTAAAAATGTCATTCACATTTTTCAAGGACATTACCAATTTTTTTTTTTTTTTGTGTTTTGGAAAGATTGTCGTATTGATGTATTTATTCTTAATGCATTCCAGAAATTTTAAGTTGGAAAATTAGTTCTTATTATTTTAAACGATTTTTTCAGAAACTGCCTAAACAATTTTTGCATTCAATACACTTTCATTTTAAATAGAGAATTGTGTTTTTAGTATTTTTTGTACTTTTTATAGTATTTTATAAATTTTAAGCTAATGATATAAGCCTCCAACAGGTTTTTCTTAGGCTTAAAATTTCTAATTTGTTTTTTTTTATTTTTATGAGAGGTAAACTTAGCTGAAAAATTATAAAATACTGCAAGAAATACAAAAAATTTTAAAAATTTTTATTATTTTTTTTAAATAAAAATAAAAAAATATGTTTTTTTTTAAATAAAAGTATTTTGTATGTAAAAATTGTGTAGGCAGTTATAGAAAAATTCGTTTAAAATAGTAAGCATTCATTCTCCAAGGTATAATTTGAGAATTCTTTAAAAATTATTACTTCAATACGATAATGTTTTCAAAACACAAAAAAAAAAAGAGCGATGCTGACCTCGAAACATGTGACTTTTTAGTGTTAAAATTTTTAGTGGTCAAAAAATTAAAATTTTTCAGTAAATTGTTGGTAGAAATCTACACCACACAGACGATCAATTCAAGATAATTTTTTGTAGGACTAACGATTTTGAAGATAAAGTTGTTTTACTACATGTCCGAATCACAATTTTGATTTTTTTTTTTTTAGCATGCAAAAAGGAATTAAAAAAAACACGCAAATATTTCTTTTTTAAGCAGTATCGACATGCAAAGTAAAGTTCCAGATTTTTACAAATATGTGAGTTTCGAAAAGCGTCCGACTTAATTTGGAATCACCGATAAATCAATTTAAGCCGCTTCAATCTGTATGAAACTACACTCAATCATTTACAAAAAAACTTTATTTTGTTCTTCGAATTACTTCTAAGCCTTTCATATTTGCTTAATTTTTTTTGTGAAATTATAAAAATGTGTCAACAAATTTCAATCAAAATATTTAACAACAAAAACATAATTCCAAATTAACTCGCAAGCGCTATAATAAATATTTGACATTCAAATAAATTAATGAAGTATTTAGAATATTTCTTTTAAAGCTGATTTGCCGCAACCTTTTTAACTATGCATGAATTTAACGCGCATATACACGCAGATACACGCACTCATATGCACAGAAATGGAAGCCAGCAAACGAATGTGCGTACGATGATATTGCTCCATACAAACATATCTGGAATTAAATTTTATCTGCATGTGCGCAGATAAAAAATGTATGCAGAAATACGAGGATTTCTTAAATTTTTAATGCTGCACAAATTAGTATGAATCTCATTGAGGAGTACGTGGTGGCAGAACTGTGTAGATTAAACAATCTCGTTTAACTTAACAACTTCTTACATCAAGGTCTTAAGTTACACTGCAAAATGTTTGACTTTATTGTAAAAGTCAAATTTTTCCATTTTCTATCAACAGCCCATCTCCCCCCTCTCCCCCCTCTCCCCCCTCTCCCCCTTTTGCGGTTGTTTATGTAATGAGCTTCTTTTTAAGCTCGCTTTTTATGTTAATAGCTCTAATAATTCCATAACTTAAATAAAAAAAACCAACGTAATGAAGGACAAAGCTAAAGTGTAATCTCTAATAACAACCGCTATACGTCAGTCTATGCGTGAATATGTTTACACTCACACACACACACACACACACATATATACGTATCTAGGGTGCTCAATCCCGGAAGGTTTTCACAATTCCGAAATTATCAGGATCGAAAAACCATGAACAGAGTTTCTGGAAATTTTATGAAATTGAGAAAATTCAATGAACTACAAAGTTCAATGAATAATTGAAAAGAATTCAAGATAAGAAATTTTCAATAACACGGTGCAACGAAATCGACACAAAAAAAGCGAGAGACCATCGCTCCTGGTCTGACCTCTCAATGTCGTCACAAATTTTTTTTTACTAATTTTAAAAGTTGAATTGTTAAAATTATGTTGTGCCGACATTCATTGAATTTTTATGGTCATTTACCTTGTTCTTCTTTTTGGAACAATTTTACGCAGAATAAGGCGATGGAAAAGGAAGCATGTAGCGAAGCAAATTCGTTTATTTTTCTTTAATGGCTGCAATTTTAAAGTTTTTTTCTTTCTTCATCTAACACTTTATCTCACATTAAATCGTTCAAAGAGAATAATTGAGATTAGACATTTCTGCCTCATATCAGAAAGACAGTTTTTTATATTTTCGATACGTCTTTGGAACGCTTTTCCTTCTAGTGTTTAAGCACTTACCAGAGCTATCCAATTTAAAATACGATTATCTACCTACTTAACATCTGTGCAATAATTTTAGTAAAAAGTGTTATTACTGCCATTTTATATTTTCAAACTTTGTTTTTATGTTTTATTTTTTATGGTATTCGTTTAAACCAATGCTTAGAAATAATATACCTACATTTGTTATTTTACGATTTTGCAATTTGTGAATTTCTAAAGACAATTTAAATTTTTAATTTGTATTTCTTTGTGAGTTAATGAAATGCATCAGATTATGGTCAACTTACTATTAAGAAGTAAATAAAAACTAAATTAAAGTTTTTGTCTTAAATTATATATATATATTAAGCTTTAAAAACAAATTTAATTTACTGTCATTGTTAATTATATAATCATGTTACTAGTGCAGTAACACTAGTAACAAACTTATTATAAATATATAAATAATGTAAATAAATAATAAATAAACAAGTACATGATTGACGCCATTTCGTCAAATCTCAACCGATTTTGATCATCCTTAGCTCGTTGGACAATATGAGACAATATGATGAGCAAAATGTTGCAATGCAGAACTTTAAAAAAGAAATAGGTCACTACGAAACAGATTAGCAATAAATATGTTTTTCAAAAATTTATAATTTGCTGTCGGCTTAAGTTGATTTTATTTTACTCAAAACAAATTTCAATTAGTTAAATCATAAGTTAATATGATATTTCAAAAACCGAATGTTATAAAGTGTTGTAGGGCACACAGAACATAAACTATTACATGTGGAAGTATTAATAAAAACATTAAGTAGAGCTTTCTCTTGATAAGGTTAAATTTGAAATTTAAAAAGCTGAATTTATAATATCAAAATTCACATTGATAATATCAAATCGGAAGCTTTTTGAAACTCACATATTTGTAGAATTTGCTACTTTGCATTTCAATAGTACTTAAAAAAACTAGAAAATTTGCAGTTCTTTTTTATATATTTTTTTTTTTTTTTTGTAATTTAAATGTTCATTCGAACATGTAACAAAACAACTATATCTTCAAACCTGTTAGGCCTGCAAAAAAAAAATGCGAGGGACATATTTTAGGGCATATGAATTGATCTTCTTTGTGGTGTAGTTTTTTATCAACACTTTGAGGGGTTAAACCACTCAAGACGCCGGAAATGTATGCTTTCTTTGGATTTGTTTTTTATTTTCTTTTTTGTTCAGAAATACTACAAAATAAATTGAGATTTCAAAAAAAGTGTTTATTACACATATAAGTGGCTGTATACAACAATTTTTTTGAAGTGATTTATAAAGGGTCCGTCAAATTACTTTTTTTTTTTTTTTGAAAATGCAAACTACTACTGAATATTTTCTCAAATTTCTTTTTTTATTTGAATGTACAATCCTTCCGGTTAATAATGGAAAGTAATTTCATTCAAATGGCTGCCTCGGCTGGCCATGCAGTAGCCTACACGATCGGTCCAATTTTTAAGCACATTATCGATTGTGTGCAGCTGTATTTCACCAACGGCTTCACGAATATTGTCCTTTAAAGCGTCAATTGTCTCTGGCTTGTTGGCGTAACACTTATCTTTGAGGGCACCCCACAAATAATAGTCCAACGGTGTCAAATCGCAGCTCCGAGGTGGCCAAACGACATTAGCTCTGCGGCTGATAATGCGATCTTCAAGAACAGGGCGCAAAACATCGAGTGTTGCTTCGGCTGTGTGGCACGTAGCGCCGTCCTGTTGAAACCAAATGTTGCCAATATCCTCCTCTTCAATTTTTGTGAACAAAAATTCGTTCAACATGGCCCGATAACGATGGCCATTGACTGTAACGGCAACTCTTTGCTCATTTTCGAAGAAAAATGGCCCAATTATGCCTCTGGACCAAAATCCGCACCAAACAGTGACTCGTTTTGGGTGCATCGGTTTTTCAATGTATGCGTGCGGGTTTTCTGTGCCCCAAATGCGACAACTTTGCTTGTTGACATACCCGCCAAGATCAAAATGAGGTCATCTGAAAAGATGATTTTTCTGGCAAAATCGGCATCTTCTGTAAGTCGATCGCAGGCAATATTTTCCAGCGTTGTTCAAGCGTATACACAACCATATTCGTTCAGCGGAAGGATAAAACTAATTATCTGTCAAATCAGACATGTGTTAAGTGTTACCATTCACGAAATAAGCACTAGTTGAAAAAAAAACGTTAGATGGTGGACCCTTTATTAGAATTGTGGCTGTGCAGCGTTTTTGCTATGACGCCGACGTTTTTTCAGGGTTCACGGCCGAACAAACAGTTTCTGTAATTTTTTAATTATAAAAAGCCAATGAAATTTTTTCGACTATATATATTATATCTGCTAGAGAAGTACGTAGGATATTTTTGATATATTGATTTTGGGCCAAATGACACACTTCTAAAGTGGAAAGTGAAAAATTTGCTTCAAAAATCATCAGATTGTTGTTAATAAGAAATGAACTCTTCAATATAAAAAAAAAAAATCCTTTGTACTTTCATACACAATATATTATACAAGATAAATTCAGTTTCAAGTGAATCGATAAACTTTCAAAATGCAGTTTTGAGATAAACGCGATTGAAGTTTTGAGTAGTAGAAAAGTATGAATAAATTTGCAATGCCTTTAATCTTCAAATTCTATAACCAAGTACTTGGAAAATTTTCGCGGCCACAATCTTTTGAGACGTTACTTTTGAGGTCATAAGGGACTATTAAAAATAAAAAAATTATATAGATTTTTCTAAAATTCAAGAGTGGCATTAACCCCTTAATGGAAAATTATAATTTTTTTGGCCTGTAAAAATTTCTTTTTTTTTTGCGTTTTACACCTGATACAGCTTTTTCTTATGCTTTTTTCAAAATTGCTCTTAAGAAAAATAAATTATGGATATAAAAAAAAGTTTTTTGATGGAAAGTGCAAATTGTGACAGAAAAATTTTTCATGGTCTTGTTTTACAGCTAATCGGAATAGAAAGCTGAACCAGAATGATTGCAGTCTAGAAGAAAATAAGTTTTCGAGTTATTAACTGTAGCTTATGATGAAGTAGAATCTGCAACCACTGCATCTTCTAATCCTGAAAAATTTGTATATTTATTACCCTGACATCCTGGCTACGCCTATGAAGGATTTTGTTTTTTTTTTTTTTTGTTATGAAACTTAAATGGAAAATGTCATGTATTATAGAATTATTCCATTTAGTCCCATTAATGAAAATATTTCCATTAATTTTTGTTAATTTTTTAAATTCCCTGATCCAGATATTAAAATGCCGGGACACTGGCGGCTTGAAATTGTTCGAGTTACCGGGATTGAATTCTTCCCTAGTTTGTACCCATAATAAGCACCTGCATAAATTTCACTTGATTATGAAAATGAAATTAAATTTCCACGCAAAGCAAGAATTTGCAAAAAAACTAAGCTGATATAAAATTTTCCAGAGAATGGCAAAATACGCAACATACTTGTAGAATAAAAAAAAAAAAAACGAAGAAACACTGAAAAGGTAAGTTGAAAAATTTGCAATATATGCTATCTTATTTTGCATATTTAAGCACTATATGAATGTATCTTTTGCATTTATAATTTTAACCAAAGTAGAAGGAAATGTTTATGTTTATGTTTATCTTTTTAAGGGTCTTATTTTTTTCCTCCCCTACACTGTATTTGAATTTGAATTAATATTTAATGAAATAAGTTTTAAAAATTATATTAACATTTGACTTTAAACCAAATGGCATATTTTTGTGTTTTTGAAATTCAATACCAAGAACCAAATTCATACCAAGAATTTAATTCGCTGAATAAATTAAAAACTAAGCTGGATTTGAATGAAATGGCATATTTACAGAATGGCTTTTAATGTTAAATGAACATTTTGTTATTAATACCTCCTTGTAAATACATATATAAGGCAGTTCAATTGCAAAACAAACAAAACAGCCGATATTTTTTAAGCGAAGGAAAAAAATATATATTAATAACATTTAAGAAGACAAACTGAAATCCATTAATTAAGTGGTTGTAATTTGCAGCTGTAATTTGTTATGCAATACGAAATATGCACTCCAAAAATAGAGAACATACCCTGTACCAAGGAGATAAAACAACAAATACCTGGAAACAAAAAGTAAAAATTTCCCAGAGAAACCTCAGCTCAGCACTAAAACCATTCAACTTATGACTCATAAAAATATTGAATCAACAATTCCGATTTCACTTTCGACTCCAACTCCAAAATATAAATGAACATGTTTTACATATCTGAAAATTGGTATGATTATGAAAAAGTCCTAAATCATTTTTAATATCAATGTAAATAGTTTCTAGTTGAATGACTATTAAAATGACAAAAATTAAATTAAACCCCAAGCTTTTCAATAACGAACATTTTATGATTCTTGTCGAGTTTCTAATTAAATTTTCTTAAATTTTGAAAAAGTGTATTCTTTGATGAAATAACCCCTGTCTAGTATCGCCGAATACTATAAACTTAAGCTTGGCGAAATAACACAGGCACACGTGTAACAGAACGTGTTCGATTATAAGTAAAATGCTCCAGCCAATTTTCTAGTCTAAAGACTCCACATTATACCGAACAATATATGTGCAAATTTCGGTATAGGTCGTAAAAACGATGTGGGTGGAATTTAGGTACATTCAGACAAGATTACATTCAATTTTATATATTTACGAAGGTTTTTCTATTTTGACGACGTCACTTCGTTTGGAAGGAAGGAGGAGTTTTCATTACATTTTGACAAATTTTGCCAAAGACTATGTGTAAAATTTCAAGACATTTCTTTAGTTTTTGTGGATTTTAAGAGATTTTACTTTTAAAAAAAAGCCACTTTGTATGGAAGGTAGGCGTGGTTTCCATTCGACTTAGCAGAATAGCATAGTGATGGCTTTTATTAAATATCAAAGCTTAGGGTGTGTGTCAAAAGGAAACTTTTCACTCGTGGTTGGAAAGAAAATAGCAAGTTCAATAAAATTTGTGTGTGTTGAAATATGACACATTTCACTTTTTGGATGTGTCAAAAATTTCATCATCAGAGTAAAAAGTTTCCGATTGACACACACTCTTTTATGCAAAATTTCTAGACATTTTTTTAAATTCTGCGAGTTTTAAGAGATTTTGCGCTTAAAATAAAATCACTTTGTATGGGATGTAGGCGTGGTTTTCATCCGTTTTTTCGAAATACTTATTTCATAATATTAAATATTGAAACCTATATGCAAAATTTCAAGACATTTATTTAATTTTTGTGGATTTTGTAGATATTTTATAGTTGAAATAAAGGCACTTTGTTTGGAAAGTAGGCGTAGTTTTTTACCGATTTGGTTCATTTTCGAAAGAAATATTTATTTTATTTAAAAAATCTAGCTTTTGAATTTCATTATGATAGCTTTAAAATTACTGCTGTAATAAATTACAGGCGGACACACGGAAATCGGCTCGGATGATGATGCTAATCAAAAATATATAAACTTCTTTTTGCCTGGCACGCCTCCTTATTGGCGTAACAAACGAAACTTTACCTTATGCAGTACGCGCTGAGGTATAAAAATACCAACCGAATTAAAAAAATAATCACTCTTGAAACTATTATCGGTTTGCTTCCAATATGTACATTTAAAGTTTATAAAAGCAATAAATTGCGAAATTGATTTCATCGGAAGATAAATTTAGAATTGTTCCATTTCAATAGGATATTTTGATTTAACTTTCATATAAAAATTATTTGCAAACAATACTTTCAAAAAAGTTAAGATTGCCGTACTTGAAAACATTTATTGGAGAAATATATATATATATATATATAATATAAAATATATATATATAAGAAAATTGAACCGCTCTAATATATATATATACATATATACCAAAGTAAGCTTATTTTCTGATTCTACGTTCAATTCTAAGCAAAAAAGTCCATTACACAATAGGTGTACGATAAACTTCGAGGCGCCCCATTTTTGATTAAAGATTGTATGAAAATATAATTTTAACAATATTATTCACAGTACAACAATATTGAGGTTTTTGAAAATCCCAAAGGATTTCTCAACAATTTCTTAATCCTAATCTGAGGTCAGAATTTTCGGGGCATCCTAGGTTTTCGTGCTACATGGAGAGGCAACCCCATATCACCCTTCTGTTAAGTAAATCAATATTTTCTCCCTAAAGGAAGACCGAAGAGGGTTAATATGTATGACCAGCCCCCATTACTTTTTTAAATCAAACATTTTTTCCATTGAGACCCATCCCCTCTGACCCTTCTTTAGGGGGGCTCCCATACAAATATTATAATTTTTGTGTATTTTTATCAATAGTTCCCTTTAAAGTATTACCGGTTCCCATTACTTTTCCAAGAGGAATATTTTTTCCTTTGGAACCCATCCCCTCCGACTTTTCCTTAGGGGTTTTTAATTAATAGTCACAAACACAGTTTTGAATCTGTAATGTTCTATTTTACTGCAGTTTTATAATGGATAACTCGACTTCGTCTCCAGAATATTAAGCTGATTTGCAATACATGCCACGACAAGATGTCTTTTGTTTTGGCAATTGTTCTGAAATGGATACAATTATTTTACTAACATTTCGCGACATTTTGAGGCAAAATTTTTTTTTTTTTTTTTTGAGTGATGCTGCAAAAAGTAAGAATGAAATGTTTTCCTATCGATCATTTACTCCAAATGTTGCCGATAAATTAATTCTAATATGACGTCGATTAAGAATTGAATTGAATGACAAACATTATATTATAAAAAAATCAAAATGATTACGTGAAAGGTATAAGAACGAAACCAAACCTAAAGGCAGACCACAATATTAGAAATTTGTGGAAAGTACAGCCAAGATATTTTTTATCGGGACATGTAGATGCACTTTAGAATTTAGTCCATGTAGTTGCGGCAAAATTCCACAAAATTTAAAGGAATTTATGTTTGACAACATAATTCAGAACGCTTTTTATTCCGGAATGCAGTGAGTCTGTATCGGAAATGGAAAAATAATGGGGAGCGGCAATACTTAAAAGGCAAATATTGATAAAAATATACAAAAACCATATTTGAATGGGAGCCCCCCGAAATGCGGATCATAGGGGGGGAGTCCCAAAGGAAAAAATGTTTGAGTTAAAAAAATAATGGGGGCTGGTCATAAATATTAACCTTCTCTGGCTCTTGCTTAGGGAGGAAATATTGATTTACTTAACGGGAGGGTGATAGGGGGTTGCCTCTCCATGTAGCACGAAAGCCTAGGTTGCCCCGAAAATTCTGACTTCAGATTCAGATTTAGCGGACCCAAAACCTTTAGAAATCGCTGAGAAACCTCTTGGGATATTCAATAACTGAAATTTTGCTGTACTGTGAATTATATTGTTAAATTTATATTTTCATACAATCGGTAATCAAAAATGGGTCGCCTCAAAGTTTATCGGACACCTATGGTGTAATGGACTTTTTTGCTTAGAATTAACGTAGAATCAGAATATAAGTGTCCTTTGGAAGCAAATTTTATTTTGCAAATATTTTTTTTTTTAAAGACTTATTTTTTTCAGCATTTTTCAGAATAAAATTAAAATATTTTTTGTGGCTGGGTTTTTCTTTTGATCTTATTTGTACCGCACAATCATGCACACTGTGAATTTATATTGAAAGAGCCAATAGACGAATTAGTTAGTTTCGACAAGTTTGTGTTTGTATGTGTATGAATTCTTGTTATTTGTAACTTCCCTATAGGAACAAGCTAACTTGTTTTTAAAAACAACTAATTAAAAAACTAGTTTAAAATAAACCAGTATATGAACTACTTTTAAATATATTAAGGCGGCAACTACTCTGATGTTGACATGTTTTAATTGCAAATTTTTTTTAGATTACAAGTTTATATATATATATAACCATGTTATTTCATCAAATATTATTAACTTTAGGCCATCAGTAATAGTTTTCAATTGGTTATTTAAAAGCAATTAAAAAAATAATTTAAATGTAACTAATTTAACAAGTAGTTGAAAATATATGCAGACGAAAGTCAATTGACTTATTTAGCGGACATCACCATTCAAAATATGTTAGTTCGTTATATGGAAAAAAGTCAGAATTTCAACTAGTTGTGGTTGACAAAAAACTACTTTATCAACTACTTTTAAATTAGTTGATTTTCCTACAGGGTTGTACTAAACAAGGACATGCAATGGAACAAAGAACATTAGCGCAACAATTTTATTACATCTAATTTAATTTACTTGACGTATGTTGAGGAGCTTTCAGGACATGTAATGAACAAACACACTATATTACACATACACACAAATGAGCCACATTGACAGCTATTCGTATACATCAAAACGCAGCAGTAAACTTTATACTGACAAGACACACTCACATACCCATACACTGGCACACCTACGCAAACACATTAAAGTAACGTTTACATAAAAGCAGTGCCAAAAATAAAAGCATTAAAAATAATTAAATGAACATAAATTAAATACCACGCACACAAATTCACACGCACTCGCCAGTCATGCCTTGTGTTTGTGTGCAAGGGTGGTGGTGTACATGGGCTGTTGCGGCAAATGTTGGGATAATTAAATGTTCATTCGTAATTATAATTTCAATTTGCGCATTTTATTTCTCTGATTCCTTCCACTGTTGCTCGTCAGGCAGTTTTTGTTTCTATCTAGCAATAAATAATGATTGAAGATAGCAATGATTTTCAGTGAAATTTGGACTTATTTATTTTATTGTAGCTTCAAAATGCACCATTTAAGCGGCAGCATATTACTTGGACGAAGTAAAGATAATTAATGAAGGGAACAAAAACTTATTTTAAGCTGCTGGAAGGTTATTATCAGTTGAAAAAATCAACTAAAAATAAAAACATTAAGCAATATGTGGTATTAAACAATTTATTCGATAACTTTATTGTATACTAGCTGAATACTAGCCCGGCTTTGGTCGGGAGTTGATATAAATAAATTTTGAATTCATTCGTCGATTTGAAATATAACTTTTTACAAACTTATGAAGGCATTTTGTGTGCATCTTTTAAGGCGGTCTTCTCATTCAAAACCCGTTTTTTTGACCCTTTTTAAAAAAATTCTTATTTGAAAACGCAAAGAATAATTGAAAACTTTTTTTATTTATTGTATTACAAAAGGTTCAAAGTAAATAAAAAAATTTTTTTGCCTCGATACGTGGGCTGTTCAAAAAGTAATGAGACTTCAAAGTTGGTGGTGAAAAAAAAGGTGTCGTCACGGCGGCCACGATTCCGGGTCTCCGGAGCTATAATCAGTATAGATGTAATTCTCGGGTGAACCTCAAGCTTAATTTTGTGATTTTTTTTGACAAAATGGCGGCCATTCAAAAAAAAAAATTTCAATTTCGGGTTTTTTTTTTGTAGTTTAGTGTAAAAAAAAAATAGTAAAAAATTTTTTAAAATTATGGTCGAGGTTCACCCGAGAATGGTGACAATTCTGCGTCGATTCCACTTTGTTTCATGAAAATCGGTTCAGTTGAACTGGAGACATCATGGCCGCCAGTTCGAAAAACGTGGGTTCGAGATAAACGCGTTTAAAGTTTGAAGTAATTTTTTTGGGGAAAAAAAAAAAAAATCAAAAATGTTTAAATGCAGTTTTAAAGAGCTGACAATTTTTACTTACAAATATTAGTCGGCGATGCCAGCTCCATACAGGCCACCTTCCTCTTTTTCGTAGAAACTGCTTTCTGCTGCCCTCTCTGCTCTGCGAGCCGTTCTGCCAGCTTTTGATGATGCCGCAGCTCGAGTCTCTGATCGGTTCAATCTGTCTTCATTGCGAGATAGTGCGTATTCGTATGCGTTTTTGCCAATCGCAATACCCATCAAACCCATAATTTTAAGTATGGGTATAAAACCGTCGTTGAAGAGGCACGTTGCAATGAAATTGGCCACTTCGATGGTGCGTGCGCCTGAGTTGATGTGTTTGGGCGAAAGTGACCAAAGAACAGAATTGTAGGACTCATTGGAATTCTGAGTTTCAGATCCAAGGCATCTTTCAAGCAAATTATCTGCCGACAGCGCTTCGTAAGCTGGTTTTATTACCTCCATCACCTTCTTGTCGAGAGGTGCATACGTGTGGTGAAAGCTATCTAACGTACCTTCAGCAGCTGCTTTCTGCCATGCGCACCAGCTTGACGCACCGGTGGGGCAATTTTGGTGTTGCGGTTTATCATCGGTGGAGCACTAATGGTAAAAAGTGGCCCAAATTTCCTTTTTCATATCCTCCACGGAGTCAGGATGACGGCGGGTCGCAAGGCCATAATATGTGGTCAACTCGGATATTAATTTGTCGGTGAGCTTGCCCGCACCTTTGCCTCCAATGCCCTTATTTTCTTTTTTTTATTTTTCGAAGTCGCGTGCCCATTCGCTTCTGCACATGCCCAATGCATTCTTTCTTTTCCACTATAGGGTCACCGTCATAGGGGTCGACATCTAATACACCTTTGAAGGTCTGCGAATCACCATCGCCGATATACTTTACATATTTTATGCCGTGTGTTTCAAACGACCTGGAGAACATCTCTATTACAGCGTCCACCTCCATTTTCCCAGAGCTTCCTTCATGGTTTATGGTGCATTCTTCGTCATGAATATCAAGCCAAATTTGGTAAGCCTCTGGCTCTTCTTCCTTCTTGGCTTCCCAATATTTGCAGTTGTTACACAGACGAGATTTTACAACAGTGTCAACAATTTTTTTGGTATGCTTGGCAATCAAAGTTGTGACACCATAAAGGGAAGCAAAGCCACGCTTCTTCCAAGTCCCATCCCCCGACACAGTAAATAAAGTGGGATCGCACTCTGGATTCGCTTCGATCATAGCCTCTTTTTCTTCTCCAATAGCTTGACATGTTCGTACATGGCTTTTCCAGCAACGTACAAATTTTGTAGGATAGTAAAGTACAGATTGTTGGACAAACTTTGTCCGAGGTCCATGAGGCCACAAAACATGGTTATACCTTTTGGCCCAATCCCTAAAAGCCGCATGGCAACAACCAAGCGTCGATTAATTTCATATGATTTTCCGATCATAGGTGACGAAGGAATATATGTTGTGCGTGGGCAGGCGCAGTTCAAAGCGATTTTAAATCCAACTCCATTTGGTGAGGCTTCTGAGAACTCAATTTTTTGCTTGCATGAGGCACAAATTACCAACGCTGACAACGTGGTAAACACAGAACAGAACTCGAGAATGCAATACTTCAAATTGTTTTTGATTGATACTTCGTCGTCTTCGTTATTCTTGAATTTCTTGGCCGATGTACTGGTATATTCAGAATCCTCTGGTCTAAGATGCTGATTTCCACTTAACCCGCGTTTTTTACCACGATTCTGACGCTCACTTGGGCGTTTTTTTTTTTTTTTATTACTTTTCCGATCCATTTTACAAAAATCACAATAAATTTATGAAAAATTTACTTTTCCGTTGACTGAAGCGCACGCGTCTGTTGCTCAACTCGATACAAACTGAACTAAATGATGCTTTCAGTTGAACACCTGGACTCAAAAAATGCTTCAACCCCTAAAATAAGCAGAAATGTGTATTCGTATGTTTGTATGAATATGTGTGCAAACACGTTTTTACCTAACAATAAACATTTTCAACGGAATTCGGTGGTTACTTTATGCCGCTTCGTTCGAAAATGAGTCGAAAAAAATAGCTCATTTTGACGAAGACCTTGCTTCACAAAAAAGGCTGTATCTTCTAAAGTATTTCGAATTTCTAAAAATCCTTTTAGGGGCATATTCACAACTACTAAAAAAAAGTCGAAAAAAAGTTGCTCAATGAGAAGACCCCCTTAAGCCGGTAACTTCGGCAAAATAAGCAAAATGTAGCTAGCTTCAAGATCTGAAAATTATGAGAAACAATAGGGATATCGTGATTTGTGATCACTAGCAAAAGTATATTTTCAAATTTAATATCTTATTCCATGGATTGGATTTTTTTAAGAACATCAGAGCTAAAACGAATTTTTGGGAATCATGTATGTACATTTTCTCATACATAAATGCACTCTTTTGAACTCGTGTCGTAATGTGTTCAAGCTGCTTAACTTGAGGACAGGTCATGTGTTATTATTGTGAACGTAACCTTTGTGTGGTGTATTTAAGGCTTCACAATATTTATAATTCACATATACTTAAAGAAATGAATATACTTATAAGAAGAAATCAAACATTCTAAGTATTTCTTATGAATCAATTAAAACTTGTTAAAATCAAAAAAACTGTTAAAAGAACGCATGCACACAAAGATTTGCACAATAGGTAGGAGGGTGTAGGCGGGTGATCGAAATAGGGAATTTTCAAAAGAAAATGAGTTTTATTAATAAAGATAGTACAGAAACAATTTTTTTTTTTTTTGTTAAAATGAAAAAACTTTTGCCAAACAAAATAATGTCATACGAAAAAGAGTAAAAAATGCAATTTTGACTTTAAATTATTTTTGCAACAAAAACTTTTTAACCGTTTTTCAAGAAAACATTCAATATTATGGACCTTTCTTGAAAAAAGAATCAAAAAATATAAATCCTAAGCTAACTGCTATTATTATTTTTATAAAGAAATTTTATTGACGTTTCAGACAAAAAAGATTTGAGTTAAATGTATTTTAAAACAGCAGAGTAACTAGCATCGAAAGTCAAAACTTTAAATGTTTGATCATATTTTCTTGCTTCAGGTAAAATTGATATGTTCAAAACTTCATTAAAGCATACATTTCTTACTTACTTACTTACTTACTTAAGTGGCCGTAACAACCCGTGTCCGGGTTTCGACCGACCTCATCAGCACTCGCCAGGCGCCTCTGCTTTGCGCGCGCCTTCTCCAATCGGATACACCAAGTGCGGTTAGGGCTTCCTCAGCCTGGACCATCCATCGGAGGCATCGTCTCAATCGTCGTCGTTGACCAGCGACCCTCGCCTCGAGCACCTTTTACGCTGGAGCTTCGTCGTCCATACGATGGACAAGACCTCGCCAGCGTAGTCGCTGCACAGTTATACGCCGAACTACGTCAATGTCTTCGTAGAGCTCATACAGCTCGTGGCTCATTCGGATGCGATAGTCATCGCCGGCTCGAACAGGACCGAAGATTTTGCGAAAAACTTTTCTCTCGGACACCCTCAGAGCGGCTGCGTCAGTTTGCGAAACTACCCATGCCTCAGCGCCATAAAGCAGCACAGGTAGAACGAGCGCCTTGTAGAGTTCTAGTTTTGTCGATCGAGAGAGGGCTCTGGAACTTAGTTGCTTACTGAGCCCGTAGTAGCACCTATTAGCAATTATTGTTCTTCGCTTTATCTCCAGGCTGATTTCGTTGTTGGTATTAATGGCGGTGCCAAGGTATACGAACTCCTTGACTACTTCAAAGTTATAGCTGCCGGATGAAACGTGGGAGTCTAAACGCCGCGCTCCCTTGTTTGTAGACAGCATATATTTTGTTTAACACTCATTTATCGTCAAACCCACTTTTGCTGATTCCTTTTCGATAGAGGCGAAAGCTGCGTACGATCCTCCTTTCGTACGATCCCCTCCATGATGATGTTGAAGAGATCGCAACAAGTGGATCGCCTTGCCTGAAACCTCTTTCGGTATTGAAGGTTTCGGAGAGATCATTTCCTACCTTGACGGAGCTGCGTGTGTTGCTCAACGTCATTCTGCAAAGTCTTATCAACTTTGCAGGTATACCGAACTCAGACATTCTTGCGTATAGGCAATCCCTTCTCGGGCTATCGAACGCAGCTTTAAAATCGACAAAGAGATGGTGTGTGTCAATTTGATTTTCGTGGGTTTTCTCCAGGATTTGTCGTAGCGTGAATATCTGGTCTATGGTGGACTTACCAGGTCGAAAGCCAAACTGATAAGGTCCAATCGGTGTTTTTGTAATCGGCTTTAATCTTCCACACAGTTCGCTTGAGAGAACCTTATATGCGATGGAAATAAGACTGATACCTCTATAACTTGCGCAGATTGTTGGGTCTCCTTTCTTAAGTATAGGGCACAGTACGCTGAGGTTCCAATCGTCGGGCATGCTTTCTTCTAGCCATATTTTGCTGATGAGCTGATGCATGCGCCTTATCAATTCATCGCCGCCGGTTTTAAACAATTCAGCTGACAGGCCGTCAGCACCCGCTGCTTTATTGTTTTTGAGTCGTTGGATAGCAACTCGAACCTCTTCATGGCTAGGTTGTGGTGTTTCCACTCCGTCGTCGTTGACTGGTGGCACTGAACTGCGTTCTCAATGGGCGGCAATGGTGGAATCGTCGCCAGTAAGTAAATTGGAGAAGTTCCGTCTCCACAATCTCTGCACACACTGTTTATCCGTATTCAGATCCCCATTTCCGTCTCTACAAGTGGATGCTCCGGGCTTGATACCTTGGGTTAGACGCTTAACCTGTTGATAGAATTTTCGTTCATCCTTCTTGCCCTGGTATACCTCTAGTTCCTCACTCCTCACGCTCACACTTTTGAATCTGAAAAGGCGCCTCTCTCCCTTCCTCTTTTCGCGGTAGTTTTCTCGCACGACTCGTGTTGCAGCTATTAACTTGTATTGTATATGTTTTCAAATCAATACTATGAGTGATAAGCGTTAAATTTTTAAGAAATTGTGAAAAGTTAGTACAGGTTTACATATATTTAATAGAGGAATGTAAGTTGCAGGCTGTGCGTCAGAAATTGCTAATACGAGCTTCTGTCTAACGTTATTCTTTCATGCGTTATTTTTATGTATCTTAAATTTTTACCCCGTTTTTGACCATTTTACTTCTCAATCTTTTTGCGAATAATCCATTATTTTGTAAGTCTTTTTTTACAGAATAAAAACTATATAAGCACTGAAAATAGAAATTGAAATGTCAAAACAACACCAATGTACGACGCAACTGACTTGCGCATGCATTGACGCGTACTCAAATACCACAGAATCAGCTGTTTTGATATGCGAAAAAAAGAAAGTTTAAATAATTTTAATAAAATACACATAAAGAAGAAAATAAGATATTTACCAACCTTTGCAGTTTGTTACGTTTTACTATATTTTGTAGTGCAGCGCCCCCTGGTGTTCAAGATATAGCAACATACATAGCACAAAAGACTCACCGTACAAAATCGTACTTATCGGATGAATGGCTTGAAGCTTTTGTGCGGTATTTGTACAACAGCACCCTCTGGTTATCGAAATAGCGACAAAGCCCTTTCCGTACTCGAAAATTCTTTTATACAAATTTTCATCCAATTCAGATGAGCGCTTTTAAAGTGTTTTACCATTTCTTAAGAGATTAGCACTACACAGCCCTCTGGTGTTAAGAAAGCAAAAAAAAAATCTAAACACTAACCGTATCCGAAAACCCATATGTAAAAATGTCCATGCTAATCGTATGCACTTCTTGGGAGTTTTTCGAGGTTTTTAAAAATATTTGTACTGCAGCACCCTATAGTGTTCAATATAGAACAAAATAGATAAGTATATAAAACCCTTATATACAAATTTTCATGTAAATCATATGAGCGATTTCGGAGTGAAAAAAAAAGTATCTTCAACCCGGTCGCAGCGCCACCTACCGGCTCCAATTGGTAATCTGATCATCCAGGAATCCACTCAAACACACGCAAAGAATTCATCAAAATCGGTGAAGCCATTTATTAACAGTTTAATAACATACACACGTACAAATTGTGCAACCACTGGTTTTAAAACTAGCGCCAAAGCCCTTTCCATGCTCGTAAATTCCTATATACAGATTTTCCAGATCCAAATCGGATGAGCGGTTTTGACGTGTTTCATGATTTCTTAGTTGATTTGTCCTACAGCGCCTTCTGGAGTTCAATATAGCGGAGAAGAATAATTTCAAAATAACCACAATATCAGAAAACACCTATGTAAAAGTTTTCATGCAAATCGGATGTATAGGAGTTTTTCGAGGTTTTTAAAACATTTGTTCTACAGCGCCCTCTGGTGTTTAAAAAAGTTTAAAATAGATAAGTCATAAAAACTACCACCGTAACTGAAAACCCCTATATAAAAATTTTCATATAAATCGGATGAGAGATTTCGGAGGCGAACTATAAAAAAAATTCCTGCAACTCCATCACAGCACCACCTATCGGGTCCAATTGTAAATCTGAACCATCCAGGGACCCACTCAAGCACACACAACAGTTTAATAACATTTATAAACAGTTTAATAACATGCACACGTACAGAAAAATCTATTGTACAATAGCGCCCTCTAGTTTTCGAGACAGATCAAAAGAGATAGCGCCAAAACCCTCTTCGTACACGAAAATACTTTCATAAAAATTTTTACCCAAATCGGATGAGCGATTTTCGAGTTTTTCACGATTTCTTAAGAGACTTGTACTACAGCGCCCTCTGATGTTCGAAATAGAGCAGAAAAGATAAGTCCAAAACACTCAACATGCTCCAATTTTTATGCAAATCGGATAAGCGTCTAGGAGTTTTTCGAGGTTTTTTAAAATGTTTGTACTACAGCGCCCTCTGGTGTTTAAGATAGAACAAAGTAGATAAGTCATAAAAACTCACCGCATCCGAAAACCTCCACACACAATTTTGCATGCAAATCGGATGAACGGTTTCGGAGATAAGGTAAAATAAGAATGCCTGGAACCCGATCGCAGCGCCACCTACCAGGTACAAAATTTTTTACTGGATAAAAAGTAGCATATATGTTGACCAAGGATATAAGGAACCTAGATGTCAAGTTTTATTTAAATCTATTCAGTAGTTATCGCGTGCTCTTTAGCAGACAGACAGACAGACAGGTCTGCCTATCTATATATAGATAGACAACAATTTTAAAAATGCGATTTTCGGACTCAGCGTCATTCAAAACGCCCATCGCAAAAGGAATTTCCAAAAAATATTTCAAGTACAGATTTTTTTTTTTACAATTTTATATATATATATACATAGATATACATATAGATAGATTATTCAGATATGTTTTCTCTTCTCGAAGAAATAATCGTTTTATTAACAACGACTTTTGCAAAATACATGGCAGAATTATAAGGTAGGGCCGACTCGGAGAAGAATGAAGTAGGCAGCAAAGAAAATGCCAGCTAGTTGTCAAAATCAGCTGTTCATCTCGAGTTTCTTTGTGTTCACGTTTCGCAGTTGATTTTAGGTTAGAATTACTACAAGTTTTCTTGCAAATTTAAGACGTCTTCCATACTTTATAGTTTTTATTACATTGTTCTAATAAAATTTTCACTCAAATTATCACAAATTTAACAGCACAGTTTACAACTTGGAAACATTTTGTATTTACTTTGTTTGCAATTTCAACGAAATTCGTCGTTTTGACAACTAGACGGCATTCCCATTATTCTCTATTCGTTGACGCGTGAGGGCACTAAGCAACTCGGCTCTAACTTATAATTCTGCCATGGCAAAATATCACAGGTTCAAAAAGACAAAAAGTAAAAAAATTATAACAAATCTTTTAAAATTGAGACTATGGTATAGTTTTTATAGAGCTTTGTTCTTCTTAACAACATCCTGATATCAGTATTTAGTGAAGAGTTTTGATAAATGTGCAAACTCAAACCTTAAAACATAAGTTTTTCATGATAGCTGTTACAGTATTTAACTGCAAATTGATTTTTCTCTTCAAAATAAATTTAAGTATTAAATTAAGAACTTATTTTTTTGAAGAACACTTTTTATTTTCTTCTCTGTTTCTTCTCGTATAAAACCTTCAGTGACGATGATTATATTTAATACGTGATAACCTGTAAACATTTATTTATTTATTGAGACGTACTATAAAAATTATAAAGAATGAGAGGATGCAAGTCAGCTGGGCCAAAATACACCGAACCTGTTAAAATAAAAATATTGAATTCGTCGATTTGAACTTTAATTATAATATTTTTGAATAACTTCAAAGCTACAATCAAAGGTCAGTAAAACGTCAAATATTTCTTTCGTTCTTCGTTGTAATAAAAACACAAATAAATTGTTTTTAATTCACAATTAACATTAATTTTTTTGATATTTATTCTGCACTCAATATAACTTAATTCTTTATTATTCTTTATTATAATTTACACATATTAATGATTTTGGTTTTATTTGGTTTTTGGTTTTTTTTTTTTTTTTTTTTTTTTTGCATTAATCAGTTATCAATTTATTAATTGTAATAATATTTATAATAATAATAATTTGCATGCAGCTTCTTTTTTCTTAATTTGCATATATTTGTTTAATTTTTTAATTAAATGCAATTTATGCATTCGATTTCCTGACAACATCTCACATTTATTTAAAATTTAATTAAATTTGTTTACTTTTTACTTATGTGCTTAATATTAATATAAAAAATATAATTAATCTATTCTAATGGTAAACTTAAGTGTCTATCTTGAAGATAGTAAGCTTTTCGCGTGCGCAGTGCAGGAATGAATGTTTTTATTTATATTTTTGTTGAAGTTAATGAAATCAGGAAGAGCCATCGATAAGTTTGTCATATCTATGAGTAGCACGGCAAGCAAAGCGCTGACCGCCAGCACGAAATGGCTAAATTTATGTTGGCCAGCTGATGAAGAGAAGTAAGAACTGAAGAAGCTTTTCATGCTGCTGCCAGATGAGAGTGTCACTGTATGAAATAAAAAATTAAAGGAAAGAATATTTAGCTAAGATAAAACTAATATTTTCTAATAATTTAAGCTCTTCAGAGTAAGGAAGTGAAGGAGACTAGGGCTAAGCCGGCCACGTCAAAAATCTCAAACTCTATGAGAGTTTCGAACAATATACGTTAGTAGGTTTTGATCAAATCTTATTTCTCCAATAGTAGTAGTAGTAGGCGTTTAAATATAAACGGTATTTTTTTTTTTGTTCAAAGTAATACATTTTTTCTGATTTTGTGTATTTATTGGTATAAACTAACTGCGAAAATTAACCGGCAAATATTTTTAAAAGGTTCATGAAAACGATGAAGGTAGAAAATACAGCTTTTTAATTATGCGATGGTTGTGTGGGACTAAGCGGAACAAAAATGTGTGGGGATAAGCCGGACACTTAATTTTTTGTTATTTCATTGAGTACAGCAACTGTTAGAACATTCAACGCCAACTCTTCATTTATTTTTTTGTGTTTTTGTTAGTAAATTTTGTTTGTGAAAACTCAACATGAAATCAGCTGTTATCTCAGTACGTTATGATAAGATCAATCAATCAAATATAATCTACACAAAGCTGGACAGATATTTTTTTTTAATTTAAGCACGCAATAGGTATCAAAAGTGCACCATTTTTGAAATAAATATAGCTTTTGGCCCTCTACCAGAGCTTTTGTGACGGAATTTTTTAAAATTTTTATCAAATATTTTGTAAAGAATTTATCGCCCATATTTGCAACCAACTTACTGATTTGAGTCACTTAATTCAATAATCAACATAAAAAACACAGTTTTTGCAGAATTTTTTTTATATATTTTTTATATCGTGGTATATTTTGTTTAATTATTTTGTTTATTGTGTTTAATTTTAAGCAAAGATAATTCTGATGATGATTTTTAGACTAAGCAAAGTATTCGATATCTAAAAGTATTAAAAAAAAAGTTCGCAAACAGACACTACTTTTATATAAGTGCTGTATTATGTGGAAAGTCAGTACAAATAAGACAAGTTTCAGTCATAAAAGCTCTGGTAGAGGGCCAAAAAGTATATGGAATTAAAAGTTGGTTAGCTTATTTGGAAACTACGTAAAAATACGCAACTTTAAGTTTCTATTGTGTTTCGAAAAAACAAGAAAAAAATTCCATTTAGCATCGGCCCAGTCTTATCTACACTATCGATAGATATATCTGCGGAGACAAGGAATAACGACTAAACTCAAAATATTGTAAAAAACTATATTTTAATAGCACTAACTACGACCGTCTCTCGGAAATATATGAACCGTTAAACCAACGAAATAGGTGCAGACATAAGGGGTTATCTATTCTGTGCAAAAAATGCATTTCTGAATCCTTCCAAAGATAGGCAAAAAAGGAAATGCCATATCGCTTTTTTACGATATTTTGATTTTAGTCGCTATTCCTTGTAGCCACAGATATTAGACGGATTGAGGCAAACAAGTGAAGCTGAATAAAATGCTGGTGATGTTAAAATAATTACAAAAGGTATAGAGCGGCAGGTAGGCCTTCGAATCAACTTTTAGGTTCTATGGCTTCAATAATTGTAGGTAACTTCTTACCTTTTAGGCTTTTCTTTTAACTAACTTTTAAAATTTAAAAGTAAACATTAACTTTCTGAAGTTAATGCTAACTTAATGTTTTCCAACACATTTTTGTTTTTTTTTTTTCAAACACTACCCAAGATTTTTGTACTGAAATACTTTAGTATTATGAATAAAGACTCTATTTTCATTTTTCACAATCAGAAAACTGCATGTTTATGGTGGGATAAACCATTTTTGGATTTTTCTTTAGTTTTTTTTGTTTTTTTGAGGTGATCACATTTAAGCCGATATAGCGCCAAGAGTAGTAATATTTCAAAAATTTAAAAATTGCTGCTTGCAGCTGAAGAAACTAGCTTTCAAATAGTTTATCATATTTTTTCAAAAGACCCAAGCTGTCTGGCTTAGCACCAGTCTCCCCAAGAATTTAAATATCATCCTGCCAAAAATTTCATTTAAATCTTTATAATATATCGAAGCAAAGAAATAATACAAAATCGATGTAAAAATTCTCATTCTATATTTCTAACGGTTATTGGAGCAAGATATAATAATATAAAACATACACGAACACTTTGTTAAAGTATCAATCAATCTAAACATACCTCTTGCTGGCACTGGATCTCGTTGTGGTGTACCCAATTCCAGCTCTTTGTACTCCTGATACAAGTCATTGATTTGCGCTGTGCAACGTAAAACCAAGCCACCTGCTGCACCACTATTATGGCCCACAGAATTTATCTTCTGACCACCACTGCTACCGCTCACAGCAATGTTCGAGCTACTGCCGTATGCATTCATCAAAGCCGCATTTGAGCCTGTAAAGTGAATTCCTTGCAGTTGCAACTTCAAGCTAATACGTGAAGCTATTAAATTGTCAACGGTACGGATGTATTGTGTTTCACCAGCATTAATCTGTGTTTGAAATAAATGTAAGGTAAGATGAGACATATTATTTTACTTGAAATTGATTGATTACATTTTTTTATTTAATATAATTTTTTAGACTATGTATACAATATATCAATGGTTAAGCTCACAGAAATGTGACAAGGAAAAATAGAAAAAAAAAAATTCGATTTTAAGAAACGTCGATTTTGTTTTATAATTTTAATAGGTACATGTCAGCACAAAACACTTATTTCAACTTTGTAATGACCAGCTTCCTATGGTTATTCAGATACAGCAAATTTACGCAACTTTACGATAGCATGGTAAATAGATTTAACGTATTTTCGTAAAAAGTGTAAATATCATATTTCTGTGTTTTACCATCGATATGATGGTGCCCATCTTCACAATATTTAATGGATTTTCAATTAATTTGTTCTAAGTAACTTGTATAATTTTTGCGCATCAAAATTAAAAAAAAAAAACTAGTAAGGAATGGATCGTCGACAGGGTCGTTATTAAAATACCCTTTTCGCGGCCGTATTTATGTATATTCGTAGTCTTTAGCCGTCTATAAGACGTTTATGTATTTCTGTCATACGTTTAATTTAATTTAATCCTTAGCTGCCACATGGAGTAAGAAGTTCATTACACTCAGAAAAATATTAACTGTGATATTAACAGCCGGTAGCTATTATTTTCAAACACTGTTCATTTGAGTGATTTTCGTTCAATTAATGTTATATGCTATATTAAAGCCAAATGAAACAAATGATTGAATATGTTTGATTTAGATACTGCTTAAAATTAATAAAATCACAATAATGTATAGAAAATTTAATTGATTTTTTAATAAAATTAACAATTTTTGTAGTTGATTTAACAGTAACAATGGCTTCGGTTTGACAAAAAAAAATTCCTAAGCCAACTGTAAAGATCTGAGGAGTCAACAGTTCAATGTGTTTATCTAACAGATTACAAATAAAAATAAAACAAAGTTAAAGCATCAGGTTATCTGTTAATACGTATATAATAGTTAAATAGGGGTTATATAAACGAAACGAACTGGTAACGGAAGTCAATTCTTTTAAAATATTAAATGTGAAAACAGTTAATTTAACAAAAAATTATCAACAGTTGATCAACTGTTATTTTGACAGTTTCGTCTGTTGGATGGAATCGAACAGTGAAATCTGTTGTTTTAAACCATGAATTGTTTGATATCACAGTATTTTTTCCCTCTGGATACCGCAGGCTTTTTTGTCAAATCAACTTTTTTAAATTTTTATACTTAAGTTTTTTTTATAAATATTTAAAATCAGGCCATCAGGAGTTAGATTGAAAAAGAATTAAAATATATCAAAAAAGTTTATAAACTTATATCTTAATTAAAATCTCAGATTTAAAATTTTTGAAACTCTGAAAAACAACAACAACGTTAATCTTTTGAAAAATTTCGTTATTTTTGACTGGAAACACCTACCAAAATAAAAGATGTCAGTAAAAAACGGTTATATCTGTGGTCACAAGTCATAACAGCCTAACTCAAAATACGGTAAATGCGGGATGTTTTATTTTCCCTACATCGCCTGTTTCCCGGAAGTTAACGGAACAATCTAACATAGAACTTGTAGATACGGAGATAGTATCTTGTAGTAACTTGTAGATACATAAATGTTCCTTCATTTTGAACAAATAACGTATCGTTTTTTTACGATATTTTGAGTAAAGCTTAGCACATCACAACGATAAATTGTGTCTGTTTGAATATGTGCGCATTTGCATCATTGCGCTTGTATTGTTTATTATGATTGATAGTAATAAATGAGCTTGGTTAATTATAAATCCAACAAGTTTTATATTATTGAAATTAGTTAAAAATTAACGAGTCGAGTTATTTAAATTTTAAGCATTAATCTTTTAAAAACAGCACAAAATCGTTCTTTTTCATGCTGTGAAAAGAACTTTATGCCTGAAATGAGTTTTTCATAAGTAAGAAAAAGCAAAACATAGTTATTTTGGTGATTTTGTAGTGAAGTATAAATATGTTACTTCAAATTGAATAACTCGACGCATTTTCAACCGATTTCAATTAAATAAAACTTACTGGATTTAGAACTTGCTGGATTTTTTTATTGTTATGACATAACGGGACATCTAATACAAAATATGTCCACAAATTGATCTCAAATACAAAAAATATGAAAAATTCAAAGATATTTTTGATTGTTTCGTCATACAGATGGAGGATTGCGCTTAATACAATATTTGAAAGAAGAAGTGTTGTGATAATATTTAACCGAACCACAAATCAAGAACACAAATGCACAAAGACAACCTTTGAATTCAACGTTTATTTAAGAATAGTAGCAAAAGCATAAAAATAACAAAAAGAAAAAAAATCTGTATAAGGTGCGACAAAGATACAAAGACGATTACGATATGTTGTGTTGCCATACTATTCAAATTCAATTTGCAACAAGAAGTTAATTTAGATTTAGTTTCTGGTAGAACACTGAGAACGACTGGATATGATAAAACCATTGATGCGGTGTTTTCACTATTACCACAAACCTAATATTACAGTCATGAGCGTAACCAGACTTCTATAGGGTGGGGCTGGTTCCCAAAGTCCTAAAATAAACATATAAGCAATGTGTAACATATTTAAGGCATTAAATAGTCAGTTATGATGTTGATTGAATAAAAATAAGAAAAAATTCAAGTCTACTTTTTAAAAAAAATATCAAACATTGTTTATTTTTGAATACGACAATACTGATGATGATGAGCTTTTTTTTACCCTCATAGGTACAGGTAGAGGCAAATATGAACAATAATACACTTCAAACACATTATAATGACCTTAAAAAAATTATGATATGATACAAATTAGTTAAGGGTTCACTCAAAAGTAAATCACTTAAACACATAACGGAGACACCACAATAAAAAACTATAGGATCAAAGATTTAGGGTGGGACCCTAATACTGATTAAATACTGAGATTTAATACTGAATATATGTTATAAATATATTTTAAAATTTAAAAAGTAAACAATTCTTTTAGTAATTTTAAGAGAAGATGCCTTCATTCACCCCCTTTACCTTTTATATACATCTCAAATTCCAAGGTAATCGATCTAGAGGAGTAAACTCCAGTCGCGAGTCGGAGCTGATACGCGCATATACATTTGCGTGTATATGATCATATATAAATTTCTAAATAGAAAAATATAAGCAAATTCGGACATAGGATCTATTTTTAATGAAATCGTAACATTTTGGCCAAATACCGGTTTATCGGATTCAAGACTGAAAATCGTAACACTGCAACACTGCACTGTACTCCACCAGTAAATTTTCCGATCGTAAAATTTAGCATTATACCGCTATATCGTGAATTGTTAATTTACTAAAATTAACAAATACCCGACTTATACAGTTCTTTACTACAAAAAAACCTGTGTCTTATATTTCATTGTTCGATTTACTAAACTAGCGATTTACTAAATTTACTAAACTAGCTGTATTAATTTAGCTGTACACTCAACTTTGCATTGAAATTCTCTAACTCTTGTAACTACTCACAAATAAATTTGATCTCATCTTCAAGGTGAGAAAGTTTAAAGTTATCAGTTCTAAAGGAGAATTTTGAGGAATCGGGAGGAATCAGAGAAGCTCAATAAAAATAAGAAAAAAAAATTACGAAAATCTTAACAACAAAATGCAATTGGAAAAAATTTATATTTGAAATTTGCTTTTACCCTAAAAAATTAAGTTTGAGCTTATTCCATTTTAAACAAAGATTCTACAATCATTCTTACACAGTAGCGTAAACAACAAAGCAGACAAAGAGAAAAAAAGAAGTTCAACTTCGTATGACAATAGAGAACAGTCTTTGGGATCATATAACTTAAAAAATGTGTTTACAAAAACACAGATTACAAAAAGTACCAAAAAATTAGTACAACCTGTAAATAGAAAATAACCCTGAAAGCGAGGGTTTTGTCTATATTTCTCCCAATGTGTGGCATACACGTCTGAAATGGAAATAATATTTCTAAACCTGGAGAAATGGTTTGGCCGCAAGAGATTTGACCGGATAAAGAGGTCACATAATAAAAAATAAATGTTAAGAATACAACACCTTTTTACCGAAAAATACACTTAAATCGAAAAGTTAATTTCTTCCGAAAATTATCCTCGTAAATTTAAAATCGCTCGATTTTGTAAAATGCCTTTTCATTTGATTTCAACTTCTTATTAAAAACACAAATATATTCAACAACATAAAAAAAGATATCAAAATAGCTTATTTCTATAAAATCAACAAATAAAATTTTTGTTTCTAGCAGTAAGATTTTTGAGGGAAGTAGAACTTAAATTGAATTTCTTTTGCCATATCGTTGGAATACTTTCTGATAACTTAAAATGAGCGCATTTATATTTTTATAAATACATTCACAAAAAAAAAAAAGAAAACCATTCCGCTGAGAGCGCAACTAGATTATTTTAATAACTGCATTATTTTTAAAACAAAGAATATAAACTCTACTCGGCTCAGCTGCTTTTTAAGTGAGTAACTTAGTTAAACTCTCTACAGCAAAAGCTTTAAAGCACCACAAAATAAAATAGAGAAAAAAACAAAAATAATAAAAAGCTCTTAATATAATATCAACTTCAAACGCGGCTGTTTCTAAGTGTTCAGCATTAAAAGAGAAAAAAAAAAAATCATTTTTTTACTGAATGCAACTTAGTGATGAGAACTCACATACACACCCATACTGATGTATATATTTATATAGAAGCAGCTGTAGAAACTCATGAAAGTAATCGCACACACTGCAATTAGGCAAATTTTATGGAAAAAAAATTTAAACACAAATGTTTTTTCATTGTTTGGATAGAACTTAAAGCTAAACGTAAATTTTTAGCATAAATAACCTAATTTCTGTGGATGAAATTTTCAATCTGTGGGTGTATTTGAAAAATAAAAAGTTGAATGTTGTTGTTTTTTGTAAGCAACACAATGACTGAAAATTAAATACAATACATTTTCAAATTAATCAATCCATACTTTTAGTCACATTATCTATTTTTTTGTCGAAACTAGTCACAAGTTGGGAAGAATATCGTAGGTTGTGCGGGTCAGTAAGTTTATCAAAAAAGTTGTCTTATAAACATTTACCCCAATGCACCAAAACTCGTTTTGTTGATTTGCTTGCACGAACATCGCAAATCCGACACCGTTTTTTACATTTTTTTAGCATTTTGATTGTGTCTATTCTAGGGTTGCCACTCAAACAAAATTTAAGCTACCAAAATTTATTAAAAAAATCTATCAAATGGAAAAAATTTAATATATAAAAAAAACTTCAATAATCTTTTCAGAATACTATAGGCATATCTAGAAGCCTGCACTTACATCAACTATCAACTTAAAACCAAACACATTAAAATAAAAAATCACATATTTAATATTACACCCAAAACGTGTACATATTAATTTTACTTTATTTCTTAGATATAAAATAACAATTCATTTCTAAAATTTCATAAAAAATCATATTAAATTCATATTAAACCCAAAACGTTTACTTTTTCATTTTGTTTTAAAAACAAAAATTATTTATTGTAACTAAAAATTAATTTCTATAAAATAACATACATAATTTACAATGTTAAAAACTCTTCGATGTAATGTAACAATTTATTTCAATAAAATCAACGAATTAAAAGGTGACTCGAACTCATATTTCCACACTTATTTTGTGAAAGCTGTATTCAAGAAGATATTAAGTCCATTAAGATATCGAAATCAATCAATTTTTTGTCGAAAATTAAGGGTTTTGGCTGCAATTTTTTATGAAAACGAAATTCTGACCCAAAACTATTGTGCAAATTAAATGCTTCCAAGGCCCAGAAGTTATGGATAAAAAAATTATTGGAATCAGGAAAAATATTGTACCTTTAATGAAGACTATGTAATCCATGACTTCTCAAAAAAACTCCTAACGAAATAACTCCAAACGTAATAACTCCTAATGTAAGAACTCCTAACAGTAAATAAAATAATTCCTAATATTCAAAGACTCCTAACTCCTGACGAAATAATACCTAAAGAAAGAATGGAATAAGTTTTAACATTTCGGAGTATGTTCATCTATCTATCTATCTATCTACATATATAAAAATGAATGTATGTATGTGGTAGGGATGCCCAAAATACATCGATGCATCGAAAAACATCGATATATCGATGTTTTCTTATTAACGATGTTTAATCGATGTATCGATGTTTTTTAAAATAAATATTTATTTTTTCCAATACATCGATGTTTTTTTTTCGATGCATCGATGTAATAAATTAATAAATTTTATCATATTAAAAAAAAGTAGGATTCGAGATGTGTTAAGTGTGAAAATATAATGAAAATTTTGCAACTCTGCGATTCTTTACCTGTCCAACTTTTTAAGAATATATTGTAAGCATTTTTTTCATTTCTTGATAATTTTGGGCGATCTCGTTTGCGTTTTTCGCAAATAATATTATTAATAATAATAATAATAATAATATTAATTACTAATTGTTCTTTTCATTAAATACATTTATTAACAATTTCAGAATAATGTCATGGCAAAGAAGCAACATATGGCAATATTTCCAAAAAATTGACTCAAGCGCAAGCAGATGCAAAATTTGCCAAAAAGTAATAAATACAGCCAGCAATACATCCAACATGGCTGATCATGTGAGAAATGTACACAAAGCAGTACTTATGAAGGATTCCACATCAAATTCGACATCTGTGAATCTAAAAGTATTACACAAAGATATTGATAGCCATTCAACTGAACCTGCCGGAGGCTCCGATGGGGCAATCAGTGAAACCAGCTCCGGTTTGCCATTCAAGCAGCAAAAAACAATTGAATCTTCTTTTTCTGATGTGTACTCCTCCTCATCTGGCGCAAAAGCTAGGAAAATAAATAATTGCATTTTATATATGATATGTAAAGACAATCATCCCTTTAGTATAGTGGAGAGTGAAGGATTCCAAAATTTGCTTAAAGTGGCTGTGCCGCATTACAAAATGCCGGGGAGAAATACGGTGACCAAATGGATTGACGAAAAGTATGAAGCTCTGTCAAAAAATTTTAAGAAAAAATTGGCCGCAATAGAGCATATCACGCTAACAACAGACATTTGGTCGGATTCTATGCAAATGCGTAGCTTTTTGGGGGTAACAGCTCATTTTGGAATTGGCATTGAAATGAACACAGTGACCCTGGGTGTATATGAAATGGAGGAAAGACATACTTCCGATTATATTTGCGAAATGATGTTGAAAATTTGTGAGGAGTGGGACATAGATCGCAATGTGATATCAGCTGTTGTGACTGAAAATGCAGCAAATATGGTAAAAGCTGTTGACTTAGCTTTTGGTAAAGCTAATCATATATCCTGCTTTGCTCACAAGCTTAATCTTGTTGCTCAGTCAATTTTGCAATCATCTGACTTGCAAAATATATTGACAAAAATTAAATCCATTGTCGCCTGGTTTAAGAGAAGTTGTGTCGCCAGTGATGAATTAAGAAAGCAACAAATCCTGGCACGAAATTAATTCAAGATGTTTCAACTCGGTGGAACAGCACCTATTACATACTACAAAGATTTTTAGAGCTTCGAAAGATAGTCAATGATATTGTTAACCGCCACAAAACTGCTCCTTCAATGCTCTGTGGATTGGAACTTGATATTGTTTCTTCAATTCTGCTCATATTGCGCCCTTTAGAAGCTGCTACTAAAGAAATCTCAGGTGAGAAATATTGCACAAGCAGTAAAGTTATTCGATCTAATTCGATGTATGACATCAAAAATTAAAGATATGTCTTTTGACGAGCCATTGGCTTATGCAATCCAAAAGCTTCTTTTAAAAGAAATTGAAAAGAGAATGGGAGAAATTGAATTTGTTGCTCCACTGGCTGTTGCAACGGTCTTAGATCCACGTTTTAAAAAAATGCACTTCATGGATCCCTTAGCCTGTGCAAGCGCAACTGAAAAAATAAAGGAAAGAGGAATCATTTTCTACAGAATCTGAGTCCGATCATTCTGAAATAAGCCAGGAAAATTTCAACTTGTGGAGTGATCACCATAAATTGGTTAATAAAAGTTTTAAAACTAATGGAACATTGGATTGCCTCCAGGATGAATTGTCAATTTACTTAAAAAGTCCTGTGGGACGATTAAACGAAAATCCATTGGAGATTTGGATGGATTTGAAAGCCCAGTTTCTAATTTTGTTTAAATTGGCTTTTAAGTATTTGACTTTTATGGCAAGCTCTGTCCCATCTGAAAGACTTTTTTCGAAAGCTGCTCAAACACTTAACCAGCAAAGGAATAGACTGAAGCGAAAGCGTCTTCATAAATTATTATTTTTACAAAGCCTTGATAGTCACTATTGGGACTTATAGCTCCATATATTCATTACTTTTTTATCTACATAGTTATATATTTTCATGAAATACAAAATAAACAACATCAAGGTTTCATTAAATTTGTTAAGTTAATAGATATAATTGTTAAGTTTATAGAGAAAAAAATCAAAACATCGATGTTTTTATTCGATACATCGATGTTTTTTTACAATACATCGAAGCCAAAAACATCGATGTTTTTTCTTAAAGCGATGTTTTAAATTGTATCGATGTACAATTTTGATGCATCGAAACAGAAAAAACATCGATGTATTTTTTCGATGGGCATCCCTAGTATGTGGATATGTGGGTATGTGGGTATGTGGGTATGTGGGTATGTGGGTATGTGGGTATGTGGGTATGTGGGTATGTGGGTATGTGTGTATATCACGTATAGGCTCCAAAACCGCCAAACCAATCTTTATGAAATTCTTAGCGATACTTAAGCAACATTCTGAGAGTGTTCATGTGATGTTTGGTGTTGATTGGAGTAGGGGGCGTGGTACCTCCCATACAACCCAAATTGGCTCTATCGCCCACAAACCAAAAAAAATGTTATATATCAGACGGTTTTAGTCGTATAAAACTACAATTTGGTAATTTTGTTCAGAAGGTTACTTTCGGTGACTGTACAAAAAATGGGTGTGGTCACCACTATATCTACGCCCACTTTTCAGAAATTATTTTAGTGCATGAGATGTCCAAGTTTTGATAGTGAATCTTGGAATGTAGGTGCAAGGTTCAAGTGGCAGTCACTATGTATGTATAAATGTTGTCACGCCCACTTTTACCGCCCTTAAATCAGTAAAAATGCCTTATATCAGACGGCTTTTGCCGTAGAAGACTAAGATTTGGTAATTTAGTTTATATGATTACTGTCGGCCAATGTACAAAAAATGGGCATGGCCGCAATATATCTACGCCCAATTTATCGAAATCATGCTTATAACTGAATCTTGGAATGCAGGTGCTATAGGTCCAATTGGCAGTCACTATGTGTATATAAATATTGTCACGACCACTTTTACCGCCCACAAATCAGTAAAAATGCTTTATATTAGGCGGCTTTTACCGTAGAAGACTAAGATTTGGTAATTTAGTTCATATGGTCACAGTCGGCAACTGTTAAAAATTGGCGTGGTCGAACCATATCTACGCCCACTTTTTCGAAATCATGCTTATTCCTGAGTTGTATAAGTTTTGATAGCAACACTTGATATGCAGATGTTCTAAGTGGCAGTCAATATATATATATATATATAAAATTTGCCACGCCCACTTGCACCATACGCAAATAAAAAAAAAAACAAACAAAACGAAATGGCCAATTTCAGCCCTTGAAAGGACTTTGACCGAACTTCTCATGATCAACTGTGTTGTGCGTGTTGTGGAATGTTTGAACACAAATGATCGAGAGCTGGACCTACAAGTCTTATGCCGACTCCGAACGGCTTATGTTCTCAAGAAGCTTTTCATGGCAGTTTTTACTCTCTGAAGTTTGCTATTGCCTGCAGAGAGGTGACGGCCTAACAGAAAAATTATTTCAATTGAAAAAACTTTCTGTGTTAGGTTGGATTCGAACCAAGGTTCTCTCCCGTATGGACAATACACTTAACCCACTACGCCACGGCCGCCACTTTTTTTTACCCACAAATCAATAGAACTTCTATAAATCAGAGGATTCTCATCGTTAAATACTAAAATTTGGTAATTAAGTTCATTCGCTTACTCTCTACAGCTTTGCAAAAAATGTGCATGGTAGCACTATATCTGTGTCCACTCTTCAGAAATAATTTTATATAATTTATTTATTTACTTATTTATTAATGTATTATAGTAATTACAATTTAAAAATTATAACTTAGTAAACACTAGCTGCCAGGGCTATCGGTTAGAAATAATTTTAATTCCTGGGATGTGAACGTTTTGATAGTCAAACTTGGTATGTAGGTGCTATGGGTCCAAGTCGCTTTATATATATAGAAATTTTGACATGCCCACTTTTAACTTGTTAATTTGTTTACGGTAAACGATTAAAATTTGGTAGATTAGTTCATATGGTTACTGCCAGAACCCTTAAAAAAATAGTTCGGGAATCCTTGTAATTTCTGAGTGTGGGAAAAAATGAATTTGAATTTTGTGAAAATAATATGAATAAAGTTAAAACAATCCATAAAAATCCGCATTATCTTTGGTCCAACGGAAAAAATTTAAGATTTTTCGATGCAAAAGAACTTTTTCATTACTCTTATTTCTGACCGTTTGTTTTTTTTTTTAACTACCATACCAGCCAAAATTTTTAGTCGAATTTATTGTTGGGGATCATCATAACATAAGCCACGGATTATTTTGAAGAATCGGGCTGAACAACTTTTTTTTCTGAGGTGACTATATGTATATACGTATGTGGGTATATGTGTATATCACGTAAAGACTCCGAAACCGCTAAGCCAATTTTTATACCAAAGCCTTGAGAGTGTTCCTGTGAAGTCTGGTGCCGATCGTAAAAGGCACCTTAAATACGCCTCATATTTTCGATATCGAACAGTTTTGGAATTATAGGTCGCACAGCCTCGGAATTCAGTATTCGACCTCAATTTACTCATGTCGTTTCACTGGTAACATTTTATGGGCGTTGGGCGAGGGGCGTGGTACTGTTTCAGCAACCCAAATTTCCGGTATAGCTTTCGAAATAAGTAACACATCAACGAATCTCGGTACTAATTACTTACTATAAAAGCATGGCTTCACTAAAGCTGCGCCCTCTTTTAGGGGATAAGCCGGGTATAATCTAGTTCTTATGAAAATGTGAATAAATGGTTCTAATACATAATTAATTCTAAATCATTAAGCTTATACACGAATTCGAACGAACTTTTTTTTAATTTAAGCCAGCTTCAGCAGTCTTAATTTTAAAGTTTTTGAGCTAAAATAATTCTTTGAAATTTTCATAAAAGTTTCCATAATATATCATTTCATAAAAGTTGTCAATAAAGTGGTCATGCTATAAATCAGTAATTTTTTGCCATGATTTGTATCCGTTTTCGCTTGATCTCAGCTGAAAATTGTCTTCGTTTATAAGAAAAAAAAAAAAAAAAAATCAAAATCAATGAATACCCATTTTTTTAAAAATTTTTTGTACTCTAAGTTAAAGGCACTGCAATTGTATTATTTTCCATGTCGTTGCACTCAAATTTTACACCAAATAAACTTTGATAGTTGAAGTTTTTATTGTGTATTTTTTGTTCATTACTAGTTGTTGTGTACTACAACCAGTACCCAGAGCAAGCCAACTACTAAGAAGTTTTAGAAAAAAAAAAAAAAAAACGAAAAATCCTTTTTTCGTGCTTCGGTTGGCATGATTCCCAAAAAATAACTTAATGTGCTCAAAATGGTTGCGCCTGTTCGTCCTGCAACTAATACTAATATAAAACGTATGCTCTTCAAAATTTCTGCTCAATTACACACAGAGATGCACACTCACTCAAACACACACGCACACACCGATAGACTTAACACTTATGTACATGTTTTTCATGCACATGCCACACATCGAAATGCATTAAAGTCAAAAGAGTTGCATTTTATGTGAGTACGTTGCCAAGAAAGCAAACAAAATTATGCTATTCATATACAGGGTGGGCTTTGTCTTATTTGGCGTCTTATGTGTAGCAAATCACTGCATTTTAAACTCTATCTAGTTTGCTCCAACAGAAATTTTAAAAGAGTAAATAAATGCAAATTTTATTATTTTAAAAAACTAACACCGTAACACACTTCGGTATAAATAGTAATGATTAATAATTTCAGAGTCAATATGATGATTACATATTTAATAGTGTGGGTACTTTTTAATTGAAAAACTTTTCAAATTAGACTTATTTTAAAACAAACTTGTTTACTTGTGACAATAATTATCGAAAGTATAATACTAAGAAAACTTTAGAATACAACAAGATGATTCTCGAGAGAAAATTGGAAATTTTATTATGCAGCCAAATACTACAAATATTTCTAAGCACTCTACTGGACAAAAATACAGTTCTTAATTCTACTTAAGCTTTTATTTGTTCATAAATTAGCGTTCACTGTTTGCTCTGGCCAGAGCTCACCTAACAACAACCACCACTTTCTTTGCCTAGATATAGAATGTTCATTCAACGAAATACTTTCAATTCTTGTTAACCATTTACAATAAAGCAATATACAAAATTGCCTACTTTCGGTAAGACCAACAAATTTCTCACACTTAATCCTGCAGCCAGTTCAACCAATATTTAACCGCACAAATTAAGCTCATTTAAGGAAGCCTCGTAAATCGTTCGCTTCAACAAAACTAACGCTTTGTCGGTGCCACCATGTTTTTCGAACGGGGTATTTAGACTTAAATTCAAAGATGCTACCACAAAGTTAGCTAGATGCCAGTTTCATTTTCAGCTTTGCCAGTGTAGCACGTAAATCTTACCGAAAATATTTCCGAAATTAATGTGGTTGGTACTCGTACACGCTGCGCGTAACATTTGGAAAATGTAATGAATGGCAGATACGAAGCAGCGCCCGTAAAATTTATTTGCCAAAGATTTTGGCAATTTTCAAGTTAAGATGTTAATGAGCGATGCAAACAAGCAGCAGCAACCCGGCAGCAGTAGTCGAACAAGAAACTGGAACCAAAACACAAAGGACGACTGCCAGTCAGTAGAGGCCACAACAACATCAACTGTAAAGTAGCAACAATTAAATGTTGAAATTAAATAAATACGCGTGGAATGAAATAGTAATGGGGCAAAAATTAATGGGTTGTGATTGTGCCATTAAGTTGAAAATAAAAAAAAGGAGCAATCGACCTAGTGCCACTGACTCGCATTGTTTAGTCAGTCAGTGAATCAATTGGATGGGGTGGATTTGTTAGTGTGCGTAGAATATTAAATTCCGCCACTTAAATTCGTTATTAAAATGTATTTCCATAAATAGTAAATAAAAAATGGCGCCAAGGAGATGGCCAGGGAAATGGTAAAAATGGTGCCATTACATAAATTTTTTATATACAGTGGACATCAAAAATAACGAACACTCACTTCGGGAGATTTTCTATATCATGAAGAGTGATACCGCTAATAGTAATTATTTATTAAGTAAAATAAAAGGTAAAATATAAGTAAAAATATAATAAGCAATAATAAGTTATAACAAGTATTTTCTCCATTTGGATGTTTTACGAAAATGTACTTAAGAAAATAGGAGAGCTTATTCTGAGACTTATTCTGCTTCTTGTTTTCAAAGCAATTTTGTTGTTATATTACTTGCTTGTTGTTGTTATTAAATTTTATTAAGAAATCAGTGCATATTTTAACTCAAAAAACAGATTTCAATAAAAACAGTGTGTAAAAATAATATTTAATCCCTTATAACCCATGATCATCATAAATTTTAAAATAAATAGCATTTATAAACTTGTTGTTTAGCTTAATGAACACGTATTTTTTAGAAAATCAATATTTTTTTTATATTTTTTTATTACAGAATAAAGGGGGTGTGATTTTATTCTATGTTGTGTGTAGAAATCTGATATGTATTTTAGGTACTTATCCAGTAGTGTAACAGAAAACCGTGTCAATTTAGGACAACTAGCAATTTTTTCACGAATTTCCAATTTTTTGCATGCACCGAATTGTTGTGGTATTCGAACTTTCAAAATAAATGTTCAACAACATACTAGTAGCGCCATCTCTGGGTACGATGGTGCATTATTTCGTTAGTGCGGTATGTAGCAGTGATTTAACAATGAGTTTAAAGGGAATCAATACTGTCTGTATGGACTTTGTGGAATATTTTTTAGTTTGTTACAGAAATGTCACAAGGGGCTATAAGGGGTTAAAAGCAATTGTTATAAAAAAATAGTTTATCTGTGTAAGGGAAAACGACTCACTTAAACTTGATATGGGCATATTCCATTTTTCCATTTTTTTTGCATTTTTTTTTTTTTTTTCATTAAATCGTGACTGTACAAGAAACGGTAAGAGTATAATTATATTTGATAGACCGAGGATATACCCTTTAAGCCATTCTATGCAATTCTGAAGAAAATTTTTCAAAAAAGTGGATATGTATTTATTTATTTAACTTTAAAGAGCGTCTCGTACGTTTCTCGTACTTGAAATTTAGAGATTGACTTATCTTTTTTAAGAAATATATTTTGGACACTTCTGCGTAAGGATATGTTAGAAAAATTGTTCATGTGATTTTTAGGAAATTTTAAAATTCACGTAAGGAACGTTACATACTTTAGTGATTTTTGAAGTGAAACTTTTATAGCCGCGTATTCAAGAATACGGCGAGCTAGATGTGGGGTAAAACCGATGTAACGAAATGGTTCTTATGATAACATCAACACAGCAATTCGCCCCACTTGTTGTATAAAAACGAATAAATTGCTACTTAAATTTTTTTATATTTTTGCTTCCACTGATGATTGAACACAGTACGTTTGTATCCATAGCCGGCTGTTATAACCACTGGGGCACGTAGACATATTTATTTAAGTAGCTCATACTTATGTTAAATCAACAATCAGTACTTCTCTCTATCTTCTATGATTGAATTGAGTCTTTCGTTCAATACTCTGAAAGTACAGTACGGTCTAAAAATTTGGATCTGAACATAGCTTTTTTTCAGAATATTAGCATACTCTTAGGCATTTCTCAATTGATTCCTGATAAATTCAGATTGATTGCATTGATTGATTTGGAAGCAGCGCATGCTGCAATATTAACGAATGCAACTTTTAATCTATAATTTGTTTTATTTTTAGATCTGTGCGTTTCCATATACATATCGTATCTTTCATATAATTCAAATGTAGTTTTTAACTCACATTTATATCAAAATAAAAAAATATTCGCATGCTGCGGTATTTTAACACACTAAATACTAGTAACAAGTTCTTCCATTACCAACTGAGCTGTCAGATTACGTACGATATGTTGGTCGAAACTAAAACAGAAGAAGGATATGTTACTTAAATATTGTGCTGAAAATTAACACTTGTCAATGCATATGTAACCCACCCGGCGAAAGTTCGTTTGCAATGAACTTTTATCAAAGAAAAATTTCGTATTTTTCCCTTGAATCGACGATATTGACGATTATAAATCGAAAGTTATTTCATTTCATTGTTATCGCATCAATAATAATAAAAGTAAGTCTGAAAGTGCCAAAAAAAGTTATCCCAAAGTATTCACTGTACAGTAAAAAAGTAGAAAATATAATTATCTTCGCATTTGTGTTGAAGAATTAATCGCTTTGGAATTGTAAAGGAATAATTTTTCGAAACATAATTGTGCCGCGTGGGAAATAGCAGAATTTTTGTGATAATGTTGGAGTTTCTTCTATACATATACATGTCTGCATCACTTAGCATTAAATATCTTCGCAAATACAACATAAAATACGATGCAAATCTTGTAACGAAAAACGCAGCAACATTTTTAACTGTGTAGGCACGGTAAAATAAACCCCAACAAGTATACGCGGCAGCATATTGCAGTACTCTAGTCTCAAAATTATTCAAGATACACTCTTTTTCTAATATTGCCACGCCATTTGTCGAATTACGCCCATTTTCTTGCCCGTTATTTGTAATAACTGTGCCTACCCCTACACTAAATTGCAGTACCCTAGTGTCAATATTATTCGAGATACACTAGTATTTATTATTGCGAGATCTATTATTGCCACGCCCATTTATCGAATACCGCCCACTTTTTTACGGGCACCTCCATGCTTATCATATCTATCTGTTCCCCAAATATTATGGCAATCAGGCATATGGTTTAGGAGTTTAGTGAGAACCTCCTCCTTTTTGAAGTCGGTTAAAAAATCTTTTAAATTAGTAGACAAAATACAGAAAACTTCCCTAGTGTTTGATATGGCAGTGCCACATTTGACAACTGCTTGTGTATAACAGTTTGATTGTATATATCAAACAAAAGCTTGTCGAATGAGCTAAAGATAAGCTTCGTTCGAAATACATATTTCAGTTTGAATTCAAGATCGTTCGCATAGCCGTCGTTCGTTGAATGCTTCGTTAGGAATGCAAAATGAGGCTATAAGATTAAAAACTCAGAAACTAAAAAAATAAGATTCATTGTAATTGAACTAATAGATTGCAAGTTATCTATCGAACCGTTTTAAAAAAATCGTCCGCGTTTTTTCCACTATTTTAGTGGAAATAATGTTCCACTTATTTTGGAATCAATCTTTCACTATTTAAAGTTTCCAAGTGACAACACTGCTTCTGACTATGCTGCCGAATGGTAAATTTTTAAAAAATAGTTATAAAATTTAGTAAAATTTATTTTCCCCCCACGCAAAACAGAGCAGCTGCGGTGTTGGCTGATCTTAACATTAAAATGGTATCAATATTTTCCCCAATACATTTGTTCTTCTCAGAATATAACATACACACAAACATAAATTCTAGTGAATCTTGAATGTAGCTAAGTCGACGCCAACTGTAACAATATTGCCTCAAAAACCACTATGAGAAATTTATTTTTTGTGGCATTTATAGTTGCCATTAAATGTGCAACATACGTTTAGCAAAATTGCACAGATGTGGCCAGAAATCACTTAAATCTACCCTACCATTCAGTGACTCACACACACACACACACACACACACACAGAAACAAACAAATACACTAAATCACTACATAACATCCATGGAAATAGTAAAGCAAACTTTCTTGGCATACATTTAAAGAACCAAGACGTAAAAATCAAGGTAGTAAAAAAACGGTTAAAATTGCTATTGACGTCAACTACATCGTAGCTAGTAGTGTTTGTTTGTTTGCACTGCTGACTACGCATTGCGCTCCAATCATCTCTCATCGTAGGGATTTTCTTATCGACGAACTTTATCTGTGTTAATGTAATGCAGAATGAAATAAAGAAAGAAAAATATGGTTGGTGGCATCGATATGAATGCACTTTGATGGTGCTTTTGCAGTGAGCAGGAAAACAATAACAGCAACAACAACAACAATGTGTATTGAAAGAACGCACTTAGCCAGCAAAAGGATTGTGTCGCAATTGTTCACATTAGTGGTCCAACGTATGCAATCACATGTACAGCATCAGGCATCATTTTTTACGGAGAAAAGGAGCGCAGCATTTTGGCATCCTGCCTGTCTGAGTGACTACCATTGTGTGTGTGTGTGTGTGTGTGTGTGTGTGTGTGTGTGTGTGTGTGTGTGTGTGTGTGTGTGTGTGTGTGTGTGTGTGTGTGTGTGTGTGTGTGTGTGTGTGTGTGTGTGTGTGTGTGTGTGTGTGTGTGTGTGTGTGTGTGTGTGTGTGTGTGTGTGTGTGTGTGTGTGTGTGTGTGTGTGTGTGTGTGTGTGTGTGTGTGTGTGTGTGTGTGTGTGTGTGTGTGTGTGTGTGTGTGTGTGTGTGTGTGTGTGTGTGTGTGTGTGTGTGTGTGTGTGTGTGTGTGTGTGTGTGTGTGTGTGTGTGTGTGTGTGTGTGTGTGTGTGTGTGTGTGTGTGTGTGTGTGTGTGTGTGTGTGTGTGTGTGTGTGCGTGTTTGTGTGTGTTGGAACTTGTTTCCCGTTTTTATTCTATGCTCTATTTTATTTTCTCAACATCTTATGATTTCTATCTAAATTTTTTATTTTTTACTCATATTTTATTTGAAATATTTTTTTTATTTTGTTTTCTTTTACTTGAAAGTCCACTTTATGGCTTAGCAAGATGTTCTGAACATACATTTATTTGGCTTAAATGCTTTCAACTCATTCATGCGACAACAGCTTTTATGCTTAATGGCAGTTACTTAGAGTGAAAAAGGATTTGCAAGGTCCTGCTTTACATCCGGCGTTAAGGCGTTGAAAACGATTTGATAGCATAGAAATTGTAGATTGAATTTGATACAAATGTTCTGAAACTATTTTGATATTGAAAATTTAAAGTGATGAGAAGTTAATCCAACCAAAGTAGATGAGAAAATGATTTCTTTAAGATTAAAATTCTAAAATAATAAATGAATACCAACAGAGCATTTTCATAGCAAATTCAGAAAATTCAACAAGCTTGAGTTACAAAAAGTTTTTAAAAAAATGTTGCATGGTAAGCAAACTTTAGCGTTTCAAAACAAATGCATTGATTTTGCTGCGTTTTTTCTTTTTTCTTTTATTTGGATATGTGAAAAAATGCTGAGCTATAACAACCACAATAAATACACATGCCTGCAAAGCAAACGGCAACCATCGTTCGGGTAGTGTTGCCAACGAACTGCAATGTTTGCAAAATTTTGCACAACTAGCCCATGGGGCGTTCATTTTAACACACGGAAAATACTTAAAACCAAGAGTAGCGAGAAAATACTCTACAAGGAATTGTAAAAAAAAAGAATAAAATTAAATGCTACAATAAAAAACAAAAAGTAAAAAATAAAAAAAATAAAACCGTAGCAAAACTTTAGGCAGTATAGCCTGTGTGAATACTGCATACGTAAATCTATACGCGAATAACGTTCAATGACTGAATGCATGTGTGTGTGCCTTTTGAAATTTGTAAGTGGTGGTTAAAAAAGTTTGACTTCATTAATTGAGTTGAAACTAAAAACTACATGCATGTGTGAGTAATTGTTTGGTTGCCAGTGTGTGTGTATGGGCTTTTATTTTTCCCTCAAATTAATTTTCATCGATTGGGAAAAAGTTTTTTTTTTTGGTCTTTTATATTTACTCCTTTTTGGTTTTCTTTTTTTAAATATTTTCTATTATTTTAACAACAGGTGTAAGTGTTTGGATGTTTCTGTGTTTCAAAATAATTGTACAGTGGATGCAATCTTACTTACTTACTTAGGTGGCCGTGACAACCCGTGTCCGGATTTCGACCGACCTCATCAGCTCTCGCCAGGCGCCTCTGCTTTGCGCGCGCCTTCTCCAATCGGATACACCAAGTGCGGTTAGGGCTTCCTCAGCCTGGTCCATCCATCGGAGGCATGGTCTCCCTCGTCGTCGTTGACCAGCGACCCTCGCCTCGAGCACCTTTTTCGCTGGAGCTTCGTCGTCCATACGATGGACATGACCCAGCCAGCGTAGTCGCTGCACAGTTATACGCCGAACTACGTCAATGTCTCCGTAGAGCTCATACAGCTCGTGGTTCATTCGGATGCGATAGTCATCGCCGACTCGAACAGGACCGAAGATTTTGCGAAGAACTTTTCTCTCGAACACCCCCAGAGCGGCTGCGTCAGTTTGCGAAACTACCCATGCCTCAGCGCCATAAAGCAGCACAGGTAGAACGAGCGTCTTGTAGAGTGTTAGTTTTGTCGATCGAGAGAGGGCTCTGGAACTTAGTTGCTTACTGAGCCCGTAGTAGCACCTATTAGCAATTATTGTTCTTCGCTTTATCTCCAGGCTGATTTCGTTGTTAGTATAAATGGCGGTGCCAAGGTATACAAACTCCTTGACTACTTCAAAGTTATAGCTGCCGGATGAAACGTGGGAGTCTAAACGCCGAGCTCCCTTGTTTGTAGACAGCATATACTTTGTTTTACCCTCATTTATCGTCAAACCCACTTTGGCTGATTCCTTTTCGATAGCGGCGAAAGCAGCGGTAACATCTCTCTTGGTTCTGCCAACAATATCAATATCATCAGCGTAAGCAAGGAGCTGGACACCTTTATAGAAAATGGTGCCATTACGATGCACACCGGCCTTTCGTACGATCCCCTCCATGATGATGTTGAAGAGATCGCAAGACAGTGGATCGCCTTGCCTGAAACCTCTTTCGGTATTGAAGGTTTCGGAGAGGTCATTTCCTACCTTGACGGAGCTGCGTGTGTTGCTCAACGTCATTCTGCAAAGTCTAATCAACTTTGCAGGTATACCGAACTCAGACATTGTTGCGTATAGGCAATCCCTTCTCGGGCTATCGAAAGCAGCTTTAAAGTCGACAAAGAGATGGTGTGTGTCAATTTGATGTTCGTGGGTTTTCTCCAGGATTTGTCGTAGCGTGAAAATCTGGTCTATGGTGGACTTACCAGGTCGAAAGCCACACTGATAAGGTCCAATCAGTGTTTTTGTAATTGGCTTTAATCTTTCACACAGTACGCTTGAGAGAACCTTATATGCGATGGAAATAAGACTGATACCTCTATAACTTGCGCAGATTGTAGGGTCTCCTTTCTTAAGTATAGGGCACAGTACACTGAGGTTCCAATCGTCGGGCATGCTTTCTGCTAGCCATATTTTGCTGATGAGCTGATGCATGCGCCTTATCAATTCATCGCCGCCGGTTTTAAACAATTCAGCTGACAGGCCGTCAGCACCCGCTGCTTTGTTGTTTTTGAGTCGTTGGATAGCAACTCGAACCTCTTCATGGCTAGGTGGTGATACTTCCACTCCGTCATCGTCGATTGGTGGCACTGCACTGTGCTCTCGATGGGCGGCATTGGTGGAATCGTCGCCATTAAGTAAATTGGAGAAGTGCTGTCTCCACAATCTAAGCACACACTGTGTATCCGTATTCAGATCTCCATTTTCGTCTCTACAAGTGGATGCTCCGGGCTTGAAACCTTGGGTTAGACGCTTAACCTGTTGATAGAATTTTCGTGCATCCTTCTTGCCCTGGTATACCTCTAGTTCCTCACGCTCACGCTTTTCCTGCTCTCTTTTCTTGCGTCTGAAAAGGCGCCTCTCTTCCTTCCTCTTTTCGCGGTAGTTTTCTCGCACGGCTCGCGTTGCAGCTGACTGCAGCGTTTTTCTATAAGCGGCGTTTTTTACTGCAGTCGCAATGCGACACTCCTGATCATACCATTGGTTCCGAGATTGCGGGCGCCGGAAACCAATGACTTCTTCAGCGGCAGCGCGCATGGAGTGGGATATATGCGCCCAAAGTCCGCCGGCGTCGTCGAGTCCAGAGGTTGGTTGGTTGAGCTTAACCAAGAGTTGAGCGGAGTAGGCTTCGGCAGTCCGTTGTAATTGCAGCTTAGCGACATCTAGCTTTCGTTGCATTCCTGTGCGTATGTTCTTGGCATTGCATAATCGCATGCGGATCTTGGCTGCAACAAGATAATGGTCGGAGTCAATGTTGACCCCCCGAAATGTACGCACATCTAGAACACTAGAGGCATGCCTTCCGTCGATTACAACATGATCAATTTGATTTCGCGTTTTTTGATCCGGGGACAGCCAGGTGGCCTTGTGGATGTCGAGGTGCTTAAATCTGGTGCTACTAACTACCATGTTTCGTGCCGCGGCGAAGTCGATCAGTCTTAGACCGTTGTTCGTAGAGGTCTCGTGAAGACTGAACTGACCAACAGTGGGGCCAAAGATGCCTTCCCTTCCGACTTTCGCATTAAAATCGCCGAGGACTATTTTCACGTCATGAACGGGAAGGTGGTCATATACGTCCTCAAGACTAGCGTAGAAAGCGTCCTTGACGGCTTCGTCCTTTTCCTCCGTCGGGGCGTGCGCGCAAATAAGGCTTATGTAGAAAAATTTTGCCTTGATGCGGATCGTGGCCAATCTTTCGTTCACAGGTGTGAACCGGGAAACAAGGTGGCGTAGTTTCCGGCTAACGACGAATCCACATCCGAATTCGCGCTTCTCCGCATGGCAGCTGTAGTAGATATCGCAGTGTGCTTGTTTAGAGCAGCCTTGCCCTTTCCATCGCATTTCCTGGATGGCGGTGATGTCAGATTGTATTGTTTTGAGGGCTTCCGCCAGTTGGATAATGGCACCTTCCCTATAAAGGGTCCGGACATTCCAGGTGCATATCCGTAAATCATTGTCCGTTTTTCGTTTGCGGTGGTCGTCAACGTAATTGGGGTTCTTATCCGAGGCTGGTTTAGTTTTCATTGGGCAGTAGTAATGTGGCGGGACCCAAACCCTGCGCACATTCCATGTTTAAGGTCTATGGATCGACCCGCCGCTCAAATTAGCCGTCAAACTGACGGATGCCAGTTTGCCGTTGCCCAGGGAACACCACTTGGAGGTTTGAGTCGACTTGAGACGATTTCGACATGGATAATGCTGGCCTCGCCAGGTTGAGGCGGTCAGACACGTTGCCATGTGAAGGTTCGCCCCCTGTTCCCCAGTGGATGCAATCAGTTTTTTTTAATTTCCTTTTAGTTTCGCTAACCAAAAATGTTGTTTTATATACAATGGTTCACAGTAAAAATAGTCTACTTGTGAAAAAATCCAAGAAATCAACATAATTACCTAAAAAATTTGGTAAATTCCATAAGTTCATTTTCTTCAAATAATTACTTACTTACTTGGGTGGCCAAAAAAACCCCGTGTTCGGGTTTCGGCCGACCTCATCAGCTATCGCCAGGTGCCTCTGCTTTGCGCGCGCCTCATCCATTCGGATACACCAAGTGCGGTTAGGGCTTCCTCCCTTGCGGTTATGGTCTTCCTTATCGTCGTTAACCAACGACCCTCGCCTCGAGCACCTTTTTCACTGGAGTTTCGTTCTCTATACGATGGACAGACATGACTCAGCCAGCGTAGTTGCTGCACAGTTATACGCCGAACTGCGTCAAGACCTTTTCTCTCGAACACCCTCAGAGCTGCTGCGTCAGTTTGCGTAACTACCCATGCCTCAGCGCCATAAAGCAGCACAGGTAGAACGAGCGTCTTGTAGAGATCGAGAGAGGGCTCTGGAACTTAGTTGCTTACTGAGCCCGTAGTAGCACCTATTAGCAATTATTGTTCTCTTCGCTTTATCTCTAGGCTGACTTCGTTGGTGGTATTAATGGCGGTGCCAAGGTATATGAACTCCTTGGCTACTTCAAAGTTACAGCTGCCGAATGAAACGTGGGAGTCTAAACGCCGCGCTCCCTTGTTTGTAGACTGCATATACTTTGTTTTACCCTCATTTATCGTCAAACCCACTTTTGCTGATTCCTTTTCGATAGCGGCGAAAGCAGCGGTAACATCTCTCTTGGTTCTGCCTACAATATCAATATCATCAGCGTACGTAAGGAGCTGGACACCTTTATAGAAAATGGTGCCATTACGATACACCTCGGCCTTGCGTACAATCCCCTCCATGGTGATGTTGATGAGATCGCAAGGCAGTGGATCGCCTTGCCTGAAACCTCTTTTGGTATTGAAGGTTTCGGAGAGGTCATTTCTAACCTTGACGGAGCTGCATGTGTTGCTGAACGTCATCCTGCAAAGTCTAAACAACTTGGCAGGTATACCGAACTCAGACATTGTTGCGTATAGGCAATCCCTTCTCGGGCTATCGAACGCAGCTTTATTATCGACAAAGAGATGGTGTGTGTCCATTTGATTTTCGTGGGTTTTTTCCAGGACTTGTCGTAGCGTGAAAATCTGGTCTATGGTGGACTTTGCAAGTCGAAAGCCACACTGATAAGTTTTTATTCAAATAATAAATAAAAAACAGTTAATTAATTTTATTACATTATTCTCAAAAATAAACAACCAAAAAAAGCGGCTATTCATACATTACGTAACATGTTTTTTGCCAATTTTTGACTCCTCCCACCCCTATATCATACGTCGTCACAAGGTCTTAAACATTTCTCCCCCCTTCCCCTCCCCCCCAACGTAACGTTAGACTTTTCTTTTTTTAATTTTTTTTTGTGTTGCTTTTTTAATAATTTAGCATTTTGTTATGAAAAAAGCATTAACCACGTTATATTAATTATAAGTTTTGTTATTGTGGAGATAACAAACAAATTTTATGTTGTTCTATTCTGTTTGACCAACAGTTGATAGAACATTTGACCATGTGAACAGAGATAAACACAAATGAAAGCTTTTGTGACGATGACAAGAACACAAAGCAGTGGCGATACGTTATAACTTCTATGTTCGATAATTGTGAAAATTACTATGTTATAACAGCTGTCTTCAATGACTGCTTTAGAGTAAGAATTCCCACTTCAGTTCAGCAAAAAACGTTACTTTAGCTACGTTTCTTGCTCTTACTTGCTCTTGATCTTTGCTTTTTGAAGCTGTTACACTTGCTGAATGTGCTTCAAATGCCTTTCATAAATTTGATCGGCTTAAACATAATTCTAGCTGTTTTTTTCGGTTTGTAATCCGTTCGTTTTATTAGATGCATTGATACAAAATGGAAGCAATATATATTTCTACACTTTTATATTAAATTTAACTGCAAATTTTTGTTTCCAGGATAACTACAAAAATAGTTGGAGTTTCGTTAAGCTCGGTCAATTTTTATATGTATCTCCCATACAAAATCATGTGAAAAATTAATATAAGTCCAAGAGAGGTACCCGTAGGATCAAACCGATTTCAATCATTATCAGTACACATCTATACGTCTATTTGCTTGAATTTTTTACCAAGTTTTGTTAAAATCGGCCAAGCTTTGTTTGTACCTCCCATACAAAATCATGTAAAAAATTATTATGGGTCCAAGGGAGGTACCCCAAGGGACTGAGCAATTTTAGCAATTCTTTAAAAATTTTATAAAATTTGTCTTAATTAGCTTAAACTGAAGAAGTATAGAAAATTTCATTATCATAAAAGCACTCCTTCTATTTTTGCCCCTTGCTTGTATGGGGTCGACGCACTGTGCGGTGGGTGAAGGAAAGATTTTTATATTTGATATATTTAATTTAATGTACTTGTTATAATAATCGCAAGCAGCAAGAATCCATAAATTTCTAAGAAAAACGGTGTCGAAAAAATAAAAGTTTGTAGTCAGTCAAGCAAATCGCAGAACAAGGCGTTAAAAGCTTTAAAAAAACAAAAATAAAAAAACCAAAACTCGGAAAAAAGTTATATATTTAAAACTTATTTTTTTTAAATAATGTATAAATTACCAAATACTAAGTTAATTTATCGCCCAAAAAAAATTAGGAACATGCAAAACTTAGGCGTTTAAATGAAGTACTTCGGAGGCTACAAACTATCAAAGCCAGCTGATAAATTATACTAAGTTTTTTGTTAATTAAACATAAGCTTTTTTCTCAGTGTGGCTGTCGCTTGTCCGTAGAATTTATATAATTTTTGCCCTTGATTTTTTTAAATTTTTGTTTTAATTTATCTTGACATTTTCTGCTTCATTTAGTTGAAAGTGTTTATTGTTAAAAATGCACTCAGCTGATAAAGCTTAAAATCTAGAAACTTTTTTAAGTTAAAATCTTGTAAAAATTTGCTGACATTATCCAAACAATAACAAGTTAATGCTTATAAAAATAATTGAATCTTTCTGCTCCAAGCAATTATATTGTAAATAAATATATATTAATAAGAACCGACAATTGCCAAAATTTTCAATAACAAGTTTTAAATTCAAAATTTAAAAGCGAACTAAAAGATGAACAAAATTTTAGAAGTACAGAAAAAAAACCTAGAAAAATTTCACTTTTCTTTGGCAAAGTAGTAATTAAAATTTTATTTTTCCAACCAATTCCACAGTCATAAAACATGAAGTGAAAAACTTTGAACTAGCAGAAAAAATTAAGCACTAGCGAACTCTAGCGTAAAACTTTGTAACTGCAAAAAACTACTAAGAAAACAAGTACAAAAAAGGTGTAGCATAAAGAAATTCCTGCAAAAATGACTGACAGGGCAAAAATGCTTGCCACATTTTGCCGATTAAGATAAAAGTGAATAAAAGGAAAGGTGGCAACTTTGAGGTAACGATTATGTGAGCTACTTTTCACTTTGCAAAGTAGCAAGATTTTTTTCCGTACACAAATTAAAAGATGAAAAAGGTAAGTAGAGAAAAAAAAACTCAATATGGCAGGTTAGGAGAGAGTTCTTTGAAGTTAAATTTTTACAGAATATTGTGGCGTATTAGTAAAGAGGGGTCTATGAGGATGTTTTTTAAACGTTTCTTAACCAACTTCAATCGTTTATTTATGAACGGATTAAAAAAATAAAACTGTAAGTACAGAGCGTAGGCATTAAATAACGGTCTAACAACTCTTTTATGTACAGCGGGAAACGGTAAAAATTAGCAGTTAATCAGAGCTTATTTTCAAAAACAGGATAATCAGTATCGTTTTAATAATAATAAGTTTTTAAAACAAAAAATTGGAAGAGATGATAATAATATCAATTTTTGTTGTTATATTTATTCATAGTAAGCAAAAAGCTTTACACAGCCTTACTTATGATCATATTTTAGAGGCTACCTAGCTTTAAACATGACTTAGACAACACATCGTTACTTGAAATGATTTTTCCGGCTTATTTAATAACAGCTTAACTTAATCTCCGAAATTTGCATTTAAAGGCTGCGTAAGCTTTAACTATCATTTTTGGTCGTCTTTTTGATTAAGGTTAATGTTTATGATATTGATATTGTAGACATGTTACATCTGCTTTCTTTGTAATATTTATTTCAGTAACAGATTGAAAAATGTACAGAATTCTTCACTTCTATAAAAGATATACTATTGTTAAGTTTGAGTTAAGTTTAAGTTACGCAGATTTTAAATAGGCCAGAAAAATCTTTATGAATAGCGATGTTTTGTTTAAAACTTGTTTTAAGTTAGGCAGCCTCTGAAATGAGATTATGAATAAGTCTGTTAATGCACATCCACGTTGTATTAATTATATACAAAGATTCAAGGCATGAACTTTGGGTGTTGCTGCACATGGCATCCTTTTAACTTTCAAAAGTAATGCTAAGTAAAATTTTTGTGTTTCTTTTATTCTTTGGTTAAAAAAATTATAACGAGAAAAAAAATAAACAACATCCAACTCTTTACAAGCTCACCCTTAAAAACGAAAGTGTAAACAATTTTATTTTTGAAGTATTTTTAAGCTTTGTTCGTAGTTGTTGTTATTGTTGAAGAGTACTTGTTTTACCTATTACTAGCATTTGTTGTGGTTTGCTACTACATACTTTTTTAATTGTTACGTTTTAAAGTGAGCTACGAAAATTTGAAAGCATGGCAGGTCGGTTACGGTCATACCATGAACCAAAAAGAGAATCAAACTTTTTTGAGAAACAGCGTAAAATACTAAAAACAAAAATAAAAAAATTAAATTGTAAGGAATGGAGCTTCGGCAGGATACCGAAGTTAAAATACCCTCGCCCCCCTCACCATCGACGGTATTGAAGTATATTCGAAGACTTTTGTCGTCTATAAAATGTGTCTATATAATATTCGAAAATATTTGTGTCAAACGCTTAATTTAATTTTACCCTTAGCTGCCACATAGAGTAATTTGTAGACTGCTCATTATGCAAAAGAATATATGTGCAAAATTTGTTTGGCATGTGCAAATTCATACCAACGCTGTAAAATAATTTCGCTTAAAAATAAAGTGCCACCCCTCCCGTTCAATTTTCTAAACTACTGAAGTCTCATTATTTCAAAGAATATGTGTCGAAAATTAAGAAGAAGTCGGACAGAGGTTATAGAAGGAGTTCGATTAAAATTAAAGTGGCCCGCCCCTGTCTAACTTCACCTAATTCTTTAGACTAATAATTGCTCAAAATTCCGAAGAATATATTTGCGGAATTTTGGTTGAAGTGAGAAAAAACGTTGTAGAAGGAATCCCATTAAAATTAAAGTGTCACGACCCCTGCCTTATTGCGCCCATTTTTGTAAACAGCTACGCCTACCTCCCATACAAAGTGACGTCATCAAAATAGAAAAACTTTCATTTTCCAAATTCTATCCATATCGTTTATCCAACCCATACCAATATTGCACATATATTTTATATGCACATATGGTGTAATGCGAAGTCTTTAGACTTGGAAAGTGGGCGCGGCATTTTACTTTTAATCGAATTTCTTCAACACCGTGTGTCTGACATCAACCAAATTTTTCAAATATTGCCCTTGGTAATTTGAGCAGTCTTAATTTTATAAAATTGGGTGGTACTAGACAGTGGGCGTGACACTTTATTTTTAAGCCAGCTCCATCTACACCGTTTTTCCGATTCCAACCAAATTTCTTACATATATTCTTAAATATAATGAGAAGTTTTAAGCCTACAAAAGTTGGTTGGATTGGGCAAGGGACGTGTCAATTTTAGTCGTTATCAAACTTCTTCTACACCGTTTTTCTGATTTCAACCAAATTTGCCAAATACATTCTTTGGAATAATGAGCAGTGAGAAGTTTAAAAAGTTGAGCGGAATTAAACAGGGGCGTCCTATTTTAATTTAAATTGAACTCCTTCTAGAGCCTTTGTCCGACATCTTCCAAATTTTCCATATTCTTTGGAATAATGAGCACTCAGTAGTTTGTCAAATTGATTGAGGGCAGTGCCACGCCCTCGTTCAATTCTAACTATAACTATAAACTATAAATTTAACTATAAACGAAATTGTTTTACACTGCTAGCATGAATTTCCACATACCAATCAAATTTTGCACATATATTATTTAGCATAATGACACAAATAATAATAACAATATTATAATGAGCGTATAATGAGCGTATGACACAAATATTTTTGGAGATAATACATGAACATTTTATTTTATTATTTTTATTTGAAAAACCTATTTTCATACCATGTGGATCTGTATTGACAAAACTCCTTTTCTGTTAATTATTAATATTCTATATGCTTTCCATGCTCATTTTAAGAATATTTTTTATACTTTTTAGTTATTAACCCTTGGCTGCTACACCTCGCTCCAGTAATATAGCTTCCACCCTATGATAACTCATTACCCCAACTAACCAAGGGTTAATAACTGAAAAGTATAAAAAATATTTGTTTCTTTTAAAATTTTCAAAATGAGCATGATTATTCTTAAAATGAGCATGGGAAGCATATAGAAACTTAATAATTAACAGAAAAGTAGTTTTGCTAATACAGATCCACATGGTATGAAAAAAGGTTTTTAGTAATAACTTTTGATTGGAAAAGAATATTGGGATATTTTTTTACAAATAAATTATTTTTGAAGCTATACTCTTTTATAAAAAATATAAAAAGAACATTTTTAAAAAAATAAATTTCATAAAAAAATCGAAAGGGACTACACTTGTTTTTTTTATGATAGAAATAGTTAATAAATTTTTGTTTAAAACTGAATCAATTTTTGCTAATAAATGTCATAAATTATTTTACAACAAAAACAAATTTTACGTTATTGTTTGAGGAAACATTGGATATTTTGGGCCTTTTTTGAAAAAAATATTAAAAATACCAATATACAGTAATTGGTATTGTTAAAATATTTTTTGGCAAGTACTTTAATTAAACTTTATAAAACAAAAAAAATTTTATGAAATATGTTGAAAACTAACAAAGATATTTACATAGAAAGTCATATTTTTAAATTTCCGATGGTTTTCTCTCATTCCTTCGGGCAACCAAGGTAAAAGCACAAAGTTGTATAGAAGCCCTGTTAAATATAAACTTTTCCGATCAAATATTTACACATACGGAAATTTGGAGAAGAAACAAAATTTTTGATACCCATATTGTGGTCTTCATCTCTAAAAAAATTTTTTTTTAAGAAAAGAAATGCATATTTTAATAAAGAAAATTTTAATATAAGAAGTTAATAATTAAAAAAAAAAAGGTAACTTTTAGAATTCTTTTAAATTAAATATAAATGAAAAAGAAACAATATCGAAAATGCGCTCCTTATGATATCGACTAAATACTGTTCAAAATTACAACAACAAAATTACAATGAAATTTATTTCTTCAAAATGGATGCCATCATGTGTGGTTTTACAATACCTTTCGTTTGATACCAAACTTGTATATATTTTTATGGAAAATAGTGAAATTGTGGCAAAAAAACGAAATTTTCGCTGATTTTAAAACGTCATTTTGAAATGACGTAAACTATCGATTGAGCACGTATAAAAAAATACGTCGACCTTAGATTTTTGTCCTCTATCACATACGAGGGGTGCCTTTTATATTTCAGGATTAGAGAACAAAAACAAATATTAATCATCGAAAATCACGTTATTGTTTTTCAAAATATTTTCCATTAAGATCTATACACTTTTGCATGCGTTTGAACCAATTGTCGAAGCACTTTTGCCACTCTGATTGAGGTATCTCCAAAACATGCATTCTGAATGCCGCAACCGCTTCTTCGGGCGTCGAAAATCGTTGTCCACGCAGTTTATTCTTCACGGCTGGGACTAAAAAGAAGTCATTCGGTGCCAAGTCAGGACTACACGGCGGATGACCCATCAAATCGATGTTATGGGTGCTCAAAAATGCAGTTGTTTGAGCAGATGTGTGAGAGCTCGCATTGTCGTGGTGAAGAGGGATCCGTCTTCGGCGGTTGGTTTTCCTGATTTCTTGGAAGACAACTGGCAAACAAATGGTTGTGTACCACTCAGAGTTGACTGTTCTGCGTTGTTCTAGTGGTACGGTTGCGACATGTCCATATTTTCCGAAAGAACAGGCGACCATTTGCTTGGAAGTGCTTCGTGCGCGAACAACTTTTGTTGGATTTGGCTCATCTTGAAACACCCATACAGTCGACTGCTGTTTACTTTCGGGCTCATACGCGTAAATCCACGATTCATCACCTGTCACGATGTCATAGACGTGTTTCGAAGCACCGCGATCGTATTTTTTGAGCATTTCCTTCGACCAATCGACACGAGCCTTTTTTTGAGCGATTGACAAATTGTGTGGGATCCAACGCGAACAAATTTTTTTGACAGTCAAATGTTTATGCAATATTGAATGTATGCTGGTCCCACTTATGCCTAAGGTTGCCTCAATCTCACGATAGGTAGCATGACGATCTTGCAATATCAGTTCGCGCACAGCATCAATGGTTTTCGGAACAACAGCTGATTTCGGACGACCTTCACGAAATTCGTCTTGGAGTGAACTACGACCACGATTGAATTCACCATACCATCGATAAACACTGGTCCTTGATGGAGCTTCATCGCCAAAAATTGAATTAAGTTCATCCATGCACTGTTGCTGTGTTAATTCACGTCGAAAGTTGTAAAAAATAATCGCACGAAAATGTTCACGATTTAATTCCATTTTTAGACCGAGATGAATCTTTTAAGTTACTATAAACAACACAAATAGCGCTCGTATGTCAAAACGTTCTGAGTACGTATAAGCCAACAAATGTCAAACTTTGCGATAGAGCTCTCAGTTGACAGATTGCAACACCAGGGTTGCCAAGTCCCGACACCTGGGGACCTTTCCTTATTAGTAATAAAAACATCTGCTATCGAGCAATGGCTAGAACGACCTCATGGAAATCACGAGGACGTGAGTTCGAGCCGGAATTGGGCAAATGTTTCAGTGAATATTAAAAAATTCAATATTGAAATAAACTGGCAATATGCATGGGCGTAAGGAGGGTTTGGCTGTTAGGAGCCATTTCCCCTCCCCCTGCACATAAGAAAAATAAAATGTTTAGTCTTAAAATTTGAAATTCAAAACAGTTTTTCAAAATTTTATTTATTTATTTTATTTATTTTAATTTATACATTAATTCATTTACCATGACGATCAATTCATTCGCAGTGTTTTACAAATGTAGTTTTTCTCTTTAGTAAATGTTTAGTAAATATTTCGTAAATGTTTTTGTTTTATGAAAAACTAGTATAAAAGCCCATCCTACGACGAGTTGAAAGCACTGACGCTCAAACTGTAATTATTTTTTACCATTATTATAGTGCTTTTACAACATACTGTTCTGAAAAATGTTCAGCCTGAAAGTATGCACATACATAAAAGGCAAGCATGTCGCTGATAAGTATCAAATGAATTTTCGGGGCATACTGTCAGGCTGAAAATTTTACAGGACAGTACATGTTGGGAAGAAAGGAAGAAAGATGGAAGAAATTGGCTTAAGATTATAATGAAATGATTGAGGCAAAGAAGGCACAATATATTACGTTTGTTTCTTAGCTACTAAATTACTTAATTACTTAGTAGCTTGATTGCCCAATTTAATCACAATGGGAAAAGTGTGGCATCCATCACGTAGCGTTCGCAACATACGAATTTGAAATTTTAAGATGAACTTCGAAACTTTTAATCCTCATTATAGCTATTTTTATATCTTCAAATATTCTTTTTTCTTTTATGTAAAGGGGTTTTTTTGCACGAAATGCACGATGACCTCTAAGACGATTTATATTTTTGATAACGTCCAAAGGGCACTTTCGGTACGAATATTTTTTCCCCCAAAACCACTCAAGTCATGATTTAAATGTCATTTAAAAGAGTTTTTAATGGCGGTTGTATAAAAATATCTCATTCAGAATGCCCACAAAAGCAAAAAAAATTACGTAAGAATATAACGTCCGCAACGCATTACTTACCCATATAATTTATTAGTATTTATTTAAGCTTAATTTATTTTTTATTAATTTAAAAAAAAATAAAAGTCAAAAATTAATTTAAAAAGTGAAGCGAAATATCGATGTATGCAGCATGTCAAAATAAACAACAAAATTGTTTAAAAAATTAAAACAGAGTGATATTTAAAAAATATCCAAGTTCAAAATAAAATTTTTTTATTTGATGCGAAAATTATGCGAGCAACTTTTATTTAAATATTCATTTTGGATTTACCTCAGTGTATTTTTAGTACCTGGACCCACTTTTTATTAATTCAAAATATACCAACTGTAAAAACTATTAAAAAGCAAGAAAAATAGAGTAACAGGTTTAGAACATTTTAACCATAAGTTAATAGAGTAAATTTCTGAACCTAAAAATTCGCGCACATTGAGAACTTTTTAAAAATCCTTTAATTTTGACTTTTTTTTTTTTTTGTAAGTAATACATATTAAAAAAAATATAAGGTTTTTCAGAAGGCATGCTAAAAAAACAAACCGGCATAAATTGAATTGAATTTATGTCAAAACATCTTCTTTTATATGCTCCGTAAGAAGTCTTCTTCTATAAATATAAAAGAACGAATTAAAAAAGATTTAAAAATTAATGTCATAATTATTTAAATTATTAAAAATGTGGCCCAATAAAAAATTAAACAATAAAATTTATGTCACATAAACAAAAGATGACACAGTTATAGCTGCCATGGAAAAAAAATGACCCTGTCATCAACATATTAATTGAAAAGCAAAGATTTCTGCTTTTACCATAACTCCAAAACACAAATACAATAAGTATTAAACTTAATATTTATGACTGGCATAAAATGGCAAAGACTACTTAAGTTATGTGGAAAGACTATTGCGTCAATTTCAGGATCAATTCAAACAGAGCGTAAATGCAAGGAATTACGAAGAATTCTGATAAAAACATCAAATATTTAATCACAGCATTTTAAGAGCAAGCCCAATGTCGACATGAAGAAAGCGACATTTAAGGCACACAAAAACAGACACAAACACACCCAAATCACAGCAAGACTCATGTACAAAACCATCAAAAGCTGAAATAAATAACCCAATAAATATTCGCTGAAACTCACAATTGACGCCTTTTATAGCTGTTTACGCGCCATTGAATGTTGACAAGTCGATTGACACTTCCGGGGTTGCGGTAGTGTAGCATGAAGTTGACGCTGAAGCAGTTCAAAAATAAGACTTTGAGTTGTTTTTCGAAGAAAGCAAAGAACTTTATACAGCTCAACACAAGATGTGGTAGGATAACGAGCGTAGGACAATAAAATATCCTTAAATGTTACTGTTGCTAGCAATTGCTACGTTTGACAGCGCAGACTTTGATACTTGCACAGTTCGCGACACTGCCCGGTCAGTTAAAAAGCTCCTTCGTAACAACGACAACAGCAGATCTCTTCGCTTTCCCCTTCTTGCCCTCAGCTGTTAAAACAATGCAATTATATAAAGTCAGAGCAAGTGGTAGCAATTTTTATTTTTCTCTCTAGCGTTCTACTACTTTGTTTTGTACACCATGAAACCTTGCTAAGAATGTTGGCCGCATTTGCAGTTTCGTCCTTCTTACTTTATTGTTACTTTTTTTTTTTTGTCTTGTGTGGTTTTCGCTTCATTCCATTCACGTTTATTTCGTTACTGTTAAACGAGTTAAAGATTTATTTAGAGTATTTTTTTTTATCGCGTTCAAACTGCGCATCCTTTTTCGCGAGATTTGTGGCTTTTACTTGTGTACCGCAGAAAAAAAAATTTAAAAAAAAACGAAAAAATCGACAAAATATACGAGATTTGTGTGCAATTGTACCTAATGGTATTGTGCAGTGTAATCGACAAATACATTGTTAGCTTCAAATGAGGTTAGCACAGAATTGCAACGAAACCACAGCACTAGGCATGCTCTAGCATTGTGCTGGAGGAGCAACGCAAAGCTTCTTTCTTGCCTCATCCAGTCCATTCACTGATGTGGTTGAGATTCGTTGGTCCTATTTTTTTTTTTTTTTTTTATTGCAACTCATTCGGACATTTCAATTTTGCTTTATTTCATTAACTTAAGAGGATTTTATTTCTGTGCTGCAATGGTGTTAGTCTCTGTGTTTTTTTTTTCTCTATCTGTCAGTTGGTCTGTTGTTTGTGTGTTGAAAGGATGTCAATGCTTGACAGCGTAATAATTGGAATGACTTAAAAACTTTCGTCTCTGAACACTAAACAGGAAGTGGAAAAATGTTTGATGACGCAATAAGAGAAATTTTTGCTTTTTGGTATTCTTGAATATCTATCGACATCGTTATCAGCACAGCTTTTGACGTAAAGCTTGCAAGTTAGATTTTTTAATTATTAGAACATTGAAAAACTTTCTGTTTTTGATCAATGTATTGGATGGATCCATATCTATTAAATACGGAACTACGGGAAAGTTTATATTTCAACTCATTACCTTCCATACATGAAAAGTTTTTAACCTACCCCTAAGTCAAAATTTCAAAATAATAGTCAAAATACAGTTAAGCACTGTTCAGATCGGTAAAGTTTACAAACTTATCGCAAAATTGCCGTTCCTCTATTAGGGAAGTCTTCAAAAACGCATGACAAAGAGATTCAAATTTTTTTTTTTTAAACATCAGGTAGTAAACATATGAAGTAGCTGAGAAAACTGAATGCTTACATACACTGTTGTTAGACTGTTACAGAAAAAACTAGTAAGGAATTATTTTGAACTTTTCCTTTCAGCCCTTGAAAGGATTTAGACCGAGCTACTTATGATCATGATTTGTGAAGTGTTTGAACACAAATGATCGAGAACTGGGCCTAAAAGTTTTATGCCAACTCCAAACAGATTATGTTATCAAGAAGCTTTTCATGGCAGTTTTTACTCTCTGCGGTTTGCCATTGTCTGCAGAGAGATGACGGCCGAACAGAAAAATTAAATCAATTGAAAAAATTGGTATTTGAACCAGGGTTCTCTGGCGTATGGGCCACACACTTTACCCACTGCAGCACGCCCGCCACTTGGCCAAAATGAAAACACTTCAACATATGTTGTTAAGTTTATTTTAACTTATAAAGGTTTGAATGACATTTAGTATCTTAATGACGTCACTTTCTATGGGGGACAGGCGTAGTGTTCAAACAATTTTCCAAAATCAGAGTGCATAGTTAAAGTCAAAGCTTATGTGCAGAATTTTAAGTCACTGCATTGATATTTATGGAATTTATAAAGGTTTTGCTATCTTCCTGACGAGTGAGGTAGCCGGAATTTCCGTTCATCAAAAATCAAAGGAAAAATCAAAGCTTTCTAAGAGCCCTTCGTATACAAAGGAGCAAATTATTAAATTAAGAAATATTTATTAAATTAAGAAATTAAATCTAGAAGGCAAGTCTAGGCATGGTGTATATTAAGTCAACGAATTATTTGAATAATTAAAATATTATTAGCTGGCGTCATGGGCGGATCCAGGAAAATATTTTGGGTTGGGGAGGCTGGAAAGTATTAAAAATATTAATGTACGCTATATATTTATCGTCGTTGGGCGTGCAATACCGCGTATCAGCCACTTGCACATACACACACACGGTATTAGTAAAATTTTACAGGAGTGCAGAAAAACTGCTTTCTTTTAAACTATTGAATGGATTTTCAACTTAACTAAAAACATTTATTGAAATAAGATACTTGCTTTGTTCTGAAATCAGCATTTAATGGAAAATTCGCCCTATATTTATTATATCAAATTGAATTAAAATCCAAATTTAAATTTTGGCCTTTTTGCAATATACGCGGTATTGCAAGTAGCTGATATGCAGTATTGCATGCCCAACGACGATATGCACAGTATTTTTATGAAATACTAGCAGGACCCAGGACGTTCCAGCAACCATACTTTTTTATTTGTGGGCGATGAAAGAAGGTGTGGCAAACATTTTTTCCCGTAAACCATCTCGTGCTCGAAAACAATCTACTGACAAAATTTCAGCGCAATCGGCCCAGACCTTTTGGAGTCTTAATGATTTCTTAAAAGTGGGTGTAATTATAATTACGGTAAAAATTGTTTAATTTTGTGCAACAGTTCTTCATACTCGATCAATACTCGTAAAATTTTTTTTTTCTTATGCAGCACTTATAAACTCAATAACACACAGGACTTGTTCTGGTCTTCCATGCTGACTTCGGAATCCAAACAGCTGATCTGGCAGAATTTGGAGTGAATAAAGAACTGGCAGCAATCGTTCTAAAAATATTATCTCAAATATTTTCGATAATGTTGCCAATAAACTTATTGGTCTGTTGTGTGGCTTACCTGATTTAGCAATTATTATTATTTTTTTAAAACACTTAGAATATAATTGAGTTGCAGCATAGCATTATAAGGATAAGCCAAGAAAAGCACACCTTTTTTAGGTAGATTCTTTACATTCACGTTGTTTAGTTTTTGCATTCTTTTGACGAATAGAAAGATCCATTTTGCAAGCAGAGACAGGTTAATACAGATTATGATTAGATTTGTTACTAAATGAGTAAGATACATTCACATCTTATAAATGGTAATCAACTGCTTCAGCTTGCTTACCGTCTATCTTGAACCAATGCGCAGCGCAATGAAAGTTTCTTTGAATAAGGCGCTTTAGATACAAAACTTTGTTGCTCTCCACAAACTGTGTTCATTTTTGAATACATCCAAGCTTTGGAGAAAATATTTAATGGAATTTTGTTTTTTTCCTAGAGTCGTTGAGTCAATTCCTTTTTCGCGCGATTCTAATTAGTTCTATCGATAGGATTACGACTTGTTTTTCATGTCCTACGTAGATTTCGCTTCTGTTAAATAAGCATGCAAACTTCTCTTGACATCCTCAATGAGTTATTACTAGTGTTAGTGTTATTTGATTCTCGCTGTGCTGGGTTTGCGTAGTACTAAAGCAGCTTCATGTATTACATATGCAAAATACTCGACAGCATCCTTCATTTTCTGTTTCGAGATAGATATTAAAATTTATATGAGAATTGAGCAAATGTTGAAACTGATGTATACGTATATTTACGGTTTTCTATAATTAAGTTAATTTTTTTTTTATAATTTCTTCACTTCGCCGTAAGGCTTGAAAGAAATTTTTGAGTGATCAAATCTAAGATCTACTGTGTCCATTGAATACCCAAAATCCGACAGATCTGGATTATTATTTGGGTCAGTTCTTCAGAAAGTGTGCCTGCCAGTTGATATGACTGAATACTGCATTCCTTTTATACACTTGTATAACTCCAATTTTTACAAATGATCCTCACCAACGAAGCTTTGCGTTGTTATCTTCAGTGACCATTTATTTCTGTCACATATTTCCAGGTCTTTATTTTCTTGTTAGCAATTTGAAAATCGAGAAGAAAATTATTTTGCACAGATTGTAATAAAGCAGTGTTCTGATTTGATTTTGAATTGAATCTAGTTGTTCATTTTTATCGTGTCAGATTTATTTCAGCTGTATAACAAAATGACTGATTCCTGCTTTATTCATGATTGTTTTTTATCCAAAATTTTAGAAAATCTTTTGCAAGAGTTATATAATTATTATGTGAAAAAAATTTTCTTAAATAAACAGCTTCAAAAAAAAATTCTAAAAAAGTTTTTTTTGTGAAAACATCGTATACTCAGGGGTGGACTTTGGTGGGAGCTAGGAGGGGATGCAGCCCCCGGCCTCGAGCAGGCAGGGGCCCCACAGTCGCTATTGTCAAAATGTCTAAGTTGATTTTTTTTATTTTTTTTTTCGATCCAGGAACAAAATTTAAAGAAAATTCAAATATTTATGTTCCTTTTTGCTTGCGTCTATTAACTGCAGTCATAAGGAAAAGTGCGGCTTCTAGCACGAAAATCAAAATTCGTTTTATAGTATTTCCTTATTATTCATCCATCCTCTTTAAGATTATAAAAGAAAAATCCCGAATTTTTGGCCCCAAACCTAAATACTTTAACCTAAATTGTCGTATCTACACAAAATTTAGGTATCATTCCAGGATAAAACGCAGTATCTACATAAACAGAATAAAAAATGCCGTATCTACATGTAGATGCTGCACTTTTTGTTTGTTTATTTTATTTTTTTTATATACACAATTTTTTTCAGTAAAAAAAAATAGAATTTGAGGCATATGAATTTTTTTCATAATGTGTTGTACATATTTATTATATCTTCTCTTTAACCCTAAAAATATAGATCATATACAGGGTGTCCCGCAATTGAGTGCAACTTTTTACGGAGGTGAAAGGTTATGTCGAGTTGAGCAAAAAATCGTATGGGATTTTATTTTCAAATTCTTAGGAGCTACAGGGTTAATTCATATATCACGACTTAGATTCACGTTATTGTTTCTAGCAGAAAAGCTCACTTACATAAGACTTATTTTGATAGCTCCATTTAAAAGCAATGAAATCATCTTTAAAACGGTATATTAACAAACCCCACCGACTTAATCGTTACCGAGCTGTGCTCGTGTGAAGATGAAATAAATCGGTTGAAACTACCAAATTTCAACTTTGCATAGTAGTAAAGCAGTGTATGTCCCTGTAGGAAAATCAACTAATTTAAAAGTAGTTGATAAAGTACTGTTTTGTCAACCACAACTAGTTGAAATTCTGACTTTTTTCCATAGAACGAACTAACATATTTTGAATGGTGATGTCCGCTGAATAAGTCAATTGACTTTCGTCTGCATATATTTTCAACTACTTGTTAAATTAGTTATATTTAAATTTATTTTTTTAATTACTTTAAAATAACCAATAGAAAACTATTACTGATGGTCGAAAGTTAATAATATTTGATAAAATAACATGGTTAAATATTTATAAACTTGTAATCTAATAAAAATTGGCAATTTAAACATGTCCAATTCAGAGTAGTTGCCGCCTTAATATAATTCAAAGTAGTTTATCAACCACTTATTTTTAAGTAGTATTTCAATTACTTATATATAATGCAATAAAAACTATTTAGAATTGAAGTGGATGACGGCTTAATATAATTCAAAGTAATTCATATACTGGTTTATTTTAAACTAGTTTTTTAATTAGTTGATTTTAAAAACAAGTTAGTTTGTTCCTATAGGGGTGTTTTCGTTCGTGTACACAAACATATACGCTATAGAATAAAGTTAATTCATCTGTGGTACACTCGGTATCTGGTTTTTCGGTAACAAGCCTTAGAAACGAGAGCTATTTGGTAAGCTTATTGCAGTTATATGAAATACTGAATATTAACTAAAAATTCTATCTGGTTTTAACCAAGTATTAATAGGAAAAACATTGTGTTAATCCCATGCTTAAAATTCTGATTTTAAAGCCATTACATTTTAAGCATGCTTTATAAATACATAAAGCACTTAATTAAACTCAAGCTTAATATTTTGATTTATAGATGAAATCATTGTTAAAATGTTTAAGCAATATTGAATATTTCTGCCTTTATTGTAATATGCATAATAAATTTTAAAGCCTTTTAGTTAAGCTGCCAAAAAGGAAATTACATGAAATTCAAATAACAAAAGTAATGAAAAATAACTTCTTTATAATATCCAAACTGCAGCGCCTTAGTGGAATAGCACTAATGTAGCAGTGCTTTAATAGAATAGCACTGTTGTATCCTTCAAGTTCGGTTTTTTTTTTTTTTTTTTATAGCATTTTAAGTGTTCCAAAAACAGAAACATTTTAATTCAGTTGCACAGCAAATAGAATTAAGTCACAATCACCAGCTATTTACATTTTGATGTAAAATCATTCTCTCTTGTGACTGTAGTTGTTGTTTTACTCTTAAACTATGTTCACAACTGTTCATCGTTGTTCCGACTGACTGACTGCCTGACTGAGTACTTTGCAGAGCAGCTACAGTGACGACAAAACTGTTTTAGTATGTAAACATGCAGCAAAGGACATCGAAAAAACTAAATTAAACAACATAATGGAAGTGAAATGAAATGAAAAGAAAATTTGAAGCAAAATGTGCCTTGGAAAGGCAAAATCCATTGCGACAGTTTTATAGATGCGTGCATCGGTTGTCCAGCTAACGCGTTTTCAACAGCAACAATAACAATAACGACAATGTACAATGAAAAGCCAAAATCTATAAAAAAGAAAAACAAGAATATTATAATCCTTAGCAGCCATACGTTGCAATATAGGCTTTGTCACATCCGAACCGGGTAGGATATTGCAAAAGAGTACAGTAAAAGTTTTTATTATCCCTTTTGTTAGCTTCATCTCACTCCTTGTCTTGTCCGGGTTGTCATTGTTTTTATTATTTTATCACTTAGAGATTTTCTTTTATATTCCCAAAAACAAAACAGTATACTTGTTGTTTTTGCTTTTTATGGCGTATTCCAGCTTTTGTTTGCCGAATGCTGTTGAGCAAATGGATTATTTTCATTGTTTTGTCACAAAGAAATAACAAAAAAAAAAAAAAAATAAGTAGACGAAAACAAAACAAAAAATTTATATGCGAAAACAATAGATTTGCTTGCTTCACTTGCATTGTATTCAGAATTTAAATAATTCTAGTACAAGATAATCTAGACAACTATTAAGCCCTATTAGAACTATTATGAAGAAGGTGTAAGAAATTGAAAACTCTTTGTCAACGTTTTGTTAGGAGCTTTTTGAAGCAACGTTATTGTTTTTGTATCAAAAAATAACTATTAATGCGCACTTTAAGCAGCTTTTATTGATTTTTAAGATGAATATCTACTTAGTGACACTTAGTTTCGAAAGCCTTTAAGTGAATAGGCATTAATTTTCACAAGGTAATTAACATTTCTTTAAATGGTATTTACTATCTTATTTTAATTGTGAACTTTTATAATTTTTACACACACAGTGTGAATACACAGTGTATACACAGTGATCGAGAGTAAATTTTTGTATCAAAAAATGTTGGTTATTGCGATTTAAATGTCGTCCCAGACAGTTACCCCTTAAAAATAACATTTATGAAAAATTTAAATATGTTTTCGCATTTCTAATTGTACCTCTTCTAATTTAAAATTAGTTGTGTAGTCTTATCTCAATTCAAAATTTAGACAGATAAGTATGTATATTTTAGAAAACAAAATATAGAAAACAAAAACCGATATGTTTTTAATAACATATTGAAAAAATATGAAAATATTTGAAAAAGTGTCTTTCAAGTGTCTAAAAATTAATATTGAAATTGACTTTTTAAAACCAAGGGTTCACAATTTCTAATAAAATTTCAAAAATTTTTAAAAAGCAATGATAAACTTTAGCCAAATATCTAGAATCTAATCAAAGGTAAGATAGCAAAGGTCGACTTTTACTTATAAACTTTACAGTAATTTTATAGTGATTAAATACAACGAATTTGTGTACTTATGTCACATTTGCGATTAAGAAACTTTCAACATACAAACATTCTCTGAAAAGAGAATTGATCAAGAATTTCTTAACTGATGTGCATTTGTACCTACATATAAATATGGATCGCACAATCTTAATGTTGCGTGCATAGTGAATGTCGGTTCAGACAGGCAGGCAGATCAGATCAGAAAACACATTAGAGCACAAGAGATGCATGGCTTGGTTTTTTTATTACTCCAATGTGAAATTCTGATCTGCATGATTGCATGATCTTGCACGACTTCAGAAAAAAACGAAGCTATATTACAACCCGAGTCCGGGTTTCAACCGACCTCATCAGCTCTCGCCAGGCGCCTCTGCTTTGCGCGAGCCTCTCCAATCGGATAAGCCAAGTGCGGTTAGGGTTTCCTCAGCCTGGTCCATCCAATCGGAGGCACGGTCTCCCTTGTCGTCGTTGACCAACGACCCTCGCCTCGAGCACCTTTTCAACTGGAGTTTCGTTTTCTATACGATGGACATGACCCAGCCAGCGTAGTCGCTGCACAGTTATACGCCGAACTACGTCAATGTCTTCGTAGAACTCATACAGCTCGTGGTTCATTCGGATGCGATAGTCATCGCCGACTCGAACAGGACCGAACATTTTGCGAAGAACTTTTCTCCCGAACACCCCCAGAGCGGCTGCGTCAGCTTGCGAAACTAAACATGCCTCAGCGTCATAAAGCAGCACAGGTAGAACGAGCGTCTTGTAGAGTGTTAGTTTGGTCGATCGAGAGAGGGCTCTGGAACTTAGTTGCTTACTGAGCCCGTAGCAGCACCTATTAGCAATTATTGTTCTTCGCTTTATCTCCAGGCTGATTTCGTTTTTGGTATTAATGGTGGTGCCAAGGTAAACGAACTCCTTGACTACTTCAAAGTTATAGCTGCCGGATGAAACGTGGGAGTCTAAACGCCGCGCTCCCTTGTTTGTAGACAGCATATACTTTGTTTTGCCCTCATTTATCGTCAAACCCACTTTGGCTGATTCTTTTTCGATAGCAGCGAAAGCAGCGGTAACATCTCTCTTGGTTCTGCCGACAATATCAATATCATCAGCGTACGCAAGGAGCTGGACGCCTTTGTAGAAAATGATGCCATTACGATGCACACCGGCCTTTCGTACGATTCCCTCCATGATGATGTTAAAGAGATCGCAAGACAGTGGATCGCCTTGCCTGAAACCTCTTTCGGTATTGAAGGTTTCGGAGAGGTCATTTCCTACCTTGACGGAGCTGCGTGTGTTGCTCAACGTCATTCTGCAAAGTCTAATCAACTTTGCAGGTATACCGAACTCAGACATAGTTGCGAATAGGCAATCCCTTCTCGGGCTATCGAACGCAGCTTTAAAATCGACAAAGAGATGGTGTGTGTCAATTTGATTTTCGTGGGCTTTCTCCACGATTTGTCGTAGCGTGAAAATCTGGTCTATGGTGGACTTACCAGGTCGAAAGCCACACTGATAAGGTCCAATCAGTGTTTTTGTAGCTGTAGCTTGTAGAAGCTATATTACAATTTAATAAAAAAATATCATAAATTTTTCAAATATTTCAAAACAGTGATACTAATACAAATAAAAATACGCATATTTTGTGATCTTCCCTCTAGGAAATGGAAACATTCCCGGAAATGAACAGGAAACATTCCATAAAATGTAGGGAGAATTTCCTTCCGTTGGACCCTAAATTTCTTTTATTTCACACTATGTCAGGGGGGAAACATTCCTCCCCACTGCATTAAAAATGAATGTCGATACCTCTCTCTCTGCTGGATTTGTCATTGTCTCAAAACAAGCAAAAGTTTCCACAAGCATTCGTAAAGCAGCGGTTTGGAAAAAATGATTTCCACATGCAATCTTAAGAAAGTGGATTAGAAAAAACATCAATTAAAAACTCCCCATAAGCTTCCAAAAGATACAATGAGGAATGTTTCTCCATCACATCCAAATGGAAGCCTTCGAATTTTTCCATTAGGGTTAATAAAACAACATAAATATTTATTATTTGAAACATCAAGAATTTAAATAGAAAATTTTTGTAAATTTAGATTTTATATTTTTTTTTTTTTTAATTGAAAGAATTTGTTTTTGAGTTGTTATTGGTCGTTTTAGTCTTTTAATTAATTTTGAATGCAAAAATATTTCTTATAATTGATTAATTTTGCAGGGCAGTTTTGCACATATTGTATTTTACATATTTTTTAATACTAATGAATTTGTTTGAGATGTTTGGACTTTTTATAAGAAAGGAATTAAAATTAATAACAATCCTAATTAGTAAAACATTGTATTATTTCACTTAAAATAAAATATTTATTCTGTGGTATTTAAAAAAAAAAATTTGAAAATAATCATGGAATAATTTTCAAGATAAAATTTATAATAAATACAAAAAATTATATTTTCAAAAACTATGAAAAAATTGTCAACTGGGAACATTTGTCAGAAAATTATAAATAGAAAAAAATGCTCTTATTCTAATAATAAAAAGTATAAGAAAATTAAACCGCATTCAAGAATTTTGTGTGAATAGTGCCATATCCCTACACAGACAAAAATTGACATGTTTTAAAATTGAACATAAGTTTTCATTTTCAAGTAATATTTTTCATATCAAATTTTAGAAATTTTCAAATATTGACATATGTATTGAATACAATATGTTGTTATTTTGACAAAATTTGTTTTAAGCATTTTTTGATTGCAGCTTGTGTTTGAAAAATAGCTTAAAACAAATTTCTTCAATGTAATAAAATATTGTATTCAATACACAAGATTAAAAAATTGTTAAATTTGATATGAAAAGCACAACTTGGAAATGTAAGCATTATGTTCAATCTTAAAACATGTCGATTTTTTTCAGTAATAACATACAATATATGCATATAAAAATAATATATATATATGTATAAAATATATAAAATATATATATATAAAATAATATATGTAAACTTAAATAGTTTTTATAGGAATTTGTTAAACATTACACCGCAAATTATCTAGAAAATAAGAAATACGTATTATGAAAGCTTCACCGATGACAAATCTTTGCAGTTGGGCAGTTTTTCTACTTTCTTTTGTCCCATCTCTCGAGAATAACCAAACTAATAACCAAACCAAACGAAACTTAAGAATAGTTATGAACGCATTTGTGGCTGAAGCGTTTATATTGCGGTGTTAGTTTAGTAAAAAAAAAATGAAACTATCATCAATCAATTTAAGAAGTTTTTTCTCAAATAGGAAAAAATGCCGAAATCAGTCGTCATATAATACGGTAGCTACCGTTGAAAAAGAATTTAAGAATACTGAAAGAATCAATATTTTCGTAGGTTACAACTCAAACACACGAAAAACGATTTTATACTGAAAACTATAGAGAAAGGTGACTCACTAGCAAAACTTCTTAAATAATTTGTTTTTTCTGTCAATTTTAAGCCAAACTTGTCACTTGTCACTTTTCTGAAAGGATCATATAAAACTATATAAAGGTGTTAATATATAAAATTATAATACAAAAAATAAAAAAAAAATAAAAATTTGAAAATTTCGTAGTTTTCAAAAAGTAGAAATATAAAAATTTTTAAATTTCGTAGTTTTTACGAGGTGTGTCCTATCAAAAGTCGTTTATAATTTATTCATTTATTTAGGTAAACTTAATCTAAGCTGGCTTTGTTTAAATACTAAGCCTAACATCTAACAATAAATATATATAATTTTTAAAGAAATATATGTATAAATGCCATAACATAATTAAATATCGAGAGTGGTGAGTGGGAGCTAAAGATGAGTGGGGTTGAAGCTAAGAAGGATATTTCAGAAATCGAAAACATTGATCTCACCAACAGGTCAGACGAAGCAGCAAAAATTTAGTTTCTTATCGCAAATTACACCCAAGACTTACAAAGTACTTACTGAGGGAACTGGCTCACCAAATAAGTAATAAGTTCTTGAGGAACATACTCTCTTTTTCGAATATGTGATTGCTTGGTATTTGCTAGCATTAAGTTCAAGAAAGTTGTTTGACACCATGTGAAAACTGATTAAATCATTTAAAAGACGAGTCCGGGTCCCGATAAGAAAGAAAGATTGCACAAAAAAAAAAGAAGCTTATGTTAAATTGAAAAAAAACCTAGTATAATTTATAAGATGGCTTTGGCAGTTTTCAGCCTCCCAAGTACTTCATCAAAACGCCTTAGTTTTACAAGTTGACTTGCCAATTTTTATTTGGGTTATAAATTAATCAAGAATTTGGAAATTTTTTATACACTGCTTTTATTTCAATATATAACTTTTTTAGGGTTTTGGTTTTTTTTATTTTCATTTTTTTTTATGCTGCCGCCGCCTCTCGTTCTTTGATTTGCTTGACTAAAATCGGCAACAACACTAATTTTTCTTTTATCAACACCATTTTTTTCTTAGAAATTAATAACTTCTCGGCTTTTCTTGCTGCTTGACGTGTATTATAACAAGAATATTAAATTAAATTAAATTAAATATTAAATACAAAAACTTTACCTTGGCGTGCCGTTGAGATTCGAACTCACAAGCCAACCGATACCACTACACTACGCATTGAGCCAAACTCTTTCGCTAGGCGGAGTGATTTTTTCAATATTAATTACAACTGAAGCTATGCTGCAGAATAACACAATAATCTATTAAAAGATTTTTGTTGTATGGCTATCAACAGAATACTGCGACATACTGCATCTGTTAGTATAGCATCTGTTAACATAGCTGCAGCTATGTATGTCAGCAAGTAGTAGCACCGCTGCTTGGATCAGTGAGTAGAGCAATGGACTGGCACCAAAAGTACCAGGTTCGATTCCGCACGGCGGGCAAAGACAATTTTATTCTTATTTTTTCTTTTCTTTTTTTTGATGAAATGTAATAAAATATACTGGTGTGAATATTAAAGTGTGTTTTTTAATTTACTTTATGTTATTTTTGCATTTAAACGTGGTTTTATTACAAAAAATAAACCAATAAATTATCAAATCTATCCTTATCTCGTGTGTCTAATGACGCAGCTGTGTTTTGTTTTTTTTTTTTGCAGAAAATAGCTCAAAACTATGCGCAAGCCATCCATGCTAGTTGTTTTTTAATTTTGAATTTTTTGATTTTGGGCTTAGGTAAATCAAATATATTTTTTTTTTGGCAAGGTATCGAAGTATGTGCTTTCAAAGCAATGTATTAAACAATAAACTGCTTAGGTGAATAAGCATTAGCTTATAATTCCCATAGAATTATCTTTACACAAGCCGACTTAGGTGATTTACCTATTGCTTTTTTCTCGGTGTGGAGTATTCAATGGAATAATCGACATCGGTTATTGTTAAGACGAATAACAAGGGACCAAGTTGACTACCTTGAGGGACACCAGAAGTGGCTGTAAAAAAACTTGAATTTAGAAATTTAAAGATGACTGATATTGGCGTTATTCAAGATAAGATTTAATGCATGTAATACACAGGGTTGGAAAGCCAAATCGTTATGTTCAGTAGGGACTCCGTCAACTTCACAATAACTTTTCAAACAGCATTTGAAAGATTTGAAACGAATTCTGTTAGGTTGGTGGTAGTTCATTTTCCCTTTAGAAAGCCGTGTTGGTTAAGATGGACTTACACTGAATAAACATAGTGTCGTAAAGTATGCTTTCGAAAATTTTGGGTGTGCAAGACAGTTCTGCAATGTGGTATATAATGTGAAATATCATTTCCTGGCCCTTTTTTGTGCAAAGGCATAGTGTAAGAATTTTTGCAGAAATTAGGGAAAACTGATTGAAAAATAGAGGGGTATTGCGTATTTTGGTACTTATCTGACATAGAATTGTCTTTAATTTTTTGTATAACATTTTCATATAGGATAAACGGCAAAGCAGACAAAAAATCAAACTATAATGGGGGTGTGGGTGGCACTGAACCCTTCAAGATAAATTGGAACAAAATTTGAATACCTTCATTAAAGATACAATGAAGCCATTGAGTCGATATCCAGTTTATCACAAATTTTTTCCTAGCAAAATCCTATACTGGACTAAAAAGCAAAAATTCCAAAGTTTTTCGTTGTGTCCCCTAATAGTTCGAATCCGATGCATAAAAATAAAGACAAGATATCCAAATGATATATTTCGATATATTGTATTGTGTTATATCTGGTACAGTTTTTAACATTTGCAGAGATATTTACTAAAGATCTGCAAATTCTATTTGCGACACTACACTACTGTACAGTACTTCAGTGCACTGCACTTCACTGTAGCGTTCTATGTAACATCTCAGCAGCGAAACAAGCATGTCATCAATTGAAATGCTTTTCGCTTCAGTAACAGACAGTGCTTATGTTATGATGCAGAGCAGAATATCAAAACATAAAGCGAAAATACAGTGAAGTAACACTAAATCATAGCAAGCATAGCGAGGAGTGCTTGCTTCAGTGTCAATCAGCTAGTAGCAATTATATTATTTTTATTCTAAATAATAGCAATCTTATCATTATCTGGAAGTTAAAAAAAAATTATTTTTGACGAAATAATGGATATTTTATAAGCAAGATAAATTGAAAACATTATTTGTAGTATTTTTTTTTTTTTGTTTTCTGTGTTAAATATTTAATGAATTTTTTAATAGGAATCTATGAATGAATCAATTGCAACCGATGCAAGCGCCATAAAAACAAAACTTTTATCGAAAAATTAAAACATGATCAAAAAAAGAAAACAAACCATTATTTATACCTGTAAGTAGTTCAGTGACAGTGCAATAGGTTCTACTTCAGTTTTGTTCTGTTTTGCTATTGCATGAATGTTCTACTGTCTCTTAGTGCAGTGTTTGTTTGTATATCAAAATCTCTCTTCACTGTATTGCTTGTTTTGATATGAGAGAGTAGCGGAAGTAGTTGAGTAGTGAGCGGAAGTAGTTGAAAGCAGAGCTGATGGCTTGCAAGGCATTTGTACAGTGCTTCTGCAGCTTTTTAATCTTTACTTCATCAATAAAGCGGTTAAGGCACTGATATGCCATCCAAACGATGGTTTACGCATTTGTCACACCTTTTTTGAAAATCTCAATTCAATCTCTATCTCAACTATTTGTATCATATCTGATTTTTCTAAAAGTGGCAATCACTAATAACACTATTTTTTATAAGGGAGCATAAAAATATATTTTTGTCGGTTTTTTTATTTCAAGATAGTGTGGTGACTTCTTTTAAAAAATCGAATGGAATGATCCAACTATAAACATTAATAATTTGTATTTGAAATAATATTGGAAAACATTATTTCCAAAAAATAACTCCCCCCTCCCTCCCCCCAAATAAAACGGTCATACATAAAAACAAAACGGTTCAAAGACGTCGACTTTCCGTAATTACCAAAAAGAAATGTTTTCCTAACAATAAAAACATACCTAATTTTTATGATTTTTTCACAAATAAACTTCGAAGATGAACAGCTGTGGCATGAATGTCATAAATTAGCAATTAAGTGGGTTTTGAGAAAATAAAACTTTCATTAAGTTGTAACTAAAAAGCAGCGACATCAACCGCATTCTCATTATTAAAATTACCAGTGGCAGCAGCTTGCCAACAGCGCAGCATTTTTATGACTTCTATCGCATTAGTGTCTGCCAACATCAAGTAGATGACTTGAAATTCAAATGCATAAAACGAGATAGAATTAACTGTTCATTTTCAAATTAGAAAATGGAGCAAAAACAAAAGAAAAACCACAGTTAAAACGAAATATTAAAATCTATCTTTAACAGTAACTGCTACATGTGTGTGTGTGTGTGTTTGTATAAGTTCCCTATAGGAACAAACTAACTTGTTTTTAAAAACATCTAATTAAAAAACTAATTTAAAATAAAGTAGTATATGAACTACTTTGAATTATATTAAGGCGGCATCCACTTCAATTCTAAATAGACTTTTTTTATTTAATTTTTTACGATGCCTTATGCATTCACGTAATAAATTTATGTATATATTTTTCAAATCAGACTTTCTTTCAAACTTTTTTTCAAAAGACTTTTTTATTTAATTTTTTAATATGCCTACGTAATGATTTATGTATTTTTTTTTTTTCAAAACAGTCAAACAAATTATCTTTTTGATGTATAGAAATTTAAAATTTTTATGCTTTTAAATTCATCTTCAGTAAGTGGAATATGAACTAGTTTTCAATTGATTTATTTTAAAGTAGTTACAAAATAATTTAAATTTAACTAGTTTAACAAGTAGTTGAAAATATATGCAGACGAAAGTCAATTGACTTATTTAGCGGACATCACCATACAAAATATGTTAGTTCGTTCTATGGAAAAAAGTCAGAATTTCAACTAGTTGTGGTTGACAAAAAACTACTTTATCAACTACTTTTTAATTAGTTGATTTTCCTACAGGGTTAGTTTGCTTGTCTGCTGGAGTTAACAAAATATTCTCCAATTTGAAATTTTATTTTGGTTGCGCATACGCAGTGTTGAATCAGTAGATGACTATATGGTATTTCCATATTTTTATATATATTATCGATATATAAGATGTCAAAAAAAAAAAAACTGAAAAATATGTGCGCCTTATTGCATATTTTATACAAACAAAATTTATAGTTTTTTTAGTATAATCCTTTTAAAATCGCATTCTTATGTTTTTCAAAAACATTGAGCTGCATAAGCCACACAATAAATCAGCACAAATCTTCAACATAAATGCACTTAAGTCGCTCTTTTAAAGCCGCTTATTCACACAACCACACACAGCCGCATACACTTAGAAAATCACACCCGTTTAAACAGCACAACACACATCCCATATAACCATATAAATCTAAAAATGGAGCACTTTAGCTTCAAGGACAACAAAAAACAGAAACAAATATAAAGAAAAACATTATGGAATGTCACAGGCAAAACTTTAGATCATTATTAACATATCTATATACAGCTTGTCGACATGCTTTATGACTGCAGACACGTTCTTAGCCCATACACACACACTTACTCCCACACACCCCCATCCACTCCCACATATTCAAACAAACACACACTTATACAGGCACTTAAGGCCATGATATGGACACTTGAAATGCCTGCTAATAAAAAATAAGAAAAAAAAAAATAGCAAAAAGCACAATCAAATTGAAGTGACTGAAATTCCTGCACAGCATCAACATATGAAAATCTGAAAAAAAGCTCTACAAGAATATGTCAAATATTTTTGTCTACTTTCACAGATACTTTAATTTTTGCTTCTACTTCACATTTATCTCTTTTTTTTTTTTTGTCCCATGTTTCTTCATTTTTTTTCTGCATTTTTTGTTTCTGTACAATTATATGGAGACATACTATACATAAGGAATACCTGATCTACTGCATGTTGTTGTTGCAAAAGGGAATCTTCCCATAATAACAGTCACATAGAAAAACCAAAGTCCAAAATTACAAAAAAAAAAATTTACATAATTTATGAATTTTCTTTTTTGTTTTGTTTTATTGTCTTTTGCCCGAAAAACAATGGGAATTTATATGTACTATTTTCTTCCTTTTTTAAGGATTGTACAGATACATACACACATATAAAGTTGTAGCGGCAAGTAGTCTTTAGGGAAAAATCTAAAAAAATTACCAAAACATTTTTATTTTCTGCCTTGCAAAGATGTCAAAACCAACGCTTCAGCGCGTAACGCATATCTACAAAGGAATTGACATGTGTTGGCTTGTCATACAAATATGTGGGCGTCATGAATGACATCGTTTACAGCATTGTGTGCTGGATATAAAATGGTGCTTTAAGATGTTGATATTATAGTCTATGTGCAAGAAATAATGGTAAATATTTCGAGCATGTATTTAAATTGAAAGAATGTCGAAAGATATGCCGATTTACTATACTTTGCATTAAATAAAAACTAGCTACTTCTTAACAAAAGCCGATAATGAAAAAGAAAAAAATTTTTTAACACATTAAATAATTAATTTGTGATAACTTCACTGTACACAGTAGTATCTATATAGCTGTAATATAAAAAAATTTTGCACATTTCGTGACTTTTATCATGTTGTTGAGCTTTGGGTTTTTTTTGAAGCGAAGCTTTTTACTCCTCGTTCTGTGATTTGTTTGGAGTGAAATCATAAAAATTTTCGACAGATTTTTTCTTGGAAATTCGATGGTTTCTTTGTTGCTAGCGCTTATTACAACAAGAAAATGTAATACTTTAATATTAAATACTATAAATATGTTTTAGTTCCCGTGGGGATCGAACCCGTGTCCTCTGAAATTATAGTCCAATACACTATCCACCAGACCACAAGGACTTGTAAAAAAGAGTTGTTAATTCAATGTTAGTTATAACAGAAGCTATGCTGCTAGATCGTCACCATCCATCAATAGATAGAGGATTGTGTATTTGCTATGCTACAACTTACAAAAATTTGCTTTTATTTGCCACAAGGTGTCTCCAGCATCGGTGTGTTTGTATTGTGAATGTGTTTGTGGTGTGGCTGGTACGAAGAAAATTAGCAATGCCCACAAGTGCGTTGACAAGTGCGTTTTTAAGTGTCAAAAAAATAGATGATATCAATAATTATGGAATTAACAAACGCATGCATGACATCGGCAAGGTATCTAAAATGTTTGTAAAATTTTGTTTCGTGTGCGCTCTTTAATACTCGTATATATTTTTGAATCGAAACTTTTTACTCTTCGTTCTGTGATTTGCTTGGAGTGAAATCTGAAAACTTTTCGACAGATTTTTTCGCTACGTAGTACGCTGTTGAAGGAAAAAATTTGTTCAGTGCAGCCAAGTTCACAACCATGTATGAAGAGTTTAAATGGAGAGTCGCTGGCATTATATGCCCGTATATGTAATTGGCGTGGAAATTGGACATTCAACAATAAAAAATAAGCAGTAAATATGTTTTATGTATATATGGAATTAAGTTAATGTTATTTTAAATTTTTGAATTTAAAAGTTAATTTATTAAAAAGAAAAAATTATTAAGCTATCAAATCTCTGTAACTGCGAAAAAGCTTCGCTTCTCTCGTGTGTCCAACGACGCACCTGTGTTTTTTTTTTTAAGCCTTTCTTGCCATTAATCAAAGATGTGTATTATTAATTCCTTCTATAAACCGTTGTCTTCAAATAACGCAATCGTTCCTTCTGCTCCAATTAATTTTAAAACACATAAATCAAAAAATATTTTCTAGAATATTTTATACCGAATTTTTATAAAGCTATAATGCAAAAATTTCTTTGAAACCACTTTGAAATTAAGTTTTTAAAAAAATTATTCGTATCTATGACTATCTACGAAATACAAGTGTATGATTATTTGCGCCTACGGAGATTTTTTTTAAAATTAGCTGTATATAGAAAAAGATGAAAATTTTCTTTGAACTATGATACATAACTAGTGGGGGTCAAAGAGATTATTGCATGAGAAATCTACAAACTGAAGCACAACACTTCAACTATTGCTGTCACTAACATTTCACTAGTACTCATATATTTCATACAATTGAAACGGTGCATTACAAATTTAATGTTATTGTTATTGTAGTTTTAATTATTGTATAATTATTCATTTATAACCAAACCAAAAAACTTAAATAAAAAAAAGTTTTGATAAGAGTAAATGTATATGGTTGGCAACTAAGTAATTGTGGATTTTTTTAGAAAATAAGAGACAATTTTTTCATGGCACGAAATAACTTTATTCTGTAATCTTTTGCCCATTTTGAGAAATGACCTTTTGCCATCTTTCAGGCAGCATCATAATTCCACGTTCATAAAACTTCTGGTTTTTATCAGCAAAAAACTGAACCAGGTACGATTTGACATCATCATTATTATTGAAATTTTTACCATTCAAGGAGTTTTGCAAAGATCGAAATAAAAAGTAATCAGATGGTGCAAGGCCAGGACATGGCATGTGAATTGGGAATTTCATCCTTACATGCTAGAATCAAATTTATGGAATGCATTCTCCATATAGCATATAATTTACCATTTCAGAAATGGGCTGCAATCTTCCAAAACAAAGAAATTAAAAGACAAAATAAATTATAAAAAATACAGGCGGCCTTTAAAGATAAAATGCGGTTGCGAGTTGATTTTGTTCAACAAGGTACAGGAACTTCTAACGACGGGAACACGTTAAGGCTTTTTTTTTCTAGCCTACAAATTGTTGCGGATATTACTGGAGTCAGTGAAGAACTTATCGATCGATTCAGGATAATTCTACAAATAATTACATGTGGCGAAAAAATTGATAGTGACAAATTTAAATTATATGCGTTGGACACTGCGAAACTGTTCGTACAAAAATATAGTTCGTTTTATATGACTGTGCACAAAGTACTAATGCATGGTAAGGATATAATGGATGCTGCCGTATTACCAATAGGAATGCTTTCAGAGGAAGCCGAGGAAGCCAGAAACAAAGACTACAGGAAGTATCGATTGATGTTTTCGAGAAAGTGTGATCGAATTTCCACAAATACTGATGTATTCAACAGACTTCTTTTAACTTCGAATCCTTACATAAGTAGCATAAGGCGTCATTCGAACAAAATTTCCTTAGAACTAGATCCTATTGTTAAAGAAATGGTGCTTGAATAATATTACAAATAAAAACTAACACAATTTTTCGCCTGTTACATATTCAATTAAAACATTGTATATTATATTGGATTTTTATCAAGCTGAAAGGTATAAATAACCTCATTTGGCGTCTCAATATTGACAACACCATTTTTTTTTTCCATTAAAAAGCATTAAAAATGGTTCATAACTGTATTTTATATCAATTTGTTTCAATGACTAAGGTGTTACACACTTTAACTTGGCATACTTGACTAGAAAAGCGGCATGCATTTGTGCAATATTTTCGGTGTATTTGAAGGCTAATATCTTTCGCAGAGGGTTGTTGGGGATATTCTCTTCTTTTGTATGGAGACAACACATGCTTAACTTTTGAATAAAAATTAACATTTTTTAACTTATATGAAATTTTCATATGATTCTAGACAGGGAAGAAAAACACCTAAAATCTACAACTTTCAAGGGGCGTAAAATCGAAAGTAGGCTTGGCATCCCCAATATGTTTAATTTTGTTTTCATAAGGAGAACTCAATTTAGAAGTGTCCCGAATTTCAAGTCCCTAGGTCCAAACATAAAAATTTTGGCAAGTGCAGTTATATGGGAGGTGGGTGTGGCAGTGGGCGGTTTTCCAATATTTTTTCAAAATTTCTTAATTTAGCCCAGAGAAGTGTTTCTGCAAAATTTCATTGCTGTACGACCACTCCTTCTATTTTTTTCCAAGAAATGTATGGGGCGGTGCCACTGTGCGGCGGGCAGAGAAATTTCTTTTTATTCCTTTTCTTTTTGTTGATGAAATGTAATAAAATTTACTGGTGTGAATATTAACCTGTGTTTTTTAATTAACTTTATGTTATTTTTGAATTTAAAAGTGATTTTATTACAAAAAAAAAACCATTAAATTATCAAATTAATCCTTCTCTCGTGTGTCTAATGACGCAGTTGTGTTTTTTTTTTTTTTTTTGCAGAAAATAGCTCAAAACTATACTTAAGCCATCCGTGGTAGTTGTTTTTTAATTTTGTAGTTTTAGATTTTGGGCTAAGGTGAATCAAATATTTTTTTTTTTTTTGGCAAGGTATCGAAGTATGTGCTTTCAAAGCAATGTATTAAAAATAAATTGCTTAGGTGAATAAGCATATGTTTATAATTCCTATACATTTCTGTTTACCCAAGCCGACTTAGGTGATTTACCTATTGCTTTTTTTCTTGGTGTAATGTAATTTTTTCGGAAGGTTTTAATGTACAACACATTTATATTAAATTAGAAAAATGTACAATGATTTTTTTTATATAATGTCATTACCTCACAATCAGAAAAAACCATCAGAAATTAAAATTTGCATCTTTTTTAAGTGAAAATTTCTCAGTCGAATAGCGAAGAAATTTCCTTTTTCAAGGCAATAAAAGTGTTAAGCATGTTTAAATTTATTGCTTAAATCCAACACTGCTACAAATATGTTCAATTTGCCATCCATAGAATTTTGACAACAACAATGACAGCACTGAAAAACTTTGCAATGATCCTGATAGCAAATCCCTTTAAGCTGTTCATATACAACAGTCACACATGGACACACAAGCTCACACGGATTGCCTGCAAATAAATTTCTAGGAGTTGGAAATAACTCAGATCACAAGCTCCCGCACTAACACACACACACACACACACACACACACACACACACACACACACACATACACACACAAGCACACTCAGACAAATACTGATACTTACATGCAGTTGGCTTAAAGTCCACTTTAGTTTTCATCAATATGGTATTTCATCCCATATCAACCCCTTCCACTCTACTCAAGTCTCGGTGTACCATCCACTTAGTTCTATCATCCAAACTTTTTTTACGATTTTTGCTGCAAATTACACCTGTGGATATATGTTAGGCACAATTCTTGTTGTTGTTACAGTAGTTGGTGTTAATCCAACTTTTTAAACATCGTTAATGTAGATTAAAAAAAAAAAAACTGTGACACCCAAGAAGTTATTGCCGTGAAACTCGTGGAATCCACTAAACGCACACGGGCACATTTTTGCACTGCTTTCAAAATCAATTTACAGACAAACAAACTGATTACAACAAATTCATCAGGAGCTTAAATTAAATCTCAAAAACTGCACACAAATTCGACTTGAGTGAAATTTAAAATAATAATGCTGCGAATCTAGTGCTAAGATATCACTGCAAGCATGAATGTGTGTTTGGATGAGTTTTTGAGTTTGTCTGCCAGAGTCTGTGTCCTCTTGTGATTGCAAATCTTCCGAAAGAAATTGCTACATTTCATCACTTGTACGAACGCGTAGGATAGCTAGTTTATCCTCAGTATTATTAAGGATTCAAGTGAAAAGGTTAGAAAATCGCTGTGCATTTGATTATGTCCTTGCATTGCAACAAGGATTTCACAGTAGAAAAACAGAAGAGAAACGAGTAAGAAGATCGCACACAAAGTAAGAACTGTGTCGTAGATTTAGCTATGTTGCGTGGAAACAAGTGTGTGTGTGTGAGTGTGTGGGTACTAGGAGTGACAACACACTTAGATACAGGTAGAAGCTAGTGCAAACATTTTGAGTAGAAAATCCTATATAATAAAATAGGATTTGACATCAGTTAACTGCAAAATATTTCTATGATTTACATTTGAACTATGCCAGAGCTTACATCTATGGGTTTTTTTATGAAGAGATCCTGTGAACAGTTGCGCTTTGGCTCATGACGTAATATGGTGGATATATGGGAATATATTTGGAAGATTATTTAGAGTCATATTTCCGCAATATAAAGGGGTGCTTTTACAAATAATATTAAGCACTCATCTTATAAACCTTCTGAGCAGACTTCATTCTCTGACCGTTGTGTAAGCTTAGACAAATAAAAATTCAAAAATGAATTGGTACTCTTTACAAAAACTAAAAAAATATACGTTAATTCACTTTACAAAAATGTAACTTCCTGAAAGTTTCAGTACTTAAACATTTTTTGAGGCTTTGTTGACCATATTAACTGAAGTGTTTTTAATTTAATTAATTTTTGCTTCGATTTTAAAATTACGCCAGAAATAGGATTTTAAATATATATTAATTTTTGCAAATTTTTAAGTTCTTCATTTACAATTTATTACGAAAATATTGTTAAAAAGTTTTCAGTTAAGACCTTGTTGGTAGGTGTTCAAGTATGTAGGGAGTAAAGTTAAAATTATTTGAATTTAGATTAAAAATCAAGGTATTAAAATAGCAACAACTTTTAATTATAAAAACAAGGTTTCAACTAATGGTCTGCAGAGAACCATCCATTCTACTTGTACAAACAGATAAAACAAGTAAGAACTTGATATAATTAGTACAAATACAACAACGAGTAGAGCTTAACTAATGCTTACACGTTTTGGATTAAGCAGAGAGCGTATCAGCTCTTTCTCTGGCTCTCTTGAAGAATAAGTTTGTTCTCTTTATCGGCTCCACTAAGAAGAGTAAGTGTTTTAACTCTTTTTTAATTGGATATAATCATTTAATATGGATATTCCCGATAGTTCTCTTTATGTTAATCTCGTGCTTTTACTTTTTCTATGCAACTAAAAAAAAGTAATGGAGTAATGGATATGGATTGTGTGAATCGATAGCTTTATATAAGGTACTAGTGCTGCATTTTATTAATTTTTAACTAGTTAATATTTAATTTCATTAAGTTGTCGACAAAAATGCCTTTGTTATGCTTATTTTTTTATGAAATAAATTTAAAACTTGAATGCATTGAACTTATGTAAAGTGTTTTTTTTTTATTGTTTTATTGAAATGATTTGCTCTTTAGTATTTATGCTTTTGACGTCACATATCCAAATGTTCCAAGAAGAGATGACAATATTACCAATATATCTGTTTGTTGCGTTTATTCTCAAACTAGTATTCTTGATGCTTGATAATTTCACTCTCTCATACATGTCTATCGTTATGTAAAAGAGAAATACTCCATGCACACTCAATGCTTAGAGAGCGAAACCGATACAAGTCGATATAAGAAAAAATAAGAACTGGTATGCTTGGATGGTTCTTTGCAGAGCTTTAGTTTCAACTTAAAGATTCTATCCCAACTTATATAATAAAATGTTAATGAATTACTTTCAAATAAGTAGATTTTGTCGCCACATGAAAAAAGTCATATATTATTTATTATTATTTATTATTTATTATGGTGTACAATAAGACTGAGTCTTTTTTAGTACTACATAAGACATGAACATTGAAAAAGTAACTTAAAGTAAATTAAAACTAATATTACATCGAAATTATGAGATTCAATTAAAAATAAGGAATTATAAAAATAAATTAAAAGTAAAAGTAAATATTTGATTACAATTATAAGGCAAATATTCATAGTTAAATTATAAGAGAGAGAGAGAGACAGCCAGATTTGAGCAAATATGAGGTAAGAAAATTAGCAGTGAAAATAGTAACATAGGTTTATTGATTTAAAGTTTTATAATAATTGAAAATGGCATATTTGAAGCTGGTTCGAGAAGATATTTGTTTTAGAGAGTTGGGTAGTGCATTCCATAGCCTAATGGTGCTGATAAAGAAAAATCTGCTACTATTAAGGTAGTTATGCCTAGGAACAATAAGATTAGTCGAGCGTTCCGACTGGAAGAACTGTAGTTTAACAAATAGATAATCTGGGCTTTGGGTATGTATAATGTTGTGTAAGAACATAGTATTGCGAGCTTTCAAGTAATCAAATAAACCACAGCCAAGAATATCTTTACTTCTTTGTGAAATATGATCGTACCGATTGACCCCATACACATACCTAGCCGCGTTATTGAATGCTACAAGAAGTTTATGCTGCGATTGCGAATCAAGCTGGCTATATACGACGTCAAAGAAAGTAATGTGAGGCATTATTAGTTGAACAACTAGTCTGCGACGAGTTTCAAGAGGAGTGAAGTTTGAAGAAGTGCGTAAGTAACGTAAAGTCCCGTAAATTTTTCCTATAGTGATGTTTATGTGGTCGGTACAAGTCAGTTTAGAGTTAATAATAAATCCTAGGTTTTTCGCTTTAAACACAAATTCAAGTTGCTGAGCTCCAATAAACAAGGGAGGGATATCAATGAAGCATGAGTCATTCCTAGCAATGGGCAGAACTTTAGATTTTAAGGGATTAATGAGGATAAAAAGAGATATAAGAATAGAAAAAATTAAAATTCATTAAGACAAATTTGCTATGGTTCCTTAGACAAAAAAAGTCGCAATGAGTTAAAAATTAGTTAAAAAAAATAATTAAAAATAGTTAAAAATTCAAAATTGTCGATCCACTATGGTGATCATACCCAGCATAAATTATCATACCGAGGCCTGACTTTTCCTTCAAAACAGCCCTGATTTTTTTTTATGCAAGTGTCCGCCTCTTCAGACCTGAAATTTGGTATTAAAAAAAAAAATTGGATGGCCATTTCAGCCCTTGAAAGGACTTTGACCGGGCATTTTATGATTAATTGTGTTGTGAAATGTTTGAACACAAATGATCGAGAATCGGACTTATAAGCTTTATAACAACTCTTTATGGGAGTTTTATGGAAGTTTGTACTTTCTGAGCTTTGCCATTGTCTGCAGAGAGATGACGGCCAAACAGAAAAATTAATTCAATTGAAAAAGCTTTCTATGTCAGATGGGATTCGAACCTGGGTTCTATCACATACAAGACACGCACATCAACCAACCAATACCACGCCCTCTAATTTGGTGTAACTTTTTTCAAAAGCTCATCTATGATATCTAGTCGAATATCAATTGTTATTTTAAATTCAGCTAAGAAATCCGGCCTGAAATAAAAGTGGACTGATTTTTTCTTTGAATTCTGGTTAGAAAAGCGGTGTGTAATAAGGAAGCCTGAATTATATATAAATTTCAGCCTTGAAATTTAAACTTCATAAAGAAGAAATGATTATATTTAGATAATCAGTCCTGACCATTACACGGTTAAAAATCTTGGAGTAATTTTTAAACCAATGGTTGGAATAATGTATTTTTTAAACCATTTTTTATTAGAATCAATACTTTTCAAAATACTAGAAATTTGTTTAGTCAAAGCTGTACTTGAAGTTAATAAAGATGGAATTAAATTTTAACTTTAGTACCTACGGCTTAAAATTTAATACAAAAGAACTAAAAAGTAATTAAATCGGTTATAAAAACTAGTACAATTGGAATAGATTTTGAATTAAGATAGCCATGATATTAGATTTAATACAACATGTATTACATTTAAAGCCATGCTGTATTATATTTCAATACTTTCCGTTTTCATTTCCAGATTGTTAAGATTCAAAAGTCTTATGATTCAGAGTTACTTTTTCGGTTAACAAACGCTTTAGAATACAATTTTTGTGAAACATTTTTGATTTGATTATGGCGCTCTAGCGCACGTGAGTTCGAAACCTACAATAGGAGTTAGTTTAAAAATTATAGCTGAAAAGAAAAAAACAAAAGAAATAAATTGTGTAAACAAAATCAGTTCCTTTTTAGTACGCTATGGCTTAAAATCGAATACTACTTGCAATAAGATTTTTAGTCCACATTGGGTATAGCAATTTAAACCCATGCGGGAATAAAACTTAGTTTTAGTATTTGGCGTGGTTTAAATATTAATACAATTTCGGTGTCGTCATATATACTGTACAGGATTTACTAATATTTAGTACAACATTTTTAACCGTGTAGAGGCCTAAGCGAGTTTTCTGTGGTATAGAAACATCAAATCAAATTAATGCGAAAGAGGAAAATAGTTTTGTGAAATTTATTGACTTTGAAATAAACATCACTCCGAAAGCATTGCATCCATATAAAAATGCAACATTAGTGTTTAAGAGTAGTTTTGAGTTTTTAAGATTTTTGGAAAAAAAAATCGCAAAAACTCGCAAGTGGAATGTGATGAAATTAAGAGAATATTAAATGCCTTCAGCTATTATATTGATTTTTGTATGCAAAAAGCGATTATATTTTAAAGGATATTTAAAACAAGTTCTACTTTAAACATTACATTTGGCTTACAGACCAAAAGATATTCGGTATTATAAATATTACCCTCAAAACTATTAGTGGCAAAGTATTTTAGAACTTAACCGCTGAACTCAGAAACTTTTTCATTTAGTTGAAAAATTTAAATAAATTATTTAACATATTAAGTGGTTTTATAATAAAATATGAAATATTTGCATCCACTTACGCACATACTAAATATAAGATATTTTTTTTTTTCTTCATTCTGTATCCACTACTGCATCCGCTACAACATCTAAATATCCAATAAATTCCCACGTTGAAGGATCACATATCTTCATTTAGCAATAAATTTCCGATTTGTTTCAACGTTGGTTACCAAAATAAAAATAAAGGAATTGTGCCTCTCTTTTGCCAATTTTGGCAAATGAAAAGCTTTTTTTCAATTTTCCACTAAATTTGCTTAGTGAAACTCTTACGCCTTATCTCCGTTTTGTTTGTCACCAAACGAAATACAGGCAAAAACACACAAGCACATGCCTTGCTCTACCCTATAGGAACAAACTAACTTGTTTTTAAAAACAACTAATTAAAAAACTAATTTAAAATAAACCAGTATATGAACTACTTTTAATTATATTAAGGCGGCAACTACTCTGATGTTGACATGTTTTAATTGCAAATTTTTATTAGAATACAAGTTTATATATATTTAACCATGTTATTTCATCAAATATTATTAACTTTAGGCCATCAGTAATAGTTTTCAATTGGTCAATTTTCAAAAGCAATTAAAAAAATAATTTAAATGTAACTAATTTAACAAGTAGTTGAAAATATATGCAGACGAAAGTCAATTGGCTTATTTAGCGGACATCACCATACAAAATAAGTTAGTTCGTTCTATGGAAAAAAGTCAGAATTTCAACTAGTTGTGGTTGACAAAAAACTACTTTATCAACTACTTTTAAATTAGTTGATTTTCCTACAGGGTACATACACACACACCAACACTATAGCAGAAAATTTATTTATAATGCCACTTTTGCGAACAACTCGCACACATTATGAATTATAACAAAATAAAATTTTCGCAAAGCCTGAAAGTATACAAAGTTTGTTTGAAACTTCAACGAAATCATGAAATTAAGAAAAAATAAACGAAGCTAAGGAAATTTGCCAAAACAACGTTTTGTTGACTCATATCCGGTCGAGTTGAAGTCAAGTCTTTAATTGCTAATTTTTTGTTGAATGATTAATAGTTGTTTTTACAAATGCGGTTAGTATGACTAAGGAAGGGAAGGAGTAAGGGTAGCAACGAAAAGCGGTTTAAAGAAAATTCGACGCCAGTATGTTATGCCGCAAAACTTTGTCAACAATATTTCACCGAAATTTTCCTAAGTGCTGCCAACTGAATGTTTTTTGGTTTCTTTCCCCTGCTAATGTACGATATGTATGTTTGCTAGAAATGTTTTCACTTCCGCACCCACCAATGCCTTCATATCTAGTTGAATACATTTACATGCAATTTTGTGTGTGTGTGCGTGTGTGTGTGTGTGTGTGTTTGGTGTGCATACTTAACTTGCAATCATTTATCATGTTTTTTTTTTTTCTATCACGGGTAACTCTTGGAAATGAAAATGGAATTTGAAAGCTTGTGTCTACAACAGGCACCTTGGGGAACATTTCAAGATATCCCAAAAGCAAAAAAAGCCTTCTGAATATTTTCAGCAGCAACATTTTCATTCTTCGTCTCCAACTCACCCAAGACAATACATTTTCATACAATTTTCAAATTAATGATCACAGTCATTCATCATGGCGTTGCCAATAAATGTTGCTCCTGTAACAGCTTGTTTTGCTATCTTCACTCAAAAGCTCAAACAATCAAATACAAGTAACTGTCCCTTGAGGTGGATATTGCGAGTGCGTAAGCATGTGGAAACAGTTAATCTGCAGACCCTCTTCGTTGTGCTAAAATGTTCAGTTACAATTGCAATAAAAACATTTCATATTAAAAAATATAGCTACAAAATGTGTGTTTCTTTGTTCCAAGGGATATACTCTATAAATGGTTAAATTCATCCTTGTCGAAGGAAACACACCATCGCATATGATGTAGGCGATGATCCTGATGACTTTGGCTTTATAGAGTTAAAGTGTTGCATAGTCAGTTGATTGGTATCAATGGATTAGCTCCAACAAAAAAATATCTGTCACCTTTTCTAAAAAAAAATACAGATTGTTGAATTATTGAATTAATAAACTCAAACAAGTTGCTTTTAATGATGTTTTTGTTCAATGCAAGTAATGAAAACTATATATATGTGTATTCGAGGTCAACAGCCTATCTTAAAATTTGCGAATAATTTTGTAAAAAAACTGTTCATATAATAATATATTTAAATTTATAAATATATTTCTTAAATTTGCCAAAAAAATCTTAAATAGAAAAATTTTTCGGAAATTTGAGTACCTCTGAATCAAAAAATATTAACATTGGAAGTAAATTTTTCTCAACTTTAAATTTGTAAGTAAATTTGTATTCCTTCATCTCATAAGATATTTCGAAGTTTTTATTAAATAAATTAAAACAAGTTCTTGGAATAAAATATCAGTCATTGGGTAAATATTTCTCGACTGAAATTGAAAAGTGTTGACATATCAATTTTAAATATGATATAAAACTCACACATGTGTCAAAAGGGTTTTCTCCTTTTATGAGTCTCTCAGTTGAATGATGAAAGTTTAACTTAACTCAATCTTTATTAAATTTAATAAAAAAATTTTCAGTTTTGTATTATTTTTAACGATATAGCTTACAACTTAGCATATCTCAAAAGCTCTTCTTTGCCAGCTAACTAATTCGTTTAACAGAAGAAACAAAAAACCATATAAAGCGTACATTTATCTGCAGATTTACATAAATTAAAAACTTGGCATAAATGAAAAGCCGAAACAACAACAACAACAACAATAATTCGTTCCACTTTGTTCGGCAAATTGTTAAAAAACTATGTCTAGAGCACAAAACGAGCTAAGGTGCCGAAGCATAACGCTATAAACTCGGCAAACTAAAGATCCAAAACTGCAAAACAATTGCATGCATATACAAATACACACACACACACACACAGTCGCATGTACGTTCGCATACTACCCAGGCATAAGCACCAAAGCACACAACCTGAGATACAAGCATGGATAAAAGATAAACATCCATGAGATGCTCTTTAAATGTTAGAGCAACGACAACCGTGCAATACATGATTTTGTTGCATGATGGTGTACTTGAGTTTGTGTTGGTGTGCATGTTTATGTATGTTCTCTCCTCGCCTAAACAACGCCTGAATCTCGGTTTTTGCTTGGTTGTTTTTGGGTTTTTCTTAAAATGCTGCCATGGCTGGTTATTCTGTGGACAACATGCGAACGCGTTTTAGGTGTGCCTTGTATGCATTTTCTTGTTGTTGTAGTTGTTATCGTTGTAGGTATAATGTTTGTAACCAGTTATGCACTTTAAAGTTGTTGTTTTTTGTTGTTTGTGCAACGTTGCAGTTTTTTGTTTTTCCGCGCCAAATACATGAAATAAATACAAAATTTTTGAATTTTAGGCGCATATTAAGCATTAGTCCTGCGAAGCATTTAACTAAAAAAGCCTGAGCAACACCTATCCACAACCTCTGCTGCATTTTGGTCAACACACACACCAACACACATATGTGCTGTTTGCAACCCGCAGCCGCAGTTTTACGGGTGCAACATTCATGTCGCGCTCCAAACTAGCCTCGAGGCGAGAAAGGATAAAGATTAAAATTTGTTTGTTTTACGAGTTCATATTTTTGTTTTTCTTGCTGTTGGTGTTGCTGTTGTTGTTATTTTAGTTATTCTTGTTTTTGCTTGTATTAGCTTAATGGTCATTCCTGTCTACATTACGGTTTCTACCCTCGATTACTTAGCAACATTTTTGGCTACGATCTACAGCAATTTTAGTTTGTTTTGCCTAAGTTGCTGTGTATGCAGCATTTGTATGTGCTTGTGTTTGTGTGTTTTACTCGATGCTTTTGTTGATGTTTGCCATGCATGTTTACTAGATCCTTTGCTTGCGTTGTTTTCGTGAATGTTTTAAAATGCATGGTTTTCCATACAGCTTGGTTTTTATATTATTATTGTTTTTGTTGTTATTGTTGCTTTTTCTCCCCCCCCCCCCCTCTGTCGAAGAGGTGTCTTTAAGTGATTTGAATTTGTTGAATATTTTGTACAGGCATCGCGCAGCAATTACGATACTGTTAACATGCAAGTGGTATTTTTTTTTTTTTAAAAAAAAGTTAAAAAGTTTTAGGTAGAATATTGACATGACTACTCCTTAGGGGAAAAAAAATTCGCGAAACCTTAAAATAATATTTCTGTAAGAAGATTTTTCATGTATAAAACAAAATAACGAGAATTTGATATGTGACAGTTTGAAAGCAGTAATTCTCTATACCAGTGGTTCCCAAACTATTTTGGTCGTGGAACCCTAAAATGTTTTGCCAATGATTGCGGAACCCTAAATATTAAAAAAAAAACGAATTTTCAAAATTTAATGATATATTACATAAAACAAGTACTATTTTTATATATCAGATTTAATTGAATAAGATAAAACTTAAAAAAGCGAATTCATGGAAATAATTTATAAAAATACAAAACATAAACCAAAATAAATGAAAAATCTTTAATGCGAAGAATGCAGCTGCTTTTTTGATTCTATTATTCTCCTAAAATTGGGCGCTATGTTTGATAATTGAACTCTCATATCAGGTGCAGCATCAAGTTTGTTCCGATATTTGGTTTTTGTCGCAACATATTTGGAAAACCCAGCTTCACACAAATAAGTGGTTGCAAACGGCAAAAGAATTCGAATAGCCTGTTTTGACAAATTTGGATATTCATCGAATACATCATACCAGAATATTGTTACTGAAACGGTTGCGAATTTGGCTTTTAATTGTGTATCCGAACTCAATTCAATCAAACTTTCATAATCCATGGAATGAAGTTCTTTTGGTTTTTCTTTTATTTTGAAAGGATTTTGTACCCAGTAATTATCTTGATTCTGTAGGCTTGGAAAGTAATCACTGAGTGATTGCTGTAAACTGGACAGATGTGTTTTTATACCATCACGAATTTCCATGTCTAAATCGACTTCAGATTCTTCAAGAAAATCATTAAGAGTCTGGAAACACTCGAAGTTATTTTTCTCCACAGCTGATATCCAATATTGTATTTTTCTTGAAAAGGCAACCAATTTATCTTTTGCTTGTAATATGTTGACTTGTTTTCCTTGCAGAGCCAAACATACTTCGTTCAATTTTCCAAATATATCAGCAAGATATGCAAGTGTAGATAGCCATGTCATGTTATTTAATCTGTCTGATAATTCGAATTTATGACCAATAAAATATGCTAACAGTTCCTTTCGCAATTCAAATATTCGCACAAGAATTTTACCACGTGATAGCCATCTAACTTCCGTATGAAGAAGTAAAGTGGTGTGAAGGCTTCCCATATCTTCGCACATGGCTGTGAAAATACGTGATTGCAATGGTTTACTTTTAATAAAATTTATAATCTTCACTGCTTCGTCTAGAACAGATTTAAATGTCACTGAAATCCTTTTTGTTACTAATGCATATCTGTGAAGAATGCAATGAGTACTGTTACAGTTTTTTGCAACATTTTTAATCCGTGCTACAACATCACTCACTTTCCCTGTCATTGCTTTTGCTCCATCGCTGCAAACTTCAATACATTTTCCCCAGTTTATTTCATGCGTTGTCATAAAATTATCAATGCAGTTGAATATCTTCTCCCCCGTGGCGTTTATTTTCACATCTTCACATAAAAGCAAATCTTCTTCAATTTTTTTATTAAAATCATACCGAACAAAAACAAGCAAAATTGCTAACCCAGAAACGTCTGTGGACTCATCTAGTTGTAATACATAAGCGTTACACGCCTGCAACCGTGAAATAAGTTCTATTTTAATGTCATCGGCAATATCGTTAATACGCCTCTTAACAGTATTGTTAGAAAGAGACACGCTGTCAACTTTTTTACTATACTCTTCGCCCAATACACACGAAACGATATCTTGAACGCAGGGTTTAATAAGTGATTCACCAATAACATGTGCCTCGCCTGCAAGAGCAATTCGGTAAGATACTTTATAAGACGCTTCCGTAATCTTTTGATTATCTGTTTTGAATTTTTGTACCATAAAACTCTTGCAATTATTATGGCTTTCAAGTTTTCTTTCAAAAAAAGAAATATCTTTGCCTTTATCTGTTGGGTGATTTGTTTCCAAATGTCTCTGTAGTTTTGCTGGTGCTAAGGAGCTATTTGCCAATATTTTGTTGCAAAGTAAACAAACCGCATCTGGAGCCTCCTCGTCACCAGTACTAGTAAATCCAAACGACAAATCATATTTACGTCTTTTCGTTGATACCACCTGTTTAAAATTGGAAGATGGCAGAGTTGGAAGATAAGGCAGTAGCTGTACGGAACTGGAAGTTGATGGCATTGCGGGTTCCAGAATGCCTGTATCTGTAGATTCTGAGATTTCTGCACTACTACTAACAACGTCATTTTTCTTTAACGACCCATATTTTAACCATCGATCCATTATAAGGGCAATTCTTGTTTATAGAAACAAAAATGGTAAATATATTACATACTATAATAAATAAATTATAAAAACTATTTATAGTCCTACCTGATTTATAAAAGCACAAGAGGAATAAAAAAAAATTACTTTTGTTTACTTAAAAAAATTCACTTAAAAAAAGTAACAGCCTTACGATCAGACTACGAAAATTAACTGATTTCTACAGAACCGTTCGCTGACTGGGTGTTACCAATTCAATATTTTTTAAATCAGCGTGTGCCGTTTCCTATGCACACTAGATTAGTTTTTAAAAATGAAAATCGGGTTAAGCGGTATCTACACGATACAACGGCTGTTCCAACGGTTGGTACAATCTTGCGACGATTGTATTGTGTGGACGCTGTGTCGAATGGAAGATCGCCAATTTACGGTCGTACGTACAACACAGATAGGTACAGCCGTTGAATCGTGTAGATACCGCTTAAGAGTCACGAGTCAAACGGAAATATTTTCTATATGCTCTAAAAATGTAAGTCCCCAAGTATCATAGAATATAAAATAGGGTAAATGCTCCCGATTGGCGACTGAAAGTGGAAAAGTCATTTATATGGAAAAATGTGCTAATTTTATAAAAAATCTTCATAATTTTTTTTAAGTAAAAATTTTTATAAAACTGGTAAGCAATTCTTTTGTTATTTAATTGTTTGTTTAGTTTGTTATGCTTTGCATGGTGTCCTATAAAAGTGCGTACACTTATCAATTTCTCCAAACCCAACTAAAAAATCATATAAGAGGTGAGATGTCCACTTGTCTGGCAACTATCTGCAGACTGCCATGTGGGTATGACGTGTTATGGGAGTGCGCACACTAGTCGATCAAATAGTTTGCCAAACGTGAGCCATGATAATTTGCAAACAATATCGAACATAAACTCGCTTACTCAGCGAGAGTGAAACATTATTGTTTAGGTTTGTTTATTGTGTTTTTTGTTTATGCTTGTGTTTTCAGTCGCCATTTTTAAAAATTTTAAATTACATTTGGTGGTCGAATGTAAACTTTCCGAAAAAATGCTTGTTTTTTTAATAAAATAAAATTTGTCACGCGGAACCCCTAAATTATTTCGTGGAACCCCAGGGTTCCGCGGAACACACTTTGGGAAACACTGCTCTATACCTAAAAAATACAGGTACAAGATATTGATACCATTGTTTTCGTCACATTTTGATCTATAAATTTTGCTTCAGTTTTGAGACGAAAATAATGGTGTCATTAGTTTTATATATAGTCGGTCAAGAGATCTTTGAAAAGTTGCAAATTGTCTGTCATTTTTGCCTTTTTGCCCGAAAAAATATAAGGCTCAAAATAACAGTATAATTTAAGTAGTTAATTTTTATTGTTATAGTAACAGTGCTCGCTCAAAATTTTTTCAAGGGCTGAATTGGCTATTACCGTTTTTCTAGTTATCAAGTTCTTAAATCATTTTGCGCAAAAGCTGAAGAGTTTTACATAAAAACAGTTAAGTCGTGATTGCATCTAAATCTGTTGAATCTGCAACAGATAAACACAAAAAAGTGCTCGTAGAGAACACAAGTTTTTTAATAAAAAAATCACGCCGCAAGTTTGACTCTCTTCATGCGATATTTTTATTTTTTTTTTTTTTTTAATGTAGAACATTTTTCATGCATGCATGATGATCTTTGGCCATATGATGAAAAGGAATGACAAAAGTAAAAAGTGAAGGCGGTATTTTTATGACTTTTGAGAGCCAGTGCGATAAAAAAATATAAAAATAGGTGGTGATATGCAAGTAGACGAATGCACACCCAACATCTGTGAACACACTTTCCCCCACATCTAAATACAAACGTGTGCTTAATTCAAGCAAAGCGCAAAAAGCTTTCATAGCGCACATCAACAAAACCAAAAAAAAACATAATAAAAAAATACAAACAAAAACCATCACAAAACAGAATTATTTCACCTGTAGTTCACTAGGAAGAATGGAGGACAACTTGTGTGTCCTTCGCGGGTGTATGTGTATGTGTATGTGTGTGAGTGTGTGAACCTTCGAAGAATTTTTGCTCTTTATAGTTATTTGTTTTTGCTGTTGTTGTTTGAGTGTGTAAAGCTCCAACAGCGGTAACGGCAGCAATAGCAACAACAAGAGCCAGGACATTGCATGTGTGAACTCTTTCATGTGCGATTGCTGTTAAAAAGCGTCAAGAGACATTATTTAGAGGTGACATGTTGGCAAAGGACCTTCTGCTGCTGCTATTCCCGCTGCTGCTGCTGCTGCAACTGCTTCTGCTCGCATCAGGCCAACATCTACTCTCATTGTAGCCTGAAGCATCCTTAAGGTTGCCTAAGGTTAATGCTGAGTATTTACTAGAAGACATACGATGAAGCTTTTGTTGGTCGTCGTCGTTACCGTTGTCTCCTGTCAAGCTATGACCTTTTGAAGAATCATCGTTGGATTCTTCATGCCTCTTCATACCTTCGGTTGCATTGTCCATGCCACGTAATGCTCTTGTCATACTGAATTAAATCGTTTCGGGGCTACTTGTGAGCATAATAGAGCGCTTAAAGTGCTAGTTTTCAACCATTGCGGTATTGCTGTCGGTCGTTGTCATTGCCATAGTCTTCATCTTCTACATATCATGCTCCAAGTCCACAAGGTAAACGAAGCAGCTGAACACAGTCGCTCTGATGTTGATGGCTTGGTCCATTTAGAGGATCCTATGAATTTTTATTTCAACAAAAACTAAAAAAAAAAGAAATAAAAAAACTTGCATATATTTTGTCCAGTTAGAACCAAACAGATTTAATAAAAATAATCCAACTGCGGAGATTTTTAGAGGAAACCGAATGGATTACTGACAAAAAATTCAGTTTGAGGCATGCAATGCATGCAGGCATGTATGAAATGGAAGTCATCGGCAGGAATGAAAAACAAGAATTCAGTGTCTATAGAAAGCAAAACCATGACACAAAAATAAAATGCACGTGAACAAGAATGTGCCGTTAAATCTATTGCTCAAATTCAAGTAAGGACACGAAAAATTCAAATAATAAAGTGAATAAACAGAAACGTAAACAATAGGAGTCAACTAATCGGAGCGGTTTGGTTTAATATAGTTTTTTTTTTTTAAATATGTATATTAAGATGGGTCAAATTGTTTGAGAAATTTTTTCGCAGTCTGGCTTAGCAACAAAAGCTTGCAACTTTTTGAAAAAAGAAAAACTAGATTTCTTTAGAATGTAGTTTGCTGTAATATTTTCTTGATTTAATTTAATTTTTTTATATAACGAAATGAACTGCAATGCGACCTTTAAACTTCACTCCTCAATATTCGTCCAAATTTCTTCGAAGCGCCGCCTAATTTGTTTCACTTCAAAAAAAGGTGAACAAATACATGAAAAAACAGTATTATCTCTAATACGAATAGCAAATTTTTAAAAATTTTTGATGTAGATTGGAAGAACTTTTTCAGGAACAGCATTTTACGAAAAACATGATTTTAAGAGGTTTTTGCAAAAAAAAAATGGTTTTGAGCCTCCAGCTCACTGGAGGCTTTCGTTTTTGCCAAAATATTTTGGGAATCGTCATAAAACACATCATGGTTCATTTTTAGACGGATACAAATGGAACTTTTTTTTCAAGGCATACGTTTCTCTTTTTATTTCATTATTCAATCAGACTCTTTAGGAAATGCGGGATATACAAGGGTTTTTATGAAGTTAGATGAAGTTTTAATTTTTTGAGGTATGAAAGAACAAACAAGCATCAAGGTAAAGTGTTAGGTGTTTATTTTTGACAGCTTTTTTGCAGATATTATATCAGATAATTAAAACATCAGAGTTTTTTGGACTATAGGTACAAAACACATTATCTTTCGATGAGACAAAGAAGCCGCTTAATATTTTTTAAACAGTTATGTAACGAAAATATGCTATCATTGCATGAAAATATTTTTAGTCGAGATTAAGTGGCTAAATCTTAATGTATGTCAGTAAATGTTAATAGTTTGAACTCATGGAAAAATACTGAGCTGTTTCAGTTACTGTTTAAAACTTAACGCAAATTTTTCTGTTCTCACATGAAAATATTATCCGTATAGTGAAGTGGCTTAGATATCTTTTTGCATTGGAGGCAGCATGAAATTTTTTGGGATAAGCATAGAAAAAAAAAAGTTTTGTGAAAATTGTTTTGTGAATATATATGTGAAGTTTCTATTTCGTGAGACAAAGAGCGGAGTATTACTTTTGAGACACAAGTACCCTAAAATCGCCATCGTGTAAGTGTTAAAAGTGGGATATGTTGCTGACGAAAAAATAAACTAATTGATTGGAACTGTAATTGTGCCAGTTTTGAAGAAATAAAAAGAAATATCAAACTCAGCTGGGTTTGCCTAGTTCTGCAATTTTGATGATCCGTCTAATTATACATTTTCAATAATAATATTGAACAAATCAATAATCCGAAGGAAATTCGAATGAACTGAAAAATCTGACAATGCCTGTTTTAGCTTTGAAATGTAGCGAGACAGTTTGGACTTATCTTGCATGCTTGAGGAACGGACTTCAACACCTCTCAATCGACTCCTTTTTTATAGACAAATTCGAAAAAATCATAAGCTTGGCTGAATCCTGAATGAATTTTTACGAAATATTCAAATTATATTTATTAAATAAATACGTTATTAAAAAATTTAAACTCAAGCTGAGATATGTTAAAAATTTAATATTACACCCAGTATTCTAGATAACGTAATTTCGTTCAATTCTCAAGAGATTTGTAACCTTTTTGCAGCTCATTTTGAAAATGTATTTTGTGTACTCTGACTCTAGCTCTATTTGCATGTTACGGGTATGGATAGTAAAAAATAAAACCAATAACTTGATAACTTTTCGAATTTTTATTCAAAATAACTTTTAATATAAAATAAAAATAAAGTTAATTTCAATAATCACTTGTCCAGAAGAAATTTTGATTGCTATAACTCTATGTTATAGATTTGATTGTATAATAGTTATGTTATGTTATGTTATGTTATGTTATGTTATGTTATGTTATGTTATGTTATGTTATGTTATGTTATGTTATGTTATGTTATGTTATGTTATGTTATGTTGTTATGTTATGTTATGTTATGTTATGTTATGTTATGTTATGTTATGTTATGTTATGTTATGTTATGTTATGTTATGTTATGTTATGTTATGTTATGTTATGTTATGTTATGTTATGTTATGTTATGTTATGTTATGTTATGTTATGTTATGTTATGTTATGTTATGTTATGTTATGTTATGTTATGTTATGTTATGTTATGTTATGTTATGTTATGTTATGTTATGTTATGTTATGTTATGTTATGTTATGTTATGTTATGTTATCCCTTTCAGACCGTGATGCATCGATTGTGCGGGTAAGTTTCAGTCTCAATATCCTCACTTCTTTTTGACGAATGTTATAAAGTTTGACATGTATCGATTGTGCTGATTGTTGCGTATGTTCGCTTCTCACATTGTTCCGTTATTCGTTTTACAGTTACTTAAATATTCGCGGAATTCTTGTTTCATATTTGAATTTTGTCAAAACGAGCCGTAAAAGTAAGTTGTGCTTCAATTACTAAAGCACTAATAGCGAAAAATTAGTGAAGTGGTCAAATTTAAACTTAAAAAATACTTAATTTTTATAAATCAAAAAGACTGAGGTCAATAATAAAAACAATTTGAAAAATTTATTTTAAGGGAATTTCCTTGTTTCGACCGAGATGCATCAAGTATCCGAGCCCTAAAAATACATGAAGGGTATGAAAATAGAAAAACCTAGATATTGAATATGTTTTCATATTATGCAAAGACCATATATTCCAAAAATCGTAAAAGAATTATTTGTAGTTTGGCGTCAGGTCTCAAAGGGTTATGTTATGTTATGTTATGTTATGTTATGTTATGTTATGTTATGTTATGTTATGTTATGTTATGTTATGTTATGTTATGTTATGTTATGTTATGTTATGTTATGTTATGTTATGTTATGTTATGTTATGTTATGTTATGTTATGTTATGTTATGTTATGTTATGTTATGTTATGTTATGTTATGTTATGTTATGTTATGTTATGTTATGTTATGTTATGTTATGTTATGTTATGTTATGTTATGTTATGTTATGTTATGTTATGTTATGTTATGTTATGTTATGTTATGTTATGTTATGTTATGTTATGTTATGTTATGTTATGTTATGTTATGTTATGTTATGTTATGTTATGTTATGTTATGTTATGTTATGTTATGTTATGTTATGTTATGTTATGTTATGTTATGTTATGTTATGTTATGTTATGTTATGTTATGTTATGTAATGTTATGTTATGTTATGTTATGTTATGTTATGTTATGTTATGTTATGTTATGTTATGTTATGTTATGTTATGTTATGTTATGTTATGTTATGTTATGTTATGTTATGTTATGTTATGTTATGTTATGTTATGTTATGTTATGTTATGTTATGTTATGTTATGTTATGTTATGTTATGTTATGTTATGTTATGTTATGTTATGTTATGTTATGTTATGTTATGTTATGTTATGTTATGTTATGTTATGTTATGTTATGTTATGTTATGTTATGTTATGTTATGTTATGTTATGTTATGTTATGTTATGTTATGTTATTAAATTAAATGTGATCAGATTTTTTATTTACGAATTATTTCCCATTAAGTGAAGCTAAAGGGTGATCCAATACTTAAGAAAGGAGACCCAACAATCTGCGCAAGTTATAGAGGTATCAGTCTTATTTCCATCGCATATAAGGTTCTCTCAAGCGTACTGTGTGAAAGATTAAAGCCGATTACAAAAACACTGATTGGACCTTATCAGTGTGGCTTTCGACCTGGTAAGTCCACCATAGACCAGATTTTCACGCTACGACAAATCCTAGAGAAAACCCACGAAAATCAAATTGACACACACCATCTCTTTGTCGATTTTAAAGCTGCGTTCGATAGCCCGAGAAGGGATTGCCTATACGCAACAATGTCTGAGTTCGGTACACCTGCAAAGTTGATCAGACTTTGCAGAATGACGTTGAGCAACACACGCAGCTCCGTCAAGGTAGGAAATGACCTCTCCGAAACCTTCAATACCGAAAGAGGTTTCAGGCAAGGCGATCCACTGTCTTGCAATCACTTTAACATCATCATGGAGGGGATCGTACGAAAGGCCGGTGTGCATCGTAATGGCACCATTTTCTACAAAGGCGTCCAGCTCCTTGCGTACGCTGATGATATTGATATTGTCGGCAGAACCAAGAGAGATGTTACCGCTGCTTTTGCCGCTATCGAAAAGGAATCAGCCAAAGTGGGTTTGACGATAAATGAGGGCAAAACAAAATATATGCTGTCTACAAACAAGGGAGCTCGGCGTTTAGACTCCCACGTTTCATCCGGCAGCTATAACTTTGAAGTAGTCAAGGAGTTCGTTTACCTTGGCACCGCCATTAATACCAAAAACGAAATCAGCCTGGAGATAAAGCGAAGAACAATAATTGCTAATAGGTGCTACTACGGGCTCAGTAAGCAACTAAGTTCCAGAGCCCTCTCTCGATCGACAAAACTAACACTCTACAAGACGCTCGTTCTACCTGTGCTGCTTTATGGCGCTGAGGCATGGGTAGTTTCGCAAACTGACGCAGCCGCTCTGGGGGTGTTCGAGAGAAAAGTTCTTCGCAAAATCTTCGGTCCTGTTCGAGTCGGCGATGACTATCGCATCCGAATGAACCACGAGCTGTATGAGCTCTACGATGACATTGACGTAGTTCGGCGTATAACTGTGCAGCGACTACGCTGGCTGGGTCATGTCCATCGTATGAACGACGAAGCTCCAGCGAAAAAGGTGCTCGAGGCGAGGGTCGCTGGTCAACGACGACGAGGGAGACCATGCCTCCGATGGATGGACCAGGCTGAGGAAGCCCTTACCGCACTTGGTGTATCCGATTGGAGAAGGCGCGCGCAAAGCAGAGGCGCCTGGCGAGAGCTGATGAGGTCGGTTGAAACCCGGAGACGGATTGTTACGACCAACTAAGTAAGTAAGTAAGTAAAGGGTGATCCAATAAGCTTCCTACTTTGTTTCCAAAATAAAATACATAAAAATCAATATATTGATGTAAATCTTTATTTGGAATGAGAGTTCGGTTCCTACAACTCAATGTTTCAAAATTATTTCCTTTAAATGGTGCCCACGACTAACTCTTAAATAGTCCATTCTGTGGGTCTAATTTACGACAACTCTTTCGAGCATATCTGACGGTATTCCTTGAATAACACATTTTGGTAGTAAGTTTTCACAATTAATAAGCGTTATTCAGGAATAAGTCTATTCATGAGTGAGTCGTATTGAATACTGAACTCAAACGTCATATGGACAAGCCATTTGACACATTAAAGTTGTCAAAACAACCCAGTTGAAGAAGGAATCTCGCATTGGATCACCCTTTATAAGCTGACAAACTAAAATACACGGTTTTCTCACGAACGCCTTCTGTGAACAAAAAATAAAATCTTTTTTCGTATTTAGCGACTTCAAGTTAGGTTAGAAAATTACAATAACTTACACAATTTTACATGACAAGTAAACACTTTATAACTTTTCCAAATGTAATCCGACTTTATTCAACTTAGGTTTTAAAGATTTGCAATGAACGTGTTTCTCAGAAAACCAAAATTGATTTAAGTTTTTTTATGGAAAATATAATATGTTTTAATTGACATTTTTTTTTTTTTTTTTGTAAAATCTTAAAAATTTTTTTATGCCATAATAATTTCTGTATAAAATCAGCTCTAGAAAAAAATAATAAAAATTATTTTCGTGCTGTTCAACATCAAAAAATGTGGAATGGTTTGGTCATTTGTTTTCTAGTGTTACGTTCTTCCTGATATTCCGAACTTATTTGGCGCTATGACGGAAGTTGTGAATTTCCTCCGCACATCTAAACTTTCGCTCAACATCCCCGTTTCAATTTATCTAACTTGAGTATGCCACAAAGATAGAATAAAGGAGACTTTTTCATCTCTAGGCTAGAATAAAGAGTTGACCGCGTTGACCTACTTCATTACTAAAGTGGTCCGCAGTATTTGAAACACAGTTGAAATATGGTCAGCTGAATGAGAAATCAGCGCGTATTATCCTGCGGCCTCATGAACTAAATAATTTAATTTAAAGTTGCAGTAGCTGAGAGTTTTAGTTGACAAAAAGGGAGAAAAAATTTAGGCTTCAGCTAGAGAATTTTCTATTTTGCTGCTGCTTTTGGTTACAAAACTTAAAAAATTAACAAAAAAATAGCCTTAAGAGAAAATGAATTTTGCAGCGCAGCACCTTAAATACACTACTTTACACGCACACATGCACACTCATAAACAAATATTAGCACAGCAAGAGACAACAATAGGAGTCCAAAAACTATTCAGATTCCCTCTTGTAGCTTAGTTCGTAGCAAATGGAATTGACATTACTTTTTTGCACCCTTTTTTTTTTTTGTAAGTAGAAAGTGGGTTAATTTGTTGCATTGCACTGCAACCAAAAGGTATGCAACGTTTTTTGTTTTCCTTTTTTTAACGACAGCTTAGTCGTTATTATTCCTTTTATGGTTTTCTAGGTTTTGCCTTTAGTTTAGTTTAGTTTATAAAAAAGAACAGTGAGCCAGTTGCTCAAAAAATTTGTCCCACTTACCATCATATTATTTATTGTGAATCTAAGTTCTGCTCGTGGTCTTGATGGCTGCGTGCTGCAATTAGCGCGTAGAATGTCTCCTGGCTCATAGCGGTTGTGCTCGGTAAAGAGCAGCGGACGTTTCTCAGGAAGTTCTAAAAATAAAATATAAAAACGTGTTTGTAAAAAATGGTTTCTTGATAGTGTTTTTTTTAGAAATAATGCTTGTATCATTTAGAGTGAAAAAGTAATCATTAGTCAATTCTCAAAATCTGCAATATTTAAAAATGTTCAGGAAGTTGATTTTAAGGGGTTTTTTTTTTATGTACATAAGTGTGGTCCTTATTTTTCGACTTTTGAATTATCATCGCGGCTTGTCATTATTCGATTATATACATCTGAATATGAAAGAGATTTTTTGTTTTAATTTTTTGATACGATTTAGAGGTCGCTACCAGCTGTCATAGTTAAGGCCTCTCACAAGAAAACGTCCCTTGGTGTCATTCACCAATTTGAATCAGCTTCGGTTATGTGATAGAGGGCAAACATCTAAGGTACACGTATTTTTTTAAAGGTGCGGAAACTCAGATTTAAAGGTTCAAAATGGCTTTCGAAAATTTCACATAAGTGCGTTTTTAATTTTTGACTCCACATTCGTGTTTAACGACCGCAAAAACCTAAAGGTACCTGATTTCATGTAGATACGAGGACGTCTTTTAGTCTTGGTCACTTTTTTCTGCCATTTGTACCAATGTGAATTGGTAGCGACCACTAAATATCATTTAAAAATTTAAAATAAAAAAATATAGTAGCTTTTTATGGTATATATTCAAACAATGTGTTGCCACTTAAAATTAAAAGAAATAAATTATTCTTTTTTAGGAATAAGGACCACCCCCTGATATACATAGTTTTAAATATTTCTTAAGTAAATTATTTATCAGTAGAATTCGCAATAAAACAACGTTCGCACGATAATATTTAAAGCATTCAATGTAAAAAATATTAAGTTGATTTAAGCTAATATTAAAGAAAGTTCTATATTACAAAAAGTTCTAGATCTTATCATCTGGAGCGACCAGTCTTTGCTCAGCAGGTGAGGTACGATTTAAAGCAAGCGTCTGCTTTTGTATCAAGCGGCTCGCTATATAAATTTGTCTATAAATTTGCCAAGTAACTTAAATCTTAGGACATACGTCACTAAAGGGTGTGCGTTGGGCTTGAAGCCCACCACAAAAAAAATAAACAAATTTTAAGGAAACCGCAAAGAACTAAAAGATAGACTATCCTCAAATCTGATGACAACTACTGCAAATCAAAAACAAATAAAGATTTCGTTTATACATCTGGAATGTGCCAACGCATTATTGGGAGGTGCCTCTATTCAACTGATGAATATTTTGGAAATATGGAGAGATATAAAGCGGATATCACTGCAATCAAAGAAATGCGATGGCAAGGACTTGCTTGCTTACAGTAATCATCGTGTGTTAAGGCACTCTTCAAGTGTATTTGATTTACGTACGATTCGTGGTGCTAACATAGAACTCGGATTTTTGTCTTGTCACAACTAAATTTTACACAAGTCAGCTTGTAGCCAAGAATCCACTCAAACCTACATAGAGACAGCCGAATTAAAACGGACAGCTGAGCTTTCGCCACTCAATTCTCACTCCTGCTTTGTGAAAAAACTTCTCTTATCGACCATTTGTGCGCTCAGTGGACACATATCGCCCTCTCTATGCGTGCGGCTGTCGAATAAGTTATTGGCTACCACCACCCTCGCCGAAAGCACTTGCACGATCAAGAGTGTCGCGACTCCACTGCAGAGTAACACGCTGTAGTCGGTTGTAACGCGTGCAGCTAAAACGTGACAGAGAGAAGAAAAGGAAAGAAAGATGTATTTTAAAGCGGATAAAGAGTGAAGCGTGAATAAACGTGAATAAGAAAAAATTGAGATGCATGGCGACATAAATAGGGCCTAAAATTTTTTCGGAAAGTTGAGATCAAAAAATTAGAGACTGATCAATTTTTTAAAGGTAAGGCACCGACCTGTTAACCTGAAAATAGTTAAGCTGAAAATATTAATCTTGTGACAGTTGTCCAGAGTGCATTGACATTATGGAGGAAACACTTCTGTAGACTTTTAAATGGCAACGCTGCCAACAATTTCGCCAATAGAATATACTGGAATATACAGTTACGGATGATAGCAATGAGTTTCCGCTGTTCCAAACAAAATATGGTTGTGAAAATTAACACAAAAAGAAAAATATTTTTCCTCATAAAATTTTACCTTTACAATAGTTTAATTCTAAAACGAAAATAAAAACATAAAAGGGAAATGCAAAATTATTTATTCCTTAGTAAATATTTAAATATATTTAAATTTTAGCTCAATAAAAATAAAAAATATATTATAAACTGTAACGGTTTGTTGCATTTAATTTAGTTCACTGGTTGAAGTGAAGTGAGTGGGTTAGCGAGGTCAATCGCCGTATTGGATTCGCCGTTTTAACTTTAGTTTTTTGACATCAAAATTCGTAATCAGTAATCAGTAATGCCGCCTGCTAAGAGCTTTTCTGAATTTTGGACAGAAAAAGTTATCATTGAGACCTACTCGTATGATGCAACGTGAGCTTTTGAGCTTTGAGCATAATTTAAAGCTCCCAAATCATATGATCTGTTGATCAGAGGTAAAAATGATGTACGTTATGAAACAATTTTAGAGAATGCTTGGAAGTACACAACGGCGTTATATACAGAAAAATGTTTACCATAAAATTTGGAGAAAATCTCATCCAAACTAAAATTTTTGAAAAAAAAAAATATTTTTTGAATTTGTTCGGCTCTTATTTTTTGTGTACAAAAAAAAAACGTTAAAAGACTGAATAATTTCGTTTTCAAAACTGCTCTTAAATCTAACGTAGTATTGTACTTTCAGTTAACTCCGCCAGGTTAGCAACTTAGTTGCGCCTGCCTGTCCAAAGCCAGGATAAAGGAGGATGGTTATTTGTAGGATACGTCCTGCAAACGTAAAAACTGATTGGGCCAACCAAGAGCTCGGGGTGGCGCCCATCTTGGTAGCAGGTCATATTCGATATATCGATATGAAACAAGCCTGCGAAGGTATAGCAATTGACCTTAAAACTTGTTAGTACGGGGACAGTCTTTATATGTCAAATGGGGTAGACCCTATCTATCCACCGCACTGAGACCTTAATTCGGCTGGTTAAAACAGATGTGAAGTGTTGGCATGCGTGCATCAAAATGTCGGCTCTTCGGCTTTCCGAAGTGTTGCTTGTCAAGAGTTTGACTCGCACCCTCAAACTGGCACGGCAGTCACTGAGGGAAGTGTTGACAATGGTTGTTGTAACTAAGGGTTCTCATACAGATCACGGCAGTCCCTGAGAACAATGGTCAATACTCTATGTCTGGCTGTTTAAATCCGAACGGCCAGAGTAAGAGTGGCAATTGCAAAGGTCCTCCAGAGTAGGTACCAGTCATGTGCAATAGTTTCCAGCTGAGTCGGCAACTGCAAATTGTTAGCCTAGCCCTTAAGTGCTCATTGAGCACAGTCATGCATAAGAATGCACTTTTTCATAATTGCATTTGTGTATTCTTGGTCTTTTTGCGGGGATGTTGTGGATCCTCATCTGTCGGGATCGAGTTGCCCAGATGACTGTCGTGGGCTGGCCTTTCGGGGAGTCTCGTACTGGTTGTGGTTGTGTGAATGCTACACAGGTCTAGATTGACCGGCGGGGTCGCACAATGGTACGACCGGGCTGGCATATCTGTCTTAATATGCAAGAGTCTCGTCTTCACCAGTAGATGGATCGAAAGTACGTCAATACTGAAATCTAAACTGGTACTGCTATTACGGGCAGTATGTAATTTATTACATAATGCTCCTAATCAGCAGGGCACAGGTTGATGCTTTGTGTTTGTGAAACAGCTTCCATGTTCGTGTTGCTACACCGGATGCCCCATATGCTTTACTAGTTAAAGCATAAATGGGTCCGTGTTGTAGTACACACATAAGTTCCGGTTGTCTGATTCATGAACTATTACCCTAGGTCTGGAGACCCAAGTACTTAAGCCTTACGGCAGGTGTACTTGTTAAACCGGATTCTGTCTGTACTTTTAGTTATTGTGTAAAAAGTGGCATCACCAAAAAATTTTGCTTTTTTTATATACTTTTGCTTTTAAGTAGGAGGGGCGTGAGAATACAAGAAATCACAAGCCTATTTCACTCATCCTCTATATATATATAGAGTATTTCACATGAAGAGAATTACCAAAAATATTGTATCACTTAGGTTTTGTTTCTTTTTGACTATCTTAAAGCTCTGTTGGCCCTTAGCTTGTGTACAATATTTAGCCCTGTGCGAAGAATGTGTTTCGTAAAATATGACTAATTCTCAAAACGATTTCGGAGATTTAAATTAAATTCAATATATTGCATCTTAAAAAATTTAAAAATTAAAATTAAATTTAAAAATTAAATTTTTTAAAGTGGACTTTTTCAAACTATTCGACATAGTAAAAATAAAATCTAAGTTTAAGTAAATTTATTGAAAAAAATTGTCCAATTCTACTTAAGAATCACTATATGGGTGATCCTACGTTAAGAGATTTTTAGGTGGCTCAATCAAAAAACCATAAATTAGTTGAAAATTTTCGGAAAACGACAAACATATATTACTCGTATAATAAACAACATTTACTTTATTACCAGTAAATTGCAAATACCTCAATTAACATAGTTTAGTTATAATTGCATATTAACCGTGAAAAAAGTATCTACCCTGGCCTGTTCCTTTACTATCTCGCAAAGAAGGCAGTGTTATTTAATACATTTCTAATTGATTAGACACTGAAGTAGTTATTATTTATTTCATAAAGAAGCATTAAAGAAGCATGTGTCGGTGAATGCAGTGCCTCCCCTCGTACGTTTAATTCCTTTGTTATTCAAAGTATAACTTTGTTTGTAATGTGTTGTTCGTGTTTCTTCGTTTTTTTTTTTTTAACAATGAGTACTCTTCTGATTGTGTTCGTTTTTTTAGTAAAAATATCTCTCTCCTGCCTCTCGAGATGCCAGTGTAGTGACCATAAGTCTAGTTCAAGTGAGCAGAAATGAAATACATATATTGCGCATCTACATCACGTGTGCTTGTCAAACTATGTTTTGTTCTGGCGCAACTCGTTTTTTTGTTTGTGTTCTCTTTGAGACTCTGGCCTTCATGTTATGCCCTGCATATTATAAAGTATTGAGTATCTCCCTTGGTCCCTTAAAAGACACGTAAAAATTAATTAATTGACTGGCCATCTTAAAGTAGCATACAAAATACATCATCACATAATAAAACTTCGGAAAAAACATAGTTTAAAATATTTATATCACGCCGCCTTTCCTAATGTCAGACAACCTCTTCCATCATCCACATACTAATTTATTGCAAACATCTTTTTTTCAGCTGAAAAAATAAGTTTTTAAAAATTTAGTTGATTTTACAAGACCCATTCGGAAACTATTTGAAAGTATTAGAGGTTAAGTCACTTAACTTTTTGTTAGAATTACTTTTTGTCAAAAACCTATTTCTCAGCCGAAAAAATTCTAAAAAAAAGTTATATTTTTGGAAAATTTAATGACTTTTTCAGTCGTGTATTCAAATTTTAAAATAAAATTAATTAAAAAACAATTAATATAAAATATATGTAAATAACATTTTTCAACTAAAATATTTTAAAATTTTTGATTAAATAACAAAAAAAAAAATGTAAAAATATAGAATCTTTTTTTGTTAATTTTTCTTATGAAGATTTGATATCATGAATAAAAAAAGTATCTGAAGTGTTTTTAAAAACATTTTTACAACTGAGAAATCGCTCCGAAAAAAAGACATAATTAGATTTTAGGTAATTTTACGAAGCCCGTAATTCAGAAACTAGACTTGCACGGAACCAAACTTTTGTAGACGCGTTAGAGAGTTAAAAGGCCTGACATACCAAAAGAGGTATGTTCGAATAAAATTTTTAGCTGCCTGCTAATCTCCATACTTTTGTATAATTTCGTGAAAAAAAACTTTTCGTATTATACAACTTTTAAAAATTTTAAATTATCAGCCTACTGTTTAACAATTCATAAAATTATATTCGTACAGGTACAATTTTTACATAACTTTATTTTGTTATTTATTTATTTTTTTTTTTTTTTTTTTTGTTTTATAGAGACTTTGTGCATCGAAAAAGGTACTTTAATGTATAAACTTCCTAAAGTTAGTTTAAATATTATGATTTTGACCTTTATAAAAAAAGGTAAACTTCCAAACAATTTTGCATTGTAAATTGTACGTCATCTACAATACATAAAATAAATTTACATCTTCATTTAAATATTTCGTAAAAAGTAACATATCAAGTTTTGATTTAAAAAAATTGTTTTGTATTATTTTCCCATATTTGGGGGATGTAAGTCCCGAAAATCTTACCCCTCTGGCTGCGGGCTTGCTTGAGCTGTTTCAAGTGTAGCTTTTACTGAAACTGGCCTTAGAGATATAAACTCAAATTAAAAGATTGATCTCAAGCCTAATATGCTTTCTTGGGGCAATCTTGATATATAAGTTTTTAAAAACTTTTTAAAAAAATGATTAGCCCCTTAAATTGCACTGAAGTAAACTATAACTTAAGCAAAAAAAAAAAACTCACGATTGCACTCATATTCATCCATAAAAAAACAATTGTATTTTGTAACATTTGCTTACCAACAACTTTTCCTGTTGTTTTTCCGCTAACATACATACATATTTGTTCATGTACCTACACATGTGGATACATCTGGCTATTCATGTGTGTGAGAAATTTTTTCTTTTTTCCTATTAACTTTTATTGTGGTTGATGTTGTCATTGTTATTGTTATCTTGTCATTAGTTTCTGTCAGCAATAAGTGGCAAAATTCTTCTGATGACACATTAAAGGCTCATATACAGAAAGAATCTAACACACACACATGCACAAGTACAAACACACAAACACAGTGCACAGTAGGTCAGCTCTTAGTTAGATTTTAAGTGAAACATATTTTTTATAATTAGATTTGCCGTTGCATAAAAAGTTAAATCCGGTTAGTATTAATAGAGAAAACGTTTTATGTATTAAAATAATTTTGCTAGAATTTCTGGTAAGTCGTGGTAATTAAATGGTTTGATATAATTTCAGTCCACTTGGCTTATTTAAGCATTCAAAGTTGAAAGTAAATTTCCTAAATTGCACGCTTATAGTGTTGAGTGACGTAAAAAACTACAAAATCTAAACGTCAATCCCTCAGTCATTGAATTTCACGTTTCGCTACATTTTTAGATTTATTTTTTGTTTAATGTCAAGCGCTTTTCGAACAAACTTTAAAAAAAAAAACAAACAAAATGTGCATCATCAAAAAAAAACACTCCATTGCAGTCCAATGCATGGCAGCCGCTGCAGTTGCAAAACTTTTTTAGCTAAGCTTCTTACTCTACCAAAACTCTTGCATCAAGCTCTAAAGAACTGCGGTCGGTATAAATTCTCACTGAATATTTTGTAAAATTGTGCAAATGTAAACGAACATAAATAAAAAAAAAAAAAAGAAAATAATCATCAGCCAAAAATTGCCGGGAAATTTCCAACACTTCTGCACTCACCTCGAGCAGGTTGACGTAGTTGTGAGTTCAACACTGATTACTAAAGCTTTATCTGCATGGTTGCAAACTTTCAAAAAAAGGAGCAGGGAAATATTTGTATTTTAGCAATATAGGATACGAATACGAAATATGTCGCTCATATAAATTTCAATACTAAAAAGTTGCCACAGTTGAAGGCACTGACTAATATTTTAATAAGAACTTTGAAATAACTTCTTTTTTTGCACAGAAATCGTGCGGTTTTGGTTTCGTTTATTTTGATGTCGTATTAACTTTGACTGTATACAGCAGTTAACTTTTTATTGAAAAAGTAAGTCGCTTTGATAAAATATGTTTACACATACACACAACCATGCACTTACACACAGACAAAAAAAAGCAATCAGTATTAATGAAAATTTTTTTTTTTTAATTTTGATATGGGTTTCGGTAACAAGCGAGAAGAGATTTTTTTATGTTTGCTGTATTCTCTTACTTCTTGAGTTTTTCCTCCATTGGTTTGTCTCTGCTTTTCGATCTTTAGCACAGTATTTTAGTTATTTTCTTTTTTATTCTTATGCAAAAAAAAAACAAAACAAAACAAAACAAAAAACCACAGAAATCTTTAACGCTGTATCATTTAAAGCAGTGATTGACTGACAGAGTGACCCTTATTTAAATTACTATTAATTTTCACAGAATCCCTTGAAAAAGGGTCTAAGGGGCCGCTTCGCTACAAAGGTCAAAATAATAACAGAGCCACCCCAAAAATCTACAAAATTTGATTATAATTTGCATAAGCGTGGCTGAGTAATTTAGCAGCAGCTGCTTTTATTCCAAAATAAGGCGTGGACTAACATGGTCGTCGTTGACTTCGTACTCAAGGCAACACCAGTAATAGACAAATTCTAAAAATGAACAAGAATGAAAAAAAAAAAAAATGGAAAAAACAACGACTCACAAAGTAAATGAATGGATTCCATTCTCTGTTTAGGGTGTGATGCTTTGTCATGGAAATTATTTTGTTCATTAGTAACTTTCTGGCACCATGGCAGCTCCGTTGGCTTGTGCCCGTGGTATTTGCTGCTCTGTTGCTGCTTATTGCTGGAGACTTAATTAAAAATTTGAGCTATTTGATATTTAGCGAGGTGGATTGCCTTAAGAAAAATAAAACAGTGCAAAAATCAAAAAGAAAATTATTTTGCCCAAACCTTGGTACAATTAAATATATATCAACATAGGTATGGCTAAAGCAGAAAATTCTGGGAAAAATATACATAAAATTTGAGGAGGCAATTTGTTGTTGCTTCAATTTAAAGATGCCAATGGAAACCTTGCATAATATGTTTGCACAAGATTATTGATAGCATCAGGCTTTTGTAGTGAATAGTTAAATGAACGAAAACGTTTGACTGTTAAGAATGGAGTAGTAATCTGAGTTGAAACAAAAAGTTTATGGAATATTCAAGTTTTCAAAAAAATATCTGGTACTAGTTGGTTATACTGCAGAGAACTGGTAGATGATTAAACCCATTAACACAAACGTGAGTTAGAATATCGAAATGCAAAGGGCAATTACAAGAAAGGCGTCGAGCAGTCAACATGCAAACAATGCTTTTTTGACGTAATATTTTAAAAGTTTGTTACATAATCCATCTTATAATCTTTGGAAATATATAAATATTAAAACTAATGACCAAAAAACTGTTCTTGGCCCACTTATGTTCACTATGTGCATCAATGACATTTTTTATAGGTGCAAACATGGCACCTTGCGTGCCTATGCTTAAGACCTTTAATTTTACCTTTACAGGCCTATCTGCCTGTTTGTTGATATAGTTGTAGAGTCGCCCAGAATTAACAAGCTCAACCTAAGCCGCCTAAAAAAAAAACCTTACGTACGACAAATCTCAAAAGCAACTCCTCAGAATACTAATTCCCAGCCTGTGCTATTAAACAACATTGACCTGAAAACCGTAAATAAAGTTCATAATCTTGGATAAGTTAATTCATTCCTATCTTGTGAGGATCACATTAGTTCTTGTGTAATTAATGTTTATTATATATAACGAAATACGAGTAACCGCATGGCTAACTGTTTTGTTCCAATTGAAATCAGGAGAGAATTGGTATTACAATTGCTGCTACCAATAATAACATCCCCTGATGTTGTCTATAGCAAACTCGACTCGAGGTCTTCCCACAAGTTGTAGTTGCATTTAATTGCCTTTTGCTTTAAAAAATTACAATTTAAAAAAAAAGATTTGACCATATCTCAGTATTCAGCAACCAAATACTGGACTATCTAAAAGAACACTGACATTTTAAATGGAATATTCCTTACATACACTAGCTTACACCCGGCACTAATTCCCTGGAAAGGGGGTCTATAGTGATAGGGTCACGCCCTTATCCAATTATTTCCAACTATTGTTGTGTATCTGTTTGTTTGATGGTAATTTAATCCACATTTTTATATACACTGACTGCAGCTTTGATCAATAGACCGTGCACACCAAGCGTGGTATTTCACTATCAAAGCATGTACAATTTAAATGTTTTTAAAAAAAGTAGGTGCAACTATAGTGCAACTACTTCCATTTTTTGTGAACTTTCTATTTGAGCAAAATTATCAAATTTTAGTCTTATACGATCACAATCGTCCGACATGTATATAAAGAGTGGTTAAATTTTAAGGGCCGATGTTGATTTTGAATAAAACACAAATTATTTAGGAAATTATTGTCATTTCTTTTTATTATGATAATATTGGTATAGTTCAATTATGTATGGAACAAAATATCGTCCAAATGGCCGCCGCGATCTCAGCGGCACACCTCCATCCGATGGTCCAAATTTTCGATGATGCTGAGGCATAAATGAGGTTCAATGCCCTTAATGTGCCGAATTATCTCATCCTTTAGCTCTTTAATTGTTGCTGTTTTATCGACGTACACCTTTTCTTTCAAATAACCCCAAAGAAAGGAGTCCAAAGTCAAATCACATGATCTTGGCGGCCAATTGACATCGCCACCACGTGTGATAACACGGTCATTGAATTTTTCGCGCAAAAGAGCCATTGTTTCATTAGCTGTGCGGCAAGTGGCACCGTCCTGTTGAAACCACATATCGTACACATTCATATCTTCCAATTCGGGCCATAAAAAGTTTGTTATCATCTGACGATAGCGAACACCATTCACAGTAACTGCCTGACCGGCCTCATTTTGGAAAAAATACGGCCCGATGATGCCGCCAGCCCATAAACCGCACCAAACAGTCACCTTTGTGGATGCATTGGTTTTTCGACAATCACTCTTGGATTATCGTTCGTCTAAATGCGGCAATTCTGCTTATAGACGAATCCACTGAGGTGAAAATGTGCCTCATCACTGAAGATGATTTTTTTCGAAAATTGATCATCCTCTGTTGCCATTTCTTGCCACCATTCTGACCATTGACGACGCTTGAAATGGTCAAGAGGCTTTAGTTCTTGAGTCAATTGCACCTTGTAAGCGTGTAATTGCAAGTCTTTATGCATAATGTTCATCAACGACGATCGTGGGAGGTGCTATTGTTGGACACGATGACGAGTTGAGGTGGACGGCTCTTCAGCCACACTATCGCGAACAGCAGCAATATTTTCTGCAGTACGAGCTGTACGAGCATGCACTGATGTTTCCACATCTCCTACAGACCCGGATTGCTCAAATTTTTACACGATTTTTCCGATTGTACGCACATTTGGACGATTAAATTGACCGAAAAAATCACGAAGTGCACGATATGCATTTTGATTTGAACTCCCATTTTCATAATAAGCCTGAATTACTTGAACGCGTTGCCCGATTGTGTATCTTTCCATGGTTCAAATTGAGTTGGTCTAGAATTGAGAAATGTCAAATGAAATGCAGAAAAAAACTTGACGTTTAGGTGTGGTTCACATTCAACAACGGCCCTTAAAATTTAACCACCCTTTAAAAGTCCTTTTAGTTATTTTTCTATTTATTTTATTTACACCACTCTCATTGTCCAACGCCAGCCCTAGTTTCCCGGTGGCAGGACATCATCAAATAGTGAGAAACTCCTTTCTGAGATTCAATGTTATGTGATTTTTACTTCCAATGCTATTCGATATCAAAAATTTGGCTTAAATGGGAGAAGCCACACCCCCTTGTCCAATGCCCGTCTAAGTTCTCTATTAGAAAGTCATCACCAAGTGGTAACTCCATTCTGAGTTTCACTGTTATGTGACTTCTACTTCCAAAGCTATTCTATATCAAATATTTGGCTAATATTGGCGGAGCCACACCCCTTTTCTAATGTCCGCTTATGTCTTCTATTAGAAAGACATCACAAAGTGGTAACTCCATTCTGAGTTTCAATGTTCTGTGATTCAAAGCTATTCGATATCAAAAATTTGACTTATATGGGTGGGACCACACCACCTTGTCCAATGCCAGTCCAAGTTTTCTTTTAAAAAGTCATCACCAAGTGACAACTCCATTCTGAGATTCAATGTTCTGTGACATTTACTTCTTAAGCTATTCGATATCAAAATTTTGGCTTATATGGGCGGAGCCACACCTCCAAGTCCAATTCCCATCCAAGTTTTCTATTACAAAGACATCACTTAGTCTCAATGTTCTGTGACTTTTACTGCCATTGCTATTCTGTATCGAAAATGTGTCATGTATGGGCAAAGCCACGCCCGCTTTGCATACGAGAGTGAAAAGCGCTTTACAACCTATTCTCATACCTACAAAATATACCAAAAAAAATTTCATTAAAATCGGTCGAGCCGTTTCGGAGGTGTTCGACAACAGAAATTGTGACACGAGATTTTTTCGAAATGCTGTTTCCCATTATTTTTTCAGCCATTTTAACACAAATAAATCACGCGTTTTTAACGAAAAAAATTCCAGTTTGCAACAAACTGCTCTAAGCAAAAAGGTCTAAATTGACTACGACAGTAACTGCTACGACTGCTATAACAATATCAGACAATCGACTGCGACAGCTCTTCGTGAACAGTTGCCTCGACTATTAAATTTGACGCAGTAGATAGCAACATGTAGGTGACTCTCGATTGCGACTGATGAGTATAAATATAATCCTTAGAGTTGTCCTTAGTTGCATGGAGCAAACCTTTTTTTTTTGATCTTTAATTACGCACCAGGGTCTTGTTGACTTAACATAACACGTGCCGTGCCTCAAGCGACCTTTATATCGAAAATATCATTTATATGGGAAAATAGTGCTGTTTTCACAAATAAATCCCAATCACATTTTTATGTATTCAAATTTTAAAAACACTGGCACAAATTTAAAAGAATTCGTTTTTCATTAAATTTTTCTTTAAAATGTGTTTTCTTTAAAAACATGAAAATCTGACTTAATTATTAATCGGAGTTACGATTTTTTACTTTTGGAAAAAAACCAAATTTTTTTTCTTGTTGTATTAAAATATCGTAAAAATCTAAATTTGAAGAAAAATTTAAATAAATGTCACGGAAATATTTTCTATAACTATACCAAATACAGCTATAAAAAATTGTGCCATTACGTTCAATAACTTTGTCATTAAATTATTTTTTTGCTAGAAATTTTACCCTTTGTAAATTACGAGTTTGAATATTTTTACGAAAAAAATTTCCAAAGCCCAAAAATACAAATTTTTAAAAAATCAAGTAAGAAATGAACTGAAAATAATGTTGAGCTATTTTGTGTTAAAAATTACCAAAACAAAAATTCGAATCAAAAAGTTATAGCTGCCCAAAAACGTCACCACAAATGTTAAAAATACCAATAAGCTATATGAAAAAGGCAGATCTTGAACTAGTACTGGTATGAAAGCAGACTGCTTTTATTTACTGCTTTTAGAATGCTTGTGAGCTACGTCAGAAAAAAAAAATTTGAATTCAGCTTTCGAATTTTTAAATTCTATTAAAATCTGATTGTTATAACTTTACGTTCAAAGCAAACATGAAAGTGTTATAAGACAAACAACAATTTTCACAATTGTCGAACATTCAAGTTCTAACGTATCGCCACTGGTTGGTGTTCTTGTTTACGTCAAAAAAGCTTTCATTTGTGCTTAGCTCTGTTCACATGGTCGAATTTTTCATAAAATTGTTGGTCGAACACAATAGACCAACGTGAAATTTTCATTTTATTTCCGGGCAAAGACTTTGTGACGAAGTGTGACAAAGTGGGGGATGAGAGAAGGAATCAAAATTTGACCAAAAATATGCTACAGAATTTATGAACAGCACCTAACTTATATGTATATAAAAAAATGTTCTCCCCCTGGCTGATATACTGACTACGTTTACACCAACCTACCTCGAAGAAGCATTAATTGCAAGATAAATAAACTTAAAATGCAAATTTTTCTTGTTGTACTAGGTAAAAATTCAGAAATATAGCACTTTCTTAAAATATTTATCACTTATAAAAAACAGCCCTTGAAAGGACTTTGACCGAGCTTCTTAGGATCAGTTGTGTTGTGCGTGTTGTGAAATGCTTGAACACAAATGATCGAGAACTGTACCTTCAAAGCATTATGCCGACTCCGAACGGCTTATGTTCTCAATAAGCTTTTCATTCTGCAGCTTTCACTCTTTGAGGTTTGCCATTGTCTGCAGAGAGGTGACGGCCGAACAGAAAAATTTAATCAATTGAAAAAACTTTCTTTGTCAGATAGGACTCGCACCTGTGTTCGAGTTAAAAAATGTAACTTTATAAATTTGAGAGATTTTTACGAAAAGTTTATTATATTATTTTGACTTAAAATAAAAGAAAAATGACTAATGCTCCCCTTCTGCCCTACTTACTGACAAAATACAAAAGTAAACTCAACTGTGCAACAAACTTTAAATGAATCATTTGCTGTTTTTACATGTATGCACATTTTTCCCTCATCAGTAGAATAAAAATCAAGACTTGTATATCTGCATAAATCATTAAAAATGGTTTATTAATATTTTTCTTGCTTAAATTACTTCCTTCAAATCTATTACATACATAATTATTTTGGCTACCGGAGCAAAAAATTGGATTAAATGGCTAATTCAACGCAAACAGAAACCACAATGATTAAATTTATTTGCTTGTCTGCATTGATTACTCAAGTAGGCACTAACCAGCTAGCAGCCTCCAACACTGCTGCGCCTCACCACAGCTACTGCTGCTACCACACAATGACAATTGCTGCGCTGAAGCTGCTTAAAATTCTACTTGAAAATTTAGAGTATTCAAAATGTTGAGAATGGTCGAGGCCTGAATGCAAAGGATGTAAATTTGCCGGTTTTGGTTTGCTGTTTTGTTTTTTAGTACATTACATTACAAAAACAAAATGACTCAGAGGAGATACTTAAAAAGTACTGAGCCAAGAGGATTCAAGAAAATAGCAACAAAAACAACAGCTTAGCATACGCAACCAGCGTAAAGAGTCAATAAAAATGTACACTTTCAGCGTAATAACAACAACAAGAATGAAGATGGCAAATGACAACTACAACAATTGTGGATTAAATCAAGCATCAAGTGGTAAATGATGCCAACAACAACAACAACAACAACATTAACAACAATATTCCTCGTAGAAGGGGCCTGAAGGAGACACTTGACTTGATTCCTGCCTTAGTTTAGTAGGCCGCAACCTGGTAGTGTTTCCGTGAATCAAGCGTAGCGTCATCCACTCAGCAGGCTGTTTCAAACAAACAATGGCCCACACACAACAACCGCAACAGCAAAAATAATACACACTATGGTAAAAAAAAAAAAAATGAAAACAACAACAACAGCAGCGACAAAATTCATTCAACCTTTATGTAAGAATCCTTAGAATAAAACAGAAAAAAAAAAAAACAAAAAAATGGCTCCAGTCTCCCACTCTATCAGCTACCAGCAGCAACCATCAGCAGCAGTGCGTAGTACAAATGTCAAGCGACAGATGTCAGCACAGCGTGTAAGCCTTAAAAATAAAATTACGCCGCCCCACACATTGACACAAACACGCAACAAATTTTTTTTCCACTTTCTATGTGTGTGTGAGTATGACCTACACATGCACATAAATAGCAGTTAATCTCTATTCACAGTTGACTTAAATACAAAATTCTTCTCTAACAACAAGCTAGATGGTAGGCAGTGTGTGTAGGTGATACCAGGGATGATGATGATGTTGGTTTAGTTGTTAAAGGGCCAAAATTCATACAAAATAACATTGAAAAAAATTTTAACATGAACAGGTTCTTTATGAATAATTGCATAAATTCTTTACCGTTTAATTTAAAAACAAACTTTTTTCTCTTTATAATATTTATTTTATTTCAAATTATTTTTAAATAAAAAATTTAACGTGGAAGTGATATTTCTTAATGCTTAATACATAGAAAATTATTCGGTACCGTTGGTAATGGTTATGGCAATGGCTATCCGAAATAATACACTTATACTAACAAATAATTCAATCATAAAAATATTTTTATACCCCAACGCGTACTGCGTAAGGGGTATATTATCTTTGTCATTCCGTTTGTAACGCCAATAAGGAGGCGTGACAAGAAATATTTAAAAAATTATATATAGTTATGATCAAGATCCCCACCTAAGTCGATTTCCGTGTGTCCGTCTGTCTGTCTGTCTGTCGACACGATTGCAGTCATAATTTTAAAGCTATCGCAATGAAATTCAAAATATAAGCTTCTTTTCAAAAAATAAAGAACAAGTTCAAGCCCAATCGGATAAATACCACGCCTACCTCCCATACGGAGTGACTTTACTTTTACAGTAAAATCTCTATGATATATGGCAAAAGCGGATGAAAACCACATCTACCTCCTTTACAAATTGACGTGCCTTGCACGAACATAATATTTTCAATTGTTCGTTCGTTCGTTCGTAGAAAAAATTCTGCGAACGAACAAACAAACAAAATTTTAACATCGATTTTCTACGAACGAACGCAAGAACAACAATTTTCTACGAACGAACGCACGAACAACTATTTTCTACGAACGAATATTAATTTTCTACGAACGAAGGAACGAACTTCAATTTTTTACGAACGAAGGAACGAACATCTATTTTCTACGAACGAACATAATAAAAAAACTGTCGAAAAAAGTTAATATCGGCCGTAGCTGGACTCCTAGAGTGGTCAAATATATGAGCTGGTCCTATTATTTTTAGCCCCTCAATATTTCTTTCCAACACACCTATCCTCTATATGCCACCCTTCTTTGGGTCCCCATAGAAAAAACACAAAAACTGTCGAAAATAGTTTATATCGACCGTAGCTGGACTCCTAGAGGGGTCAAATATATTAGCTGGTCATATTATTTTTAGCCTTTCAACATTTCTTTGGAACTCACCTACCCTCTATATGCCACCCTTTTTTGGGTCACCATACAAAAAACACAAAAACTGGCGACAACAGCTTATATCGGCCGTAGCTGAACTTCTAGAGAGGTCAGATATATGAGCTGGTCCTATTATTTTTGTCCCTCAACATTTTTCTCCAGCACACCCACCCCTATCTACCACTCTCTTTGGATCCCCATACAAAAAACATCTATTTTCTACGAAAGAACGAACGAACATGCATTTTCTACGAACGAACAAACGAACATCTATTTTCCACGAACGAACATCTATTTTCTACGAACGAACATCTATTTTCCACGAACGAACGAACGAACGAACGAACAAAATATTTATTTTATTTCTCTACGAACGAACGAACGAACAAAATATTTTTATTTTTTTCTACAAACGAACGAAGGAACGTTGGTGCAAGGCTCTGGCACGGCCACTTCAAAATATTAAACATATTTTCCAGAATCGACTTGAGTTCTTGCCGCGAATTCTCTCTTAAGTCTTATAGCGACTGAAAACGAGTGCATCGAAGTGATCATTTGAGTTTTGGCAATAGAAAAAAGTCAACCGGAGCCATATAAGATGAAAACGGTGGTTGTTTGATAATACTTGACCCAACGTAACCGAATTTCTTCGTCGATCTATAAGTACAACTCTGAAAGCACGACGAGCACGAAATTCGTCTTGAGAATTTAAAATTTTACCAAGTTATGGTCTTGTACAATTTATCATAAATCTATGTACTACTTTGCATTATGTGTTAATTTAAATAATGAATACTAATTTAAAAACATATAAATCCCTCCCTGTATTTCAATGATAAATACTTGTGTCCTGTGTCGAAAAAACAAATTTTCTTAAGTACAATTGAAATAGTCTGAAGTACATTTAAAAATTTTGAAATACATTTATAAATTTCTGAAATTCAATTGAAATTTCCGGATATCTTTTGGAACTTTCTGATGTCCTTCTGAAGTTTTCTGAAGAAACTTTGCAAAGTACATTTGAAATTTTCTGAAGTGCTTTGAAATTTTTTAAAGTTCGTATTGAAATTTTCTGAATTACAAATTAAAATTCTGTAGTACATTTATTAATGTCTCAATTCGATATGGTGTTGAATTTAAATTGAATATTCTGAAGTACAATGGAAACAGTCTGAAATCAATTTGAAGTATTCTTAAATTCAGTTGGCTATTCTGAAGTAGAATTCTAATAATCTGAAATCAATTTGTAGAATTCTGAAACTAATTTGATGTTTTCTGATATCCAACAGACAAATAAAACAATCTGAAATAAATTTGAAATTTTCTGAAATTAACTTGATATTTTCTGGAGTAAAACTGAAAAAGGTGCAGATGAGCGGCAAAGTGTTTTATGCCAAAACAATCGTGTACAATGGTACGAACTGATTCGTGAGACACAGAAAGTTCAGCGGCTATTTCTCTTAAACTTTAATAACGATTTCCATTACCATTTCATTCACTTAATTGAAGTTAACTTCAGTTAAAGACGTTGATGGTCAACTAGAGCAAGGTAAATCTTAATCCACACTCTACAGCTTTTGAATAAACTGTAATGTGAGTGTTTTTACTCATTTTTTCGAGCCTTTGCTTTGTGAAAAATAGTAGAAAAACATTGATTTGAGTCGAAACGCACATCATTGCAATCCCGTTTTGGTTTTGCAGAAGCTGCGCCTATTAGATTTTCAAAAATAATGGTCTACAGAAGCCACAAAAGATTGCTGATGAGTTGGCGTAGCGACCAACGAAACAGCTGTATAGTCTGCAGGTGGTTTGTTGTGTAACGAGTTTTTCTTTTTTTTTGTTGTACGAGTAGCGACCTCTTACTTCATGAATATTTTGTCATTAAAGCTTATAAATGAAATTTTAAAAAATTTTAATTGAAGTTAAATGTTAATTAGTATTTTAAGAATAAACTAAAATAAAATAACTTCAATTTAATTTTTACATTTCCGGTTATTTTTTGACAGAACGTATACCTTTTACATTTTCTTCTTTTTTTATATATATTATACTAGTATAAAACCCCTTCCTACGACGAGCTGGAAGCATTAACGATAAACTCTAATTATGTATTGCCATTGTTACAGTGCTTTTACAACATACTGTTCTGAAAAGCATTCAGCCTGAAAGTATGCACACATATAAAAGGCAAGCATGTCACTAATAAGTATCAAAAAAAAATTTTCTGTACATACTTTCATGCTGATCCCAAAAAATAATAACAGTTTGAGCGATATTAGGTGCAGAGCAATGTGCTTGCCTTTTATATATTAGAATTCTACGCTTGTATTCCTAATATATGTCAAATTTCAAGGTGATGTCTCAACAGAATCGTTTTTTAATAATTTTCGACAAAATTACTGTAAATTTCCTACAAAAATACAAATAAAAATCCTGGGTGCAATCGCCATCGCTGCCGACGAAAGAGTTACCCTCTTAGCTATGCAAAATAAATATAGTAAATGTTAAATAAATATAGTATTAATCCAAAGAACTGACATGCACACACTTTTAAGTTTATACATTATTTTTTCAGTTTGGTTTGGAATTTTGGTTACATGTACAGTGAAGGACAAAAGTCTACATACAACATCGAGTTTTCGATTTCAGCAAAATTTATGAAATTTAATGAAATTTAAGTATGCAGTTTCATAAGAGATGACTTTTAATTAAAAAAAAAAGTACAAACACTTTGATCTTAATCAACTTAACAAAAATTTACAATAATACGAAAAATTTAACGCGTGAGAAGTCTACATACAGGGCACTGTGCTCAAACTTTTCAAAGAAAACTCGACAAAAAGCAGCGATACATTTAAATTAACTTTGCTTCTAATAAGAATACGGATTATTGAATCTCATTAAGTTGTGTTTTGAGATCAGTTTGATCCGGTAGTGCTTACATAATTGGTAGAGACCACTTGTAGAGACGAAAATGGAGATCTGAATACGGATGCAGAGTGTGTGCTTAGATTGTGGAGACAGCACGTCTCCAATTAACTTACTGGCGACGATTCCACCAATGCCGCCCATGGAGAGCGCAGCTCAGTGCCACCAATCGACGATGATGGTGTGGAAGTATCACCACCTAGCCATGAAGAGGTTCGAGTTGCTATCCAACGACTCAAAAACAATAAAGCAGCGGGTGCTGACGGCCTGTCAACTGAATTGTTTAAAACCGGCGGCGATGAATTGATAAGGCGCATGCATCAACTCATCAGCAAAATATGGCTAGAAGAAAGCATGCCCGACGATTGGAACCTCAGTGTGATGTGCCCTATACTTTAGAAAGGTGACCACTGTGTGAAAGATTAAAGCCGATTACAAAAACACTGATTGCACCTTATCAGTGTGTCTTTCGACCTGGTAAGTCCACCATAGACCAGATTTTCACGCTACGACAAATCCTGGAGAAAGCCCACGAAAATCAAATTGACACACACCATCTCTTTGTCGATTTAAAAGCTGCGTTCGATAGCCCGAGAAGGGATTGCCTATACGCAACAATGTCTGAGTTCGGTATACCTCCAAAGCTGATTACACTTTGCAGAATGATGTTGAGCAACACACGCAGCTCCGTCAAGGTAGAAAAAGACCTCTCCGAAACCTTCAATACCGAAAGAGATTTCAGACAAGGCGATCTTCAGACTGCCTTGCGATCTCTTCAACATCATCATGGAGGGGATCGTACGAAAGACTGGTGTGCATCGTAATGGAACCATTTTCTACAAAGGCGTCCAGCTCCTTGCGTACGCTGATGATATTGATATTGTCGGCAGAACCAAGAGAGATGTTACCGCTGCTTTCGCCGCTATCGAAAAGGAATCAGCCAAAGTGGGTTTGACGATAAATGAGGGCAAAACAAAGTATATGCTGTCTACAAACAAGGGAGCGCGGCGTTTAGACTCCCACGTTTCATCCGGCAGCTATAACTTTGAAGTAGTCAAGGAGTTCGTATACCTTGGCACCACCATAAATACCAAAAACGAAATCAGCCTGGAGATAAAACGAAGAACAATAATTGCTAATAGGTGCTACTACGGGCTCAGTAAGCAACTAAGTTCCAGAGCCCTCTCTCGATCGACAAAACTAACACTCTACAAGACGCTCGTTCTACCTGTGCTGCTTTATGGCGCTGAGGCATGGGTAGTTTCGCAAACTGACGCAGCCGCTCTGGGGGTGTTCGAGAGAAAAGTTCTTCGCAAAGTCTTCGGTCCTGTTCGAGTCGGCGATGACTATCGCATCCGAATGAACCACGAGCTGTATGAGCTCTACGAAGACATTGACGTAGTTCGGCGAATAACTGTGCAGCGACTACGCTGGCTGGGTCATGTCCATCGTATGAACGACGAAGCTCCAGCGAAAAAGGTGCTCGAGGCGAGGGTCGCCGGTCAACGACGACGAGGGAGACCATGCCTCCGATGGATGGACCAGGCTGAGGAAGCCCTAACCGCCCTTGGTGTATCCGATTGGAGAAGGCGCGCGCAAAGCAGAGGCGCCTGGCGAGAGCTGATGAGGTCGGTTGAAACCCGGACTCGGGTTGTTACGGACTCGGGCCACCTAAGTAAGTACATAATTGGACACCGAAACAAAAATTTAAGTATCATGCGAAAATAAAAAAATTTTATAAAGAGTTCTTTAACAAAATTGCGATATGAACCGCAATACGATCGAACCGCGCTAAGGTAGTCAAAAGATATTTCTCGAAGATATTATACCTCTTTCATGAAAAATGTGGACCAAAATCTGGGAATCAATAGTTCAAGACTAGTGAATCACTGTGGCATACTTTCTCAGAAGTACGTCTTAAAACAAGGATAGAAATAAAACTTGAGCATAATTCTCAGCTACTTTTGAAAAATTTTTAGCCAAAATTGTAGTACGCAGCTTCTGATAGTTTAGGCTTCTTCCCCCACGACGAGTTTCAAGATCTGTCACTGATCATAAGCCGAGGTAAAATTACCTAAGTTAACTTGAAAAAATTTTTATTTACATGAAAATTTGAAATACAAATTATTAATTTACCTTTAAAAAATCAACATAGTTTTATAACAGTATTGTTTATCAAATTGAAAGCAAAACTTTGTAAGAAAAAGAACGGAAGTGTTTTTTTTTTATTATTCACTTGATTCTTTTTCTATGTGCTTATGCCTAATATAAAGATAAAGCTGACCACCTCAAAGTAACGCCATTAAACCTATAGAATGACTTTAGAAAATTTTAAAAGTAAAATCTTGTAGAAGATTTTAACATTCTTTAGGCGGATGAGCATGATTTTCAGAACCCCCCCTCACCCAGAGTAAATACCAAATGTTTGTAAGGAGCTTATTCTATAGATGTCAATCAACAATTAAAAAACTGTGATTTAGCTGCAACATAACATTAACATGGTGGCTTTATAAAGAATAAAATGTGTTGTAGTTATTTTTTAAATATTTCCATCACAGTTTTTACAGATCTTAACAATTGTGCTATTTCTGTGACCAAGAGATTGATTTAAAATCACTTTAATAAAAATTTAAAATATATTCAGTACATTGGTGGCATAGTCCACATATGTTGTTAACATACATTAAGCAACAAACTTGTATATTCATAAATTGCAATTGTTTTTCGGTAGAATTTCTCAAAAGGGATTTAAATGTATCGGAAGATTGCCGCGGCTTTCGAAATTTAAAAAAAAAAAATCCCAAAAATGCCTTCAAAAATCATCCCTGGTAGATACCCTATTTTTTATGTCTGTTTGTGTATGTGTGTCACTGCTCCATATAGTGTGCATGCCTAGAGGCATGTTTTCAATACATGTTAATAAATTTTTTGTTTTGTTTCTTGTATTCTTTGCCCAATTCTCCCTTAGTCTCAGCTGGATTGTCCTATTTCTTGTTTTTTTTTTTTTTTGTTTGCGCTTTATTTTGTTAAGCCCGCAGTTAAACCTCAGCTTCATTAAGCTGCATAAATTCCTAATTTCAGCTCTTCTATTTAAGCATAAAAACCGCAGGAATTTTCTTGGAATTAAATTATTCTGTTGCTTTGTTGAATATTTATCAAGCTGTTTGTGTTTTTATGTTTTGGTTTTCAAACTGCGTCTTTGCTGCTAATATTAATTTACAACTTAGGTTTATTCCCAATTGACAGTTTTTGAGGTTTTCTTTCTGTTAAATGTTATTTTAGAAATCTTTAACCTACAGAAAAAAAATTGCGCTATAATATTAATAATTAAAACAAGTGAGCCTAAACCTGTTTTGATATATTTACGAGTGAAGAGCATAGAATAGTAATGACTTCGGCAATTATTATACTACGAATTTATAGTATTTTATGCATTTTATGTAAAGTTTTATGATTTTTACCTTACAACATAGTATACAAAAGTGAGTTTTTACGGTTTTCTTCATATATTTTTCCCCCTGCCCTAAAAGTAGGTCACCAGAGCATTCTGAACTCTTGTTAGTATTTTATTACATATTGGTTCAAACGACTTCTTTGCGTTGCTGCTGAAAGTGCGGATGGTTATTTTCATATTATGCAAAACAAGTAGGCTCAAAAACGCAAAAATAAGGCTGAACCATAGCGAGCACATTTTGCCACATTTTGTGGAGGAATGTGAATAAGCAGGAATAACATAATGGCATAAATATGGCATGCAGAAAAATAAATATTTAGATAATCTTCTAAAATGAGAATTACAAGTATCTCAATCGATTGTTTAACCCATCGATATGGTAACATTCAAAGCGAACAAAATTAAAAAAAAAGGATTGGCTTAGGGTATGAAAATGGGTATCAGTTCTGATAAATAATTTTGTAAAACTAAATTTTACAATATTGGATATGGATATGGATATGGATATGGATATGGATATGGATATGGATATGGATATGGATATGGATATGGATATGGATATGGATATGGATATGGATATGGATATGGATATGGATATGGATATGGATACGGATATGGATATGGATATGGATATGGATATGGATATGGATATGGATATGGATATGGATATGGATATGGATATGGATATGGATATGGATATGGATATGGATATGGATATGGATATGGATATGGATATGGATATGGATATGGATATGGATATGGATATGGATATGGATATGGATATAGATACGCACTTAGATGTTGATATGGATACGAATATACGTGTAGATATGGATAGAATATTAAATAAAGCTTTGATATTTTATTCCTGAATACAATATTTAGTTTTTTACATTAATTCAGTATTGTTTATTGTATTCATATAGATTAAACGTTTTATGTTTGTTTTAAGTTTCATTAAGCTTATCTATGTCACATGCACAAAATATTAAAAAGATTTTGTCACATGCGTGTTAACCTTTATTATCTTAATTAGCCTTCATCATCATCATTAGCCTTAATTTATAAGGACAGTCTTAAATTGCATTTAACATGCATTTATTCTTCCATTCCTTCATCATAAGCTCTGTCAGAGTTTGAGTTAATTGCCCTCAATACAAACATTGTTAAATGAACAACAATCAATATTGCCAATTGTCAATTTGGTCAACCACTTCAATTACTTTAATTAACTTCAATTGTTCTGATTTATGTAAGTGATACTTAAGGATATGTTTGTCAATGTATTCGAGAAATTATTTTAACTTACCCACCACCTGCAAAACACAGATTGATGTTGCCGTTGAAAATAGTGGGGCATCTGCTGTCACCTCACATGAAAAGTTTCCAGATAGTCCGAAACCAATATTGCGTATTACCACTTGGGTGGCGTTAGACATAGAAATCTTTAGAGTAAAAACGAATAAAAATAATAAAATTATTAAAAAATTTCTTCGGAATTTCAAAAAAATAATGTGTTATATTGATGCATAACTTAAGAACTACAAGACATATCATACAAATTATAGTAAATTCCTTCTGTAAAAATAGCCATGGAAAGAGAGGGCTAATGTTTGGTCTGTGAGTGAGGAATATATAAAAAGCCTTACTTCATTTACAAAAGAAAGTTATGCTGCTAAATATATTTCTCACATATCTTTTTGGTTGAGAATATGTATTAAGTACATTTTTCGCTCTTCTTGTGACCTTTTTGATAGTCATATTTCTGTTTATTTTTACTTTATTTCCAATAATATCGGACCAAATCAGTATTCTTTAAATAGTCAGATCAGCGATGGAAACAATTTTGACATATTTATAAATTAAATCAACGTCAAAGCTACTTTTTTTACAAGTTCGATACTGAATGAAATTTCCCCAATACACCCTCCGCAAACCTCAAACAGCCCTTTCTTTCGTGATAGCATTTAGATTATTAAATTTGAAAAGCTGACAAAAAATGTGCACTTAAAATTTATTGAATGCCATGAAAGCAGCATAACTTGGTTTCGGCCACCACTTGCCATTGCAACAACAACATGTTGCGAAAATAAAACCTAAAAAAAAACATATATACGAGAATATATACATAAGTATATAAAACCATCGCCGCACAGTGTTGCGTCTAGAATAAGCTAGCTAAACAAAATTATTTTTTTTATTTAATAGGATTTATGATGTTGGAACAAAAAAGAAGCAAATTATTCTAGAGGGTGGTCGGATATGACCCGTTTATCACCAGTTAGTGCTCATTGCTAGTGTAAAGAACAAGCTAGCTGGACCAAATTATTTTATAACTTTTTTTACTTATGGGGTCAAAAAACACAAAAAAAAAATATTGTAAAAGGGCGACGGCTACACACTGTGCACCTGCTAGCGGCCTATTCTTGGAAAAGCTCCAAATGTTTTAGTTGAAAAGAAATGATAGTTATGCAATAAAGTGTTGGTATTAAAAGAAACTAAAAAATTTCTTCTATTAAAGAATACACGTACACATTGTAAACAATGTTAGAAATATAAATGATATAAGACATTCTATTAAGAAAGTTATTGTGTTCTGCGTTTTTGAACACAAATAATCGAGAACTGGACCTACAAGCTTTAATGACTCCAAACGGCCTATGTGCTCAAGAAGTTTTACATGGCAATATTTTTATTTTTTTTAAGTTTTGCCATTGTCTGCAAAGAGGTGACGGATGAACAGAACAATTAATTCAATTGAAAAACATTCTTTGTCAGATGGGATTTGAACCTGGGTTCTATCGCATACCAGCCACACACTTAAACTAGTATGCCACGACTGTCACTGTTATTTTGTGTAACTTTTTAAAATTATAATTTATATAACTATGCAATTATTTTACTTTTATTATATAATATTAAATAGCACTTAGCTGAACTATAAAATGCAATTCACAATATGTTTTTTTTTTTTGTTAATCACTATTAAAAAAATTTTAAGTCTTCCACGATTATTCAATTACAACTTTGTAGCAATTATGAGTTGAAAATCTTCAAAATAATTATTATTTTCTACGAAAAAAAGATTTAATTTTGTCTAGCTAGCATACACTAGACGAAACACTGTGCATCGCATTGAGAGCATTCAATATTCTATCAGGAAAATTCTAAAAAAAATATCCCAAGTGCAACTTTTTCAATAACTACCTACAAACTCGTCCTGCAGGACAAACTTTAATACCATTTATAGCACCGCAAAACCGCAGTGTACCACCGAGAGGAGTTGAGGTGCAGATGACGAAGGATATTAAAGTTATGCGGTGTGGGTGTGCATGTTTGCTGTATTTGGTAAGAAGCTAAAAAACTGAATTGTAGCAGGTAGACGAAGTTAAATAAAAACCACTATTCACAATATTATTTCACATTGAATATGCATGAAAAAGTAAATAAATAACCACAAATGTGAGGCAGTGCCATGTGATAAAGTACAGCGGCTTGGGTAGAGATTTCGACGTGTTGGTGCATTGAACGGGCTTGAACAAAAACAACAAACAAAGCGCCTGCTCACCAACCATTTTTGAAGCTTAAGAACGTTTGCATGAATTTCACGTTTTCATCCAACTACCAAAACTTTAATTTTAATGACGTGCCACACCCTAAGCCCAAAACCCCAGTACAAAAAAAAGGAGGTACGTTCAAACTTTTGTATACCATCTCGCACGTTGTCATGCATAGTAGACAAACACAGGTAACTCCTTTATTTTATGCATAAAACATATATTTTTGGCAGCGCATAAAAACCAACAATAAAAAAGAATTCTTTTTTTATGACGGCTTATATAAAAAAATTAATAAAAACAAGAATTGCCGTTTGTATGGCAAAATTTTTTAACACTAACCATGTGGATGAAAAACCAAAAAATTTAAAAAAAAAACATACATACAGCATCACACACATCCCAACAACACATTCAACAATAAAATAGGTATGTTTTTTTTTGCAATGGCAACACTTGCGATACTCACATCCACGTATATGCCGGGAAATGGAAAAACTTTGGTGTTCGGAAACTCGCCAGGTGTGTAACGGTAAAATTCCAAATTACCACGATAAAATTTTGCTGTATACAATGGCGCTCCATTCAAATTGTAGCTGCAGCGCAGTGTTGCATGTTGTCCACGTCTCACAACTGGTGGTTCAATGATTAAACTGACATTCCGCAGGGCACCGGCAACGAGATCTACAAAAAGACCAACAAGATAAAAATATTATTGCTTAATTTGAGTGAGTTTTAAATGTTTTAAAAAATAAATTTTGGTTTTAAGTAATGTTAACATTTTAGCACTGAACAAACACTTTTCAGATAAATATAGTAAATACAAAAACATTCTTCCCGAATATATTGCAATTGTTAATATTTTCAAAGCAGCATAGCAGCATAGCATGCTGCATAGCATAAGTTTTGCTTGTCAGAAAAACTTAATTTGTTCGAATTAAAATTCAAACACAAAATACAAGACATATTTTGTTGAATTAAAATTTGTCTAAAAAATATTTTTTTTTATGCAAGAATAAATAACATTTCAACAAAACTTATGTTCTGATTGAAAAGCAGGCAATAACCACATAGAAGACACAGGGACAGGAAAAAACTATGCATATGAATACCAACAACACAGATAATGCAACAAGCATAACAACTACGACCAATACTGCCATGAAAAAAATTTTGAAATAAATTAAATTTTGTACTTAATTCCTCGGATTTTCGTCGGATTCCTTTCGAGTCCATTAAAGTCCGAACGTGATGCTACGAATTTCACTAAATGTTTGACCAATTCAGAAGTTCTGGACATAGAAAGCAAAGTTTTTCAAGAAGTAAAGTTATTTTTTTTTTTATTTAAAGGATTTTTTTTAGAGGCATAGAACTTTTCAAAAATAAAACTTAACCTATTAATCAAAAAACGAATATTTGGCTTTATTAGCTTGCAAATTTGATGTCATTTATGCATTTTATGGAGGTCATACATAGGTTCATTTATGCGTCACTTTTTTCAGCATAGACGACCTTCGACAATAATTACCCGAATGTTGGATTCTAAGTAGCTGGTTTATCACGATGGACGAGTGATCTGGCTTATCTAAAGTTCTTGACACAAATTTCCATTATTTCTAAACTTTGTTCGCTTCTAAGTTTTTCCCGCAGGCAAACTCTATACCCCAAAAAAAAACTGTTTATTACTGATAGTTTATATAAATTTCGTTTGAAATCCGACGTCAAAAGAAATTATGGCAAAACATCGGATCATCAGATTTAAGTCAAAAATTTTGACAAATTCAATATATCTGTCTATTTGGCAACACTGACTACGACACCCAAACAGCATGTATAACAATAATCGCAAAAACACCATCCAGTATCGAAAGTAACCAATTGCTCCATTTTCATTAGGTACTTTACTAGTTCTATGTATACGAACTTCTATACGAACTAGCTGCTTTTATGATGCAAGGTGATGCATAAAAGGGTCAGTTCAATCAACTTCAAGCTTGTACTGCTTTTTATTTATGTTTTTGACGTCTTCATTTTGTAAGAATGACCATATACTTTTAAATAATATTTTCGAGAAAATATGAAATATTGATAATATAATATTGAGATTACATTTCGTCGAACAACATTCGAATAAAAGAATTCTTATGAAGAAAGTACAAATTAATTAACTGGAGTATTCTTTCACAATGTCTTTATTTTTTCGTGTTTTTTTTTTTCTCTTTCCGACTAGCGAAACAAGAACCAGCAGAAATAAGCGCAAGTTACATTCACAAAGCATTCGCACCGCTTTCATTCACAACAGGTTTTTGTAAGAGAAGATACAACTTGGTAAGGTTTGGCATGCTTTCACTCGAAGGTTCGAAGGCGAAGTGTCGTGCTCGTCTTGTACATAGTAGCTAGAGTTATAACTATTATCTTGTAGTATTCGTTGTTGGATTTCCATGCGTCGGTTTTTTTGGAGCCATCTTGTAGTATCAAAATATATTCTCTTCTTTTTTAAATTCATTAAAGTAAATCATAAAGAAAGTGTTGATGGGGAAGTCTCATGGTATAATAACCCAAGTAGACTTAAACAGCAGTGGCGACCGTGGCACAGTGGGAAGAGTGTGTTGCCAATACGCCAGAGAACCCTGATTCGAATCGCAACTGACACAGAAAGTTTTTTCAATTGAATTAATTTTTCTGTTCGGCCATCACCTCTCTGCAGACCTCAGAGTAAAAACTGTCAAGAAAAGCTTCTTGAGAAAATAGCCTTTCGGAGTTGGCATAAAACATGTAGGTCCAGTTCTCGATCATTTGTGCTTAAATATTTCACAACACACACAACACAATTGTCTGAAATGGCCATTTTCGTTCGTTCGTTCATAAAATAAAAATATAATTAACAAAAAAATAAAACAGCAAGATTTGTCGTCTGTTCTATGAGGATCGAGCCTGGGATGACTCAAATCATCAAATTAAAATAAATAAATCCTCTTGATAACCAACTGTGACACAAAAGTAAAAAAACTGTGAATTCTATACGTGAATATTGAACTTTTCAGTAACTGTCCATAAGCAAAAGGGACAATTGATATTTCCCATGTTATCACTATTTTGCAAATACTAGCTGACTTTATGAAAAAAGACAGTTCTTGAACTACTACTGGTATAAAAGCAGATTGCTTTTTAACCATTTGATTGTACTGAAGGAGGGATTGTTATTAATATTAATTAGCAATCTTCCCAGAAATTCCATTTTTGGGTAAAAGTTTCACTTATACCGTGCGTGGCGGCCACACACATATTTTTTTTTTTTTAATGCCATGTTTTTAGATTTGATCAACAATAACTAAACTAAATTTTTATTTTGCTAAAAACTCGCATAAGGCCCATGTCACATTAGAAAATATCGAAATTTTTATTTATTTATTTATAAATACTAAAAAAAAAAAACATTTGCCAAAAAACCTGTGTCGGGAATAATGCACTTTTCCCTTTCCGTACTCGAATCGAACCGCGTACAATTCGCCTTGAAATTGAACGTGCTATCTTCTCACCATTGCCTCCCTTGCATCAAAGCGAACAAAATACGAACAAACCTGAAAGCAAGCATAGTATACATCTTCCAATTTATTCCATAGGATTGATGCCAAAGAAAATTTATTGTTTATCCAAAATAATCATCCCATATAATTTGAGTTTTATTTATACAATATGTTTTCCAATTTTCTTAAAAAAATAAAAACACAAAAGCACAAAATTTCAACTGCAGTTAGGACCACTAAACTTTTGCTTCGTGCTCAGAAGCTCTGACCTTATGCTACCGCGCATACTTGTTTCGGTTTATTTTACCGTGCCTACACAGTTAAAAATGTTGATGCATGTTGATGCATATTTAATGCTAAATGATGCAGATATGTATATATATAGATGAAACTCCAACATTATCAAATAATTGTGCTATTTCGCACATGGCCCAAAATCCGACTTCGATATCGAAAAGTTAAAAATACACGAATAGTTCGCGATGATAATAATCGAATTTGATATCGATTACGATTCGAAAATGACACGTTTAGAGGACGTAAGGGCTACTTCGTAAACGAAGGTTCGCTTATGTCTTGCATGTTTTCGCAGCATGCGAATATTTTTTATTTCGATATAAATGTGAGTTAAAAACTACATTTGAATTACATGAAAGAAACGATATTTGTATGGAAATTCACAGATCTAAGAATAAAACAAATTTTAGATGCAGTGTTGTATTCGTTAATATTGCAACATGTGCTGTTTTCAAATCAATCAATGCAATCAATCATGAATTTTTTAAATTTCAATTTTAAAAATGCCTAAAAGTATGCTAATGTTCTGAAAAAAAAAATCCACGTTCAGATTCAAATTTTTAGACCGTACTGTACGTTCATCATTTTTGCTCAGAGACATACCATGGAATCTACATACAATACAGGAATATAGGAATCTACCATTTTTGATAACGAACTTACTTTATCAACACCCAAATATGTGCCTCATTTCTAATATTGGGTAAGATACCAACGTTTTTGATTAAACCAGGTTGAGTCAACAAGCCTTTAGTGTGCAACCTTCTGCTGTTTGAAGTTTCTGTGTTACAGCACTTTGAAGACCGGGTACATCAGTTTGGAAACAGGGCATTTAGCCATTGCGCCAGTACACGAAAACTGTTATTATAAGAAAGAGCTTGCTGAGCATTCAGATTGCTTTTATTTCGTCTAAGTCGCCCTCTATTCACTTAGACAATCCTATAAAAATTGTGCTTTAGAAAACTTCTCGCGAGAAAGCTTTTATCAGATTATACGAAAATCGAATAAAATTCAACAAGAATAAAACATTCTGTAAAATTTGTTAAATCTTTCTGGCAAGAAGAAAATACTAGCATATCAAGTGCTTTGTTTAAAAAAAATTAAGAAGAAGATATTTATTCTTAAAGCTTGCAAAGTCTGGGGTATTATTAAGCAAAGAAAAACGAAAAACTTTACTACGTTTGACCCACACAGATATTCAATGAACCTATATTTAAATGTCAAAACAATGGATTACAGTGTTTGTGCGTGAGCGTGTGCATGAACATGCAAAGCAAATAAATGTCAATTACTGATTGGCATGTGCTTGTATTGGTGGAAATGCAAACGTGCATAAATGACTAACGCCATTTTTGTTGCTATTATTGTTGTATGTTTTCGAGCACACTGCTATTTTATGGCATTTACCGAATGTTGTGTATCAATGAAATTCTAAAACATCCTGACAGGCTACTGCGTTGCTTTAGTGGAAGTGATATTGTGAATGACGGTTTTGTACGTACATATGTCTGTGTGACCGTTTGTATTTGCTTGTTTCCGAGTGTGCAAATTTGCGAGCTAGTGAGTGTAAGTTTAGGACTATTTCATGCATGCAATATTCTCGTTTATCAATCCGGCAAGTCTTTCTCTGACCGCGACTATGAACAGACGTGCTAAGTGTAACTCAAGAAATTTGAATACCTACTAAAAACAAAACAACATAAAAAAAAAAAAACGTTATATAGAAAAAAAAAAACTTTAAAACAAGCAAGTGTTTTGCTAAGCAATAAAAGTTTAGCTGACCTAACGGAGCTTGTTAAAAACAAACAATATGAACTCTGATGATGAAAGCAGTGATGACAGTGAGAACATCTGGCAGCATACTAGTTCACTAAAAAAACGCAGGCTATTTGATTCTCCTGATCTGCAGCAGAAAAAACGTCAAGCGATTGATAACAATATTGCAACAACTTCAACCAACAATAAATTTTCGTTACTTGGTACAGCAATTGATACAAATGAAGACAATAACTTGGATGCTTCTATTCCAAAACCGCCGCCTATATTTATACCTGATGTTATTAACATAAGTCGAATGGTTAAAAATTTAAGTAGTGTTATTTGTAATAAAGAGTTTAATTTTAAGTCACTAAGAAATAATCAAATAAGGCTTATGATTAAAACAATTGACTCCTACAGAAAAATTGTAAAATATCTTGAAGCTAACAAAATCGCTTTTCATACGTATCAACTGAAACAAGAACGCGCATACAGAGTTGTTTTAAAAGGCTTACATTTTTCTACACCAACTGAAGTCATCAAAGCGGAGCTCGTGTCTGCCGGGCACCAGGTTCGGAGTATAGTTAATATTAAAAGCCGTGTGACTAAGCAACCTCACCGATGTGTCAAATGTGGCGAAGATCATCCAACAGCCGAATGCTTAAAAGATAAAAGTTCTCCTGCTCGATGCGCTCATTGTTTTCAAAATCACACTGCAAACTATAAAGGCTGTCAGGTGTACCAGCAGCTGATTCACAAAAAACAACAAAACAACATATTCAGCAAGCAACAACAACCACCACAAACGTCCGGTAATTACTCAATGAATCGTAATGACTATCCGCAAATGAAACCAAATAATAATAACATACCCAATGGAAATCCTTTTCTCACGAATTCGACATACTCAGATGTTCTTAAAGGAAATACGATTAATAATAATGAAAACAACTTAATGAAAAAAATAGAAGCCATGTTAAACAAGCAAATTGAATTGACTAATACGCTCTTAAATATGATGTCAATACTCATCAACAAATTATGCAATTAAACTTAAGAATCGCAATATGGAATGCCAATGGACTTTCGAGTAAAATCAATGAAGTAGAAGTTTTTCTCCATTCAAAACATATAGATATCTTATTAGTATCTGAAACACATTTTACTAAAAAATCATATTTAAAGATTAGAGGCTATGACTTAATAGTTGCAAACCACCCTGATGAAAGAGCTCACGCTGGCTCAGCAATATTAATCAAATCCACTATAAGTTATGATACCCTAGAAGAATTCAGACAACCTCACTTGCAAGCAGCTGGCGTCAAAGTTAAGTCAAATAATAGCTTTATATCAATATTTTCGATATATCTTCCACCAAGGTATTCTGTTTCATGTCAAGATTATGTAAACTTTTTTGGAAAATTAGGTACTCGTTTTATAGTGGGAGGAGACTATAACGCTAAACATCCATGGTGGGGTTCAAGACTTACCAATCCCAAAGGAAGAGAACTTTACAAATGTATCTGTAAGTTTAATTACCAAACACTTTCTACTGGGCAACCTACATATTGGCCCAGTGATCCAAATAAAATTCCAGACTTACTGGATTTTGTTGTATATGGAGGTATACCAAGCAATTTATTGGATATACTAGGTAGTAATGACCTTAGTTCAGACCACACGCCAATAATATTGAATTATAGCACTATTTTAAATAACCCACCTAAAAGCATAAAGTTGCTCACATCGAAAACAGATCTGTACTCGTTCAGATATTGGATAGATAAAAATCTCGCATTAAATATACCTATTAAGAGTGGTGATGAACTAGATACTGCAGTTGAAACATTTACCAACTTAATTCATGAAGCCGCTTTTATATCTACTCCAATTACTTCATTGAATCACGATAATGGCAGTAAAGTTTATTTATCTGCGGAAATAAGAGAACTTTTAAGAGAAAAACGAAGATTACGAAGAGTTTGGCATCTGAGCAGGAATCCACTCGATAAAAGATTATTAAATCAAGCAACTCAATTACTTAAGTCCCGTTTAGCAGACCTTAAAAATGAAGCAACGAGAAATTATTTGCGCAATTTGAGTGTCAATCAGCGAAATAATGAACAATGCTTATGGAAAGCCACAAAATACCTTAAAAGGCCTGTGCGGAGAAATGTTCCTTTAAAAGATTTCAGTGATCAATGGTGTAGGTCAGACTTAAGTAAAGCCACTGCATTTGCTGCTCACTTAGAACAGACATTTCAACCACACACTCTTAATGGAAACGACATTCAAATCCAACAGTATTTGGATTCTGCTTGTCAAATGGATTTGCCCATCAAGCACATAACACCAAACGAAGTTCACGCTGAAATAACAATGCTTAACAATAACAAATCTTCTGGATATGACAAAATTGATGCGAAAGTAGCGAAATTTTTACCAAAAAAAGGTATTATATTCTTGACTCTCATCTTCAATTCTATTCTTCGACTAAGTCACTTCCCATCCCAATGGAAATGCGCGGAAATAGTAATGATACTTAAACCAAACAAGCCTGAATGTAACGTGACCTCATATAGACCCATAAGTTTACTAGTTGTATTCTCGAAAATATTCGAAAGAATATTTTATCGTAGAGTTCTTCCAATACTAGAAAAAAACAGCATAATTCCTGAATACCAATTTGGGTTCCGCCATAAACATGGCACTCCAGAACAATGCCATCGTATTATTAACAAAATAAACGATGCCTTAGAACGCAAACACTATTGCTCAGCCGTATTCTTGGATATACAGCAGGCATTTGACAAAGTTTGGCACAGTGGTTTACTTTTCAAGCTAAAAAAAATTCTCCCAACTCCGTATTATCTTGTGCTAAAATCATTTTTACATCAACGATATTTCTATGTTAAAGTTAATAACGAGCAATCGAATATACGTCAAATAAACGCAGGTGTGCCACAAGGCAGTGTTTTAGGCCCATTATTATATACAATATTTACAGCAGATATGCCTACCTTAAATACGGTCACTATTGCAACATATGCAGACGATACGGCTATAATAGCTACAAGTGAATCCTCTGCGGATGCGTCTTACGCAGTACAGCAGCAGCTAAATAGCTTGCAACAGTGGCTTGAAATGTGGAACATTAAAGTTAACTGCCAAAAATCTACTCACGTCACGTTTACGTTAAGGCGTGGTGATTGTCCTACAGTCTTTCTTAATGGCTGTCCAATTCCTACAAGCTGTAAGACTAAATATCTAGGAATGCACCTAGATAGAAGATTGACCTGGAAAGACCACATCAAAGCAAAGCGAGAACACCTTAATATTAAGACGAAACGAATGTTTTGGTTACTTGGACCAAAATCACAACTATCCTTGGAAAACAAAATAATTCTGTATAAAACTATATTGAAACCAGTTTGGACGTATGGGATACAACTTTGGGGAACTACCAGTAACTCAAACATCGAGATTATTCAACGGTTCCAATCTAAAACTATAAGAACGATAGCAAATGCTCCGTGGTTCATTACAAATAAAGCGCTACACAAAGACTTAAATCTTCAAAGTGTAAGAGATGAAATAAATAATATAAGTATAAGATATCTGCAACGACTTAGTGATCATACTAATCCCTTAGCTATTAGTCTTCTAGATGAAAGTGACGAAATCAGAAGATTGAAAAGACACCATGTTTTAGATCTCCCATATAGAAAATAAACCAAAGATGAACTTATAAGTTAAATTAATTCAATATGTATAAATGTACATACTTAGCAATATGTGCTTAATGTAGCGCATGTATATTAATATTAAATGTTAAGTTAAATAATTTGAAAAGATTTGCTTATTATTGTTAAATAGATTGCAAATAAATGCCTTATACAAAAAAAAAAAAAAAAAAAAATCAATCAGGCATGAATTTAAACCGTTGCTGGAACGAGCACGTACTTGTTTTCATGCTAAAATTTTTTATTGTTATTTCTGCGAAAAATTATGGATGTGCGAGAAAAATCATATAGATATGAGAAAATGAAACAAACAATAAAAACATAAATTTTTTCAGAGCAAAAAATATGTAAATGAAGTTAAAGTTGAAACTTGTTTAAGGTAAAAAAGAAATTAGAAACGTTTTCAGAAACAAAATGTTCGTATTTTTGAATGCTTTGTTATACAGATAAAGTAATAACTTCTATCGTCAGTCAATATATACATCAAACAGGTAACGCTTTGAATTCTGGATTGATATATAATGGTGATTTATATAGGAGGATTTGTTAAGTCTGTGCGGATAACCTTGTGTTCGACATGAAAACATTGAATTTTTGATGATTTTAAAAACGGGCCATACTCAGGCAACAATTCACCTAAATAAGCCTTGAGTAGAGCTTTATATAGGGAATTTATGTAAGGAGGAGAAATTTTCTTTAGACTTCCTTGAATAATTGTAATAATTAAACAAGTTATGTGCAAAATCTATACCCACAAGCAGAAAAGGCTTATAAAATTAATTCATTTATTACATAACTTATATGAAGTTTTAGAGTATATATTTTATATAAACACATGAAAAAAGCTTAACATATGGCTTTTATTCAATAAAAAAATGCTTATGGCTGTTTTAGTGAAGTGAAATATATATGTTTTGAGAAGATTAAACTGACCACTTAAGATTGGAACAGTAATAAAAGTTTGGGAACAACTGCAATATTCTTAAATATTTTCAATAATGCGACATTATTAACAATTATGAAACATTTTGAGAGAGACTGCAAAATTGATATGCAATTTTAGTCTGAGTGTTCAATATGGTGGAAGACCAGTAGCTCGGTTCTGTAACTTTTCTCACCGTAGTTCTCACCAGATTTTCTCACTTTGACGTCATTATGACCACATTCTTACTTGCACTGTTGCTGTAATAAAATGAGATAAGTCGGTGGCTTGTCTCAAATGTTTCAATTGTATTTTCCTAGGTATTCGATAGCCGAAGTGTTTCGGTAAGCTTAAATATTCGACTCGAATCGAATGAAGTTGTCAATGTGTTTTAACTTGATGAGAAAAATGTCATAATCGTAATTTTCGATTAACTTGTTCTTTCTACCGGGTACGCATGTTTAAATTTGACATTTTTCTGAATGTTTAAACATTTATTATTAATAACAAATAAAGTATGAGCATAATTAAGAATAAAAACTGAAATATTTCATATATTCGATATATTAAAGAAATTATCGGATAACAATACGTAGCGAGTTTGCTTATTTTATATAAACATCACTAAGTGTCAAACAGTTAAAAATTATTAATAATTCAATTATTACCTATATTATTTGTTCAGGGAACAGGGGCGCGAACCTTTACATGGCAACGTGTCTGACCGCCTCAACCTGGCGAGGCCAGCATTATCCATGTCGAAATCGTCTCAAGTCGACTCAAACCTCCAAGTGGTTCCTACGGCTAATTTGAGCGGCGGGTCCATCCATAGACCTTAAACATGGAATGTGCACAGGGTTTGGGTCCCGCCACATTACTACTGCTTAATGAAAACTAAACTAGCCTCGGATAAGAACCCCAATTACGTTGACGACCACCGCAAACGAAAAACGGACAATGATTTACGGATATGCACCTGGAATGTCCGAACCCTTTATAGGGAAGGTGCCATTATCCAACTGGCGGAAGCCTTCAGAACAATAAAGGCTGACATCACCGCCATCCAGGAAATGCGATGGAAAGGGCAAGGCTGCTCTAAACAAGCACACTGTGATATCTACTACAGCTGCCATGCGGAAGGGGCGCGAATTTGGATGTGGATTCGTTGTTAGCCGCAAACTACGCCACCTTGTTTCCCGGTTCACACCTGTCAACGAAAGATTGGCCACGATCCGCATCAAGGCAAAATTTTTCTCCATCAGCCTTATTTGCGCGCACGCCCCGACGGAGGAAAAGGACGAAGCCGTCAAAGACGCTTTCTACGCTAGTCTTGAGGACGTATACGACCACCTTCCGGTCCATGACGTGAAAATAGTCCTCGGCGATTTTAATGCGAAAGTCGGAAGGGAAGGCATCTTTGGCCCCACTGTCGGTCAGTTCAGTCTTCATGAGACCTCCACAAACAACGGTCTAAGACTGATCGACTTCGCAGCGGCGCGAAACATGGTAGTTAGTAGCACCAGATTTAAGCACCTCGACATCCACAAGGCCACCTGGCTGTCCCCAGATCAAAAAACGCGAAACCAAATTGATCATGTTGTAATCGACGGAAGGCATGCCTCTAGTGTTCTAGATGTGCGTACATTTCGGGGGGTCAACATTGACTCCGACCATTATCTTGTTGCAGCCAAGATCCGCATGCGATTATGCAATGCGAAGAACATACGCACAGGAATGCAACGAAAGCTAGATGTCGCTAAGCTGCAATTACAACGGAATGCCGAAGCCTACTCCGCTCAACTCTCGGTTAAGCTCAACCAACCAACCTCTGGACTCGACGACGCCGGCGGACTTTGGGCGCATATATCCCACTCCATGCGCGCTGCCGCTGAAGAAGTCATTGGTTTCCGGCGCCCGCAACCTCGGAAACAATGGTACGATCAGGAGTGTCGCATCGTGACAGCAGTAAAATACGCCACATACAGAAAAACGCTGCAGTTAGCTGCAACGCGAGCCGTGCGAGAAAACTACAGCGAAAAGAGGAAGGAAGAGAGGCGCCTTTTCAGACGCAAGAAAAGAGAGCAGGAAAAGCGTGAGCGTGAGGAACTAGAGGCATACCAGGGCAAGAAGGATGCACAAAAATTCTATCAACAGGTTTAGCGTCCAACCCAAAGTTTCAAGCCCGGAGCATCCACTTGCAGAGACGAAAATGGAGATCTGAATACGGATACACAGTGTGTGCTTAGATTGTGGAGACAGCACTTCTCCAATTTACTTACTGGCGACGATTCCACCAATGCCACCCATCGAGAGCGCAGTGCAGTGCCGCCAATCGACGATGACGGAGTGGAAGTATCACCACCTAGCCATGAAGAGGTTCGAGTTGCTATCCAACGACTCAAAAACAATAAAGCAGCGGGTGCTGACGGCCTGTCAGCTGAATTGTTTAAAACCGGCGGCGATGAATTGATAAGGCGCATATCTCAGCTCATTCAGCAAAATATGGCTAGCAGAAAGCATGCCCGACGATTGGAACCTCAGTGTGCTGTGCCCTATACTTAAGAAAGGTGAACCTACAATCTGCGCTAGTTATAAAGGTATCAGTCTTATTTCCATCGCATATAAGGTTCTCTCAAGCGTACGGTGTGAAAGATTAAAAAAGATTCTATAAAGAGAGTCATACGGACAAAAAATAAGGTGAACTACAAAGATTGCTTTAAGTGTACGATGAAGTTTCCAGCGAGTTTGATCGTATGGAAATGCATGTAAATGTCCATAAATACATTGATATTTTTAATGAATTTACTACATTCGGTATTACAAATAAGTTTATTTGAAGAATTTATGTGCCAACACGACGGTGCCTCTTCCGATACTTCTAAAGCAACAAAAATTTAGCTTTGAAATGAAGGTATTTCGGTTTTGGATTTTGCCTTCATCAGGTCTATACCTAATCCTATCGAATCGCTTTGCACGATAATGTAACGGCGTTTGCGTTTCGATCCACAAAGAACTGCTGACTTTTCAAGGCGTAAAATTTTGGAAATATGGAACTCAATAACTCCAGATGATTGTTACGATTTTATAAAACCATCCTAAAACAAATGGAGGCCGTTATTTAATCCAAAGGTAATGTAAAACCATCTTAATCTTATATTTTTCAATACTGTATCAACTTTTAATGGTAAATTTAAGTTCTTTTATGAAAAAACTGAATTAGATTGACAGATTGAATTTCAATCTGCATTGAAATATTTTAATGTGTTCTTGAAAAAGAAATAAAAAATTCAAATTTACAAAAATTAAACTTGCCCAATCGTATAACTAAGCCCAATCGCACACGTTATTATATCCGGTAACATGATTAATCAGGTAGAGCTCAATTACTCTCTATGCTCTGGTACTGTTGTTTACTTTTTGTATTGGAAAATTTCTAATCAATTCAAGCGTCGACGCGAAAAACGTTGTAAACGACAAATTAATCAACGTTTTTTTTTTTATTCATACTACCATTAAAAATGCTCTGGCGTATTATAAGATTACATAGTTTCTCAAATTTTGTTAGTTTTTGGGCAGTGAGTGCAAAAACGTTGCATGTGCTCATAATCATAGCCAATGTAGAATTAAATAGCGTGATACAAAAGTGCAATAAACTTAAAACACGGAAAAAAAAAAAATTAAAAAAATTTATTTCCACTTTCCAGAAATAGTGGAAAAGCATATACTGGAAGAAAAGGAAAAGTTGAACCCAAGATAATTGCTCCAGAAATGGTAATGTGGAAAAACGTTGTAAGCGCCATCAGCGAAAATGTTATGCTTACTGAAAAAACGTTTTATCATCCATTGCGCTTGGGATATAAAACGTTTTTCCATTGCGAAAGTATCTAAATCCTTTTTTATATACAGGTAAATTTCTTTAAGCCTCTTACACAAAGAAATTGGAAGTCGAAATAAAATGGCTCTCAGTGCGCCATTAAAAACGTTTTATTCAATTCCTGAAAACTTATATTTTTGTCGCTTATAACGTTATTCGCGTCGACGTTGCAATTATGTAAGAGCTAAATACTATTATAAAGAGGCTTTTTTTTCAGCGATTTTTTTTCGAATGTGGAAGCTTGGTTTTGACATTAAAGGTTTGCCATAGTAAGTCGCATAATAATGATATTATAAAAATGATATTTATTTTCAATTTTTTAGTCAAAAGTGATCAATTATAATCAGCCATATTATAAATAAAATTGCCTCCGGAATTTTTTAGAAAAGGGCTTTTAAAGATTTATTTCTTGTGATCTTGTGAAAATTTAAGTGAATACAAATATTTGCGTTTAAATTTTTCAAAACTTTCTTTAACACTATTAAAAATACGAAAATTTCCTTTTTTTTATTTTCGATCGAAATTTTAAAGCAAAGTGATGGTTATAATTCTTCTAACCCACTAACTCGGCAATAATGAGTTAAATATCTGTTTTTGACATAAAATTAAGTATTCTGCCAGTTGCGCTTATTGCATTTTACTGTGGAAGGAGAGTCATAACATTTTCCATTCTTGTAAAAATTGTAATTGTTGTTTTTATTTCCAAACATATTTTAGGCAATTTCATTATCTGACAAGAGCTCCCAAGATTGACTTAATTCCTGCTATTTTTTATATAAATTTTTTCATGCAAGATGTTTCCAAAACATTCTCATTACATATCCTATGTATTTTTTATATAAATCGCCTTATTTAACTATTACATCGAAGGAAGCCCTTTTTAAGCTCAAGATTTAAAAGTTTATTTATTAAACCTGCTACTTACTTCAAGCACAGTATGACACAAACGCATAAATAAGAAGCAGCCAACAATAAAAATGAAATATTTAAAAAATATTTTTTACGATTATATCTGGTGTGCAAGTTTGCATGGCTGCTCTCCACCAACACCAACAGCAACACCAACACTGATACCATCATTACCAATTCTAGCACCCTAGCACCAGCAGCCTAGCAGAGTCCTTCATCATAACTCAGTTTAATATGCAAAAAATTAATTTAATATCCTGCAAATGATGTTATTTAACACAAGAGGCCAGCTATATAAATTAATGTACGGATTGAGTGGGTGTGGTAAGCGAGTTGATGAGAAAAAATGTGCCAGTCTATAGAGGTGGGTGGTGAAAAAAATAAAAACAAGAATTGGGCCATGTAAACGAATATTGTGGGCCATTAGCAGAAAGCGGGATATAAAAAATAAAAGACGGCTTTAGATAAAATGAATCACGCTGTGCAAAAATATTATAAAAAAATAAAAACAATTTAATTTTATTCGTCTCTAGAGATGCGGGCTGCTAACGGTTCAAGATGCTACAGGTTTTTTTTTTTTTTTTGGCTGGAGGAACTCAGAAATAGCAAGAGCAAGAGGAAGTAAGGAAGTAAGGTGAAATAGAGGAGGCAATAAGAAGAATAATTTGCAGTTTAGGTCATGTAGATAGTAGTGCTAGTAGGCAGTCAGCACATGCTCAGACTCAAGCCCAAATTATGTGTCATTATTTTAAGGGCAAAACATAAAAAAATATGGCTACCAAAAAAAAAAAAAGAAACAGCTACAACAATATTCATAAGCCTGAAGCACGCACACACATAAACTTCAAATAGGATGTAAGCTAAGCACCTGTGAATAAATGGTTCACGGGCTGTTGAAAATTGTTGCTGTTTCGTTTTTTTTTTTTCTCCTCCTGTTTTTATTGTATGATAAAGAATATTTACGATTGGTATGAATGAAGCCAACTTGTCTGCAGGTATTTACTTGAAAAATATTATTATTATTATTATTATTATCAGATGCGTTAAGTTAAGAATATATGCACTAAATTATTTGCACACAAGAATTTACATAGTTAAGTGGAATCAATGTTAAGAAAATAATAACAAAATATGTTATTATATTGATTATTTCAATTCTAAAAATGTTAATCTATAAATTTGTTATTCACTTGTAACTGGTAAGTTCTCAACTTTAAAGTCCTCTGCATGCTTTAAATTCGACTTCTTGTTATATTTTTTTAAATTTTTTTTTTAATGCTGAAAAGTAAAAACAAGAAACTTAATTTATTGTATTGCTGGCTTGCTCCTTATTTTTAATCAAACACTTTTAGACCATATTATATCATGTGTATGTATAGATAACATCAATGTATGTAAACATTTCCACTACAGCATTAATTTACCAATGAAAGCCATTAATAAGCTTTCACATTTCAAGAATGTGTCTAAAGAATCTTTGAAATCTAACCATAGCAAACATTGTATTAAAGTAGAATTTAACAAAATAATCAAGCTAAAAACATTTTATCCAAATTTAACTTTACAAAACATAAAGTGTTGCGTGTTTCAATGGAATTCAGAAATTGTTTAGTTTTTTTTTTTTGTGCTTTGTTTTGTTTTGCAAAAATAAACCGGCATTTTTATGGGCACCGAAAAATTATTATGATGGACTTCCAATGTACTGCTGAAATTGTCTTAAAATTAACATTCTAAGTAAATCATGTGAATTGGAAATGGAGTTAAGGGAACCGAAAAGTAATGATATGTAACGGACGTTACATCTCAGTAATCTCTGGACGTTACTGACTTTCAGCTGGGACTAGCTTACTTTGGAAGATACTTTCTTCCTTATTTTAAATTTTTTTTTACTTAATTCTAATAACAACTTGATATTACTGCTATTAATCTTAAGTATCTTGTCCTGTCTAAGCCTTAAAATCATGAAGGAGTAAATCAAACAGAGTCTTATCGTCGACCGGGGATTCATGTGCTCCATACGCCATTTTGACAATTTTGAGTTAATGGTACCATACCGGATTTTTGATACTAAATTTTTCAAATCTGTAATCCGTTTTTGTCTTTCACTTTCAGAAACTGAGATATTTCGTGTCCATTTTACCCTATATCCCTTTAAACAGATATTTTTACTGACCTCCTGCCCCATAAGCCATGCAATGGTGTATAGAGCAAAATTTCAGTACAAAATTTTGTTCTTGATTAACGAAACCACTTTGCTCTACGTGCACTTAACTAACATACTTGTGGCTAGCTAGGTATTGTTTTTTAATTAACTATTTTGTGTTTTTTTTTTTATTATTTTCAGTTACACTAGTCTACAAGGTTTTTTATCCAGAGACCTGAAATACTTTTCTAAAAGAGCTTTTTACTCTGATTCTACGTCTTTACTCAGTTTTCCCCTAATAGGTATAATTTTCGAGACACAGAGTGATTTGCATTTTTAAGACTTTGATCCGGTTTTTCTATCTTAGAAACTAAACTGTTTCATATAAAGCAATACTGTATTAACCATTTGAATGTCATGTTTCTTCTCTGAGATATTTAAGTCTAAAGTTAAAATTTTAAGTTTTTGGTTAAAAATTTTGAACTTTGACCGTCATTTCCATAATGTTTTAAACTGTTTTCAAAGATGTTTGAATTTGATAATTTTTTTTATTTAATTTTTTTCAATAATATGCCAATAACAATATGTCAGATTTAGGAAAAAAATTAAAAAAAAATAAAACAAGTTTTAAAGCCAAGTTTCTCAATCAATTTATATGGAACCCCAGAGAACATTTTGTTTGAAAACTAAACAAATTTTTGAAGTATATATTAAGAGTTTGCTAAAACCGACTAAAAAACTATTGATACCATAATTTTCACCTCATCAGCGTGAATATTTAGATCTATAAAATATCAGAGATGAAAATAATGGTATAATCAGTTTTTTTAGTCCGTCAAACGGTCTTTGAAACAATTCAATTGCCTCATGTTTTTGACTGAAAATAATAAAGCACAAAATAACCGTTATTTTTGACCGATAAAATAAAATAAAAGTAAAAAGTCACTGTTATTTTGCCCGAAAAAAAAAATAAAAGTTACAAAATAACAGTTAACTTTAACATATAAAGTAGCATTTGAACATTTAAAAGACATTTAATATCCGTGAAGCTGCAGCCATTAGAATATTAATGGTATTTTTAAAAAAAGTCCACCGGCAACCTTTTCGAAAAGCCTTTTTCATGTGAAAATTGTAAAATAACAGTTTTTTTCGGTACCTGGTCAGAAATCAATACCACAAAAATATTCATAACATGCCCCAACTCTTCGTTAAATGCAAACATGTGGCAAATACTAAGTGCGGCTTGTAAAATCTATAGCAAGCCAATTTTGTGGAAAAAAAGAACAAAGAACAATTCACAACAAAACGATTTTTGATGTCTTCAAAGTTTACACAATGCAACAGTTCAGTTGGGTCCAAGACAGGGAATGAAAAACATACAGAAGATTGAAAAAAGTTTTCTTGTTACACACATCCATGGGGAGCACGATGTACATGAATGTGCGTGTGTATCTAAGTGTTTTCATGTTTTGCAGATACCTGCTAAAAAAGTTAAACATGCCTTATCAGGCAAATCGCTAAAAACACCAGGAAACTCTTGAAAAGTACATGTTTTGCATATTATTTGTTGTTATCCAAAAAGGGAACTGACAAGCCAAAATAGCTGAAAACAAATATTAAAACAAAAACTTGGAATTCGATTCTTTAAAGCGTTTAAATCAAGCATTTCTATGAACAGAAACTGCTTGCAAAATCATTTTTTCTCTTATCTAACGGGGGGAGGTGACACACACAAGAAACTTCAACTAAATCAAGCTATCTGAAAACATTTTGCCGCTCAACTGTTGTGTCGTAATATATTTATTTGTGCTCTCCTTATTGTTTGCTAATTGTAAATACCGAAAACACTTTTCTATTGCTTGTTTGTTCATTCCAGCACAAAAATGTCCAGTGACGAAAAATATTCGAAAATTGAAAAGTTTTGCTTTCGATTACTTTTTCCCATTTCAATTTGTGCTTTGTTTTCAATATAGTATATATTGGTTTTGGTATTTGTTTTGGTGTTCCGCCAAACTGTCTGTGATGGCTTTGATTTTGTTGTTGGCATAGTGGTGTTGGTGCTTGTGTGTGTGTGTACCTATGTGTTAGTGGGCACTTTTAAAATTTTTAAAGTTCGAAATTTGTTCTATGCTCTACCTCGCTTTGTCTAATATTGGTTGGTATTTTTATTTATTTATATTTATTTTTGTAAAAAAATGAACAACAAAGTTTATTGCTCAATTTTGTGCTTTGCACAAAAGTTTTTGTCCATTGTAGAATATTGCATGCCAACAAAATTTAATAGCTGGAAAATCTTGTATTATTAATGTTGAATAGATGATTTACTTTGTCAAGCTATTGCTTTGAATTGTTTCAAATATGTATGAAAAAGTTGTGCAGAACAAGTTTATATATATATACAATAGATGAATATTTGTATGGAAATTATCTAGCGAAAAGTTATTTAAAATAAATATCTATGATTCAGTTATTGCAATTATTATTTTCTTCAAAATAAGTACGCCATTAGATATTTCACCTATTTCACATATTCTTTATAGATTTTGGTACTAATTTCAACTTGAATGCCTCTTTGCATTCTATATTTATCAAGTCAATACTTCAAGCTATACAAAACCCTTGATGTTGATTCGAAAGCATAACTTGATCTACCTTCTCCATTAACTCCTTCTCCACTAATTCCTTCATAAATGTGGCGCCAGAAAAAAAAATATAGGCTTGCCTAGGCTCGTTTTCCATTTATTATCATAGTCGTTGTGGAAAAAAGAGAAATTAAAATTTTTCCACAGAAAAATAATCAAGTTTCAACCTAAACGTTTAAACCACAAATGGGGGATGTTTTTTGGTCAAGTTAGTGTAGGATTTTTCAATAAATATTGCTGTTAAAGTTTTCTAGCAGAAGTTTTCTAAAAAAAAACAATTAAAAATCTATTGCTGCTGAATTGTTTTGAGGTTTGGTTTTGATTTGGGCAAGGGCTGAGTCATTCGGTTATAAATACACTTCATTTTAAATATTATGCCATGAATCACAGAAAAAAATTCTGTACCAAACTTTTCGGAGCATACCTCACTCATTTTTTAAGTCAATTACTCATTCGTTAATAAAAGAAGTAACAATAAAGTTAAGCACACGCAGAGAAAAGATGTACAACTTGTCATACCATCCGCGCACCTTAACCAGTGGACTATTTCTTTAGAAAAATTCGGAATAACAGCTAATATCAAAAATATACAAATAACACTGTGCAACAGTGAACAAAATTACAGCATTCTGCGGTATAGATTCGATACTATGATCAAAGGTGAGTAAAACCTTAGCTGGGTTTTGGGAGCTTGGCGACCGTTTCTTTTTTATGGCCCATTTAATATTGTGGATCTTAGTGATTTTGCCAAAAAATGGTACCAACAGTTTTTGTTCAATAACTCCGTCTGAAATGGAGATATCGCCTTATTGTTTTTGGCAAAGTTGAAGCTTAATAACAAACATAAAAGCGAAACATATTCGTAAAATCATTTGTTACAATATTTTTTTTATTAAAAGCAAAAAAAAAAATTGTCTTATTTGCTCTTTGGGCATATTTTGAAGGGAGCCCAAATTTTCCCATACTATCATCTACAAAATTGTAGCCGAAAAAATCTAAATAGCTCTTGTAAACATACTTATGTGATCTAAACGTGTCTACAATACTTTAAAAGCTCAAAAATATCATTTTTTTTAAGTGATAAATAGCAATTTTTAGGACTTTTTTCGCAATTTTTCGACTGTAGTGAAACTTCTGGTTCTTGGGGTATATATTCTATTAAATTACCTATCTTAGAAAATAGATTTACACAACTTCTTAAGGAATTCACCTCAAATCTCCATAAAATCACTCCAAACAAGTGAAACACACCAAATCAGTGAAACGCACAACATTTCAAAGAATCGAAACCAAAGGCATTTTACCATTCTCACGACCACGTCATTTAGATCAGTTAGAGCAAAATTTGAATACCTTGTCTAAATCGGTGTTTGCAAACATTCAAGTTCTTCTAAATCATCTCCCCTTCATTGGGTTTCCAAATAAGATTCAAATGACTGGAGACCTTGTGGAGATTACAGCCGCCACTTGTCATTGTATACACTGTTTTAAGAATATATTTTTTGAACAGATATATCTTCTTCGATAAAAGCCAAATTTGGATTTTGATGATCTTATAAAGCCCGTAATTCGAAAACTAGTCTTCGCACAGAATCAAGTTTTTGTACACAAGTTGAAGAGTGAAGAGGAAACCATAAATCAAATTGAAATGGGTACAACTTTTGGCTGTCCGCTTCTCGTGGAGTACCTAACGAATTTTTAATTTTGTAGAATATGTATTTTCTAGAGTAAACATCTTTCAAAATTTAAGGAAAATCCATTCAAATGAATATTTTCTTAAAAAATTAGGAGCTTGCAAATTTCATAAAAAATATCAAGAAAAATTATCACTTCTGCTTCTCTAAGTTGATTTACGTCATTATCTACATTTTTCTTTCTTATTATTAGTCTTATTTGTATTATTTTTCCATAATTTCTTGACCCTTTGTGGGATGTTGTTAAGATAAATAAATATATAAATTGCTTTAAGGGCACAAAGTATTTAAATTACCCAGAAATATGGTAACAGAAAACATAAAATAGTTTTTTGTCACAATACTACGTGTTATGATAAAGCTGCAACTTATAAGACGAAAATGTTAAAATAAATTAAATTATAATAAAAGAAATACTTAATAAGGATAATAAGAAAACAGAGAAAACAATCACTAAGGAATAAATGAAAATTTGGTCTATTGTTTGTTTCACTCTTTGCAAATTTGGAAGAAAATGCTCGTACAAAATTATATAATAATATGAAAATTATACTTTTAGATGCGGCAGGAAATTGGAAATTTTTTGACACATTTATTTTTTACAAATTTAAATTTAAAATACAAGGTGTCCACGTATGACCATTGATCTATATGTTTAATATTTCCCATAGCTCCACAGTATAATTTAAATATCTTATGTCTTAGAAAAGCTTTGTCTGTTGCATAATACATTTTAGGAAAATTTTAATTTCTTCCATATTCTATGTGCTTGATAAATATTTGTTGGAATCAAATTAAATTGCTTTTGAAAGAAGCAGTTCTGTGAGCATTTTAACAATTTATTAATTTCTTCTGAATACTTGTTAGCTTCACATGCTGTCGTATAGCTACCCTGAGCTTTGCTACAAACTTGATTGTTTCCAAGTCTCACTGGCTGTTGGTAGCTTCTTGTGCCATGGTTAATATTTACTGTCATCACTCTAAAGTGTTGCATATTTGTTGCTACTGTTCGTCAAATAATAAGAAACAATTTCAGTTTATTATTAAAGCGTTATTATTAAAGCTTTATTATTAAAGAAAGATTTCGAAAGAATAGGCATCTCTCTTGCACACTTTAAATTTTATCATTGCTTCATTTCAATGTGCCTAAGCTTGTGCACACTGTGAACTGTGGGCATTTTTTATTTACAAAGGCAAAAACAAACATTTCAAATATTTAAATACATGTGAGATCTTAAATATTAGAATTTTTGACCTGAAGGTTCACTTAACTCAAAACTAAAGCATGAGCTACAAGTTAGTTTATTTGCTTACCCAACAGGAAATCGGAAAGAAGTTTCCTTGGAATGCAGAAAAAGTTCCACACTCACTTCTCGTGAAGTTAAATTTGAATTAGTTCTTTTTGCTTTTCCCAGAGTAAAATTGAATTGAAACAACAGATTTTTTTTTTCAATTTCACTATTGAAAAGGAAAACTTTGAAGGCCATATTTCCGTTGTTCTTTATTGTTTGGTGATCTTAATATATATAATATAACTGCATATTTCTAATTAATCTTGGATTCATTCTCCCTTCTTTTTTTTTTTTTTTTTGTTTTTTCTTTGAAAAGAAGCGAGAATGCAAGAAATTCTTAATTTGCCTCTATTTCAATGTGATGAGAAGTTAATGGGCTCCAAATGAAGCGAATAGGAAATTACTTCCTGCTTCGTTTCTTTTTCAGCTAGATCAGAAATTGTTTATAAGAAGAATTTTTTTCGCTTCCAAGAAAATCTCGCTTCCACACTCAAAAAATATATCTTCATATTGACAAACTCCAGTCAACAAAACATTGTTTTGCCAAACATGCTGACAAAATTTTTATTTTGTTTTTTTGATAAAGGGATTTTTTCGATTTGATAAAAGCCTTTATCAAATATGTCGCATTTGCACTGTAAATTTGATAAAAGAATTTGTTGATATGAATAAAGAATATTTTAACATGAAGGAATGGTTTGTTGAATAGAAAAATGCTTTGCGGTTACTTATTTTGTTTATCAATCAAAAAAAAAAAAAAAAAAATTCACTAAAGCATTAAGCATCTGATTAAAATATTTTATTATATCAAGCAATATAACAGCCATATAATATTTTAATCTTTTAAATTTATTAATGCCAATTAATTACAATCTTTTTACCTTCAAAAGCTCTGCTTTAACCAATTATAGATCATCATTTAGCACTTGAACTATGGCTTGAAGTACCTCTGCTGAAGTTAATCTATCAAGGTTTATAATCTTATTTTATAATAACTTGAAAGCTTCTGCAAGATTTGTATTTAATACGAGTCAGCATTCTGAGATTTAAGGGCAATAGAATTTATTGTTTCATTTCATTTGTTATTTTTAAAAAGTGATTGACACAACAACAAATAAAAACTAAATGAACAAAAAAGATTTTGAAGTCTTTTTAAAGAGTACAAAAGAATTTTTACATTATTTTGAATTAGCTTTTTTAAAGTATGAAGCAAAATTTTTTGTTTTCTTCGTTGTCATTTTTAATTTTTCTAAAAAAAATTTTTATTCGGTTTTTACTAAATAGCTGCAAACTTCAAAATGAATGATGCAGCTTTAGGTCAAGGTGAAGGGCGTCGTCGTAGCGTGGTGGCAAGGAAGACTCCATATCGTTGGTTTTTCAATTGCTGAATTTGGGCGTTTAGTACGCAAAAATGAAATAATTTTAAGGGCTTTAGAAAATGCTTCAAAATTACTCGAAAATGATTAAAACAATACTCAAAAATAACTCAAAATTAACTGAAAACTGTTTTAAAGATTTCTAGAATATATAAAGAATATATAAAAAGAAGTCGAAAATGATTCCTAAATTAGTTCCGAAATGAGTCAAAACTGAAAACCCCCCGCAGCCATATTGAAGTATATTCGAAGTCTTTAGCCACGACATACACGATGACATTCAGTTTTATATATTAACGAATGTTTTCCTATTTTGATGACGTCACTTTGTATGGGAGGTAGGCGTGGTTTTGATCCGATTTGCCAAATATCATAGAGATGGTTAATATTATAAATCAAATCTTATGTGAAAAATTTCAAGATATTTCTTTAATTTTTGCGGATTTTTAAGAGAGTTTACTTTTAAAATAAAGCCAATTTGTATGGGAAGTGGGCGTGGTTTTCATCCGATTTTTCCATATATTAAAGAAATGCTTTGATGTTTATATTAAATATCAAAGGCTATGCGCAAAATTTTAAAACATTTCTTTAATTTTCACCGATTTTTAAGAGATTTTACTTTAAAAATAAAGCAATTTGTATGGGAGGTTGGCGTAGTTTCCATTTTGCCAAATATCATAAGAGATGTTTTATATTAGATATCAAAGCTTATGTGAAAAATTATAGATATTTCATTAGTTTTTATGGATTTTTAAGAGATTCTACAAAGCCACTTTGTATGGGAAGTAGGCGTGGTTTCTATCTGATTTTGCCAAATATTATAAAGATGGTTTATATTAAATATCAAAGTTTATGTGCATAATTTGAAAACATTTCTTTAATTTTTGCAGATTTGTAAGAGATTTTACGTTTTAAATAAAGGCAATTTGTATGAGAAGTGGGCATGGTTTTCATTCGATATTTCCATATATCATAGAGATGGTTTATATTAAATATCAAAGCTTATGTGCAAAATTTTAAAACATTTCTTTAATTTGAGCAGATTTTTAAAAGATTTTAATTTAATAATAAAACCACTTTGTATGGGAGATAGGCGTGATATTGGCGTTTCAAACGGAATGACAAAGTTAATATACCCCTTACGCAGGACGCGTTTGGGTAAAAAATTTATAATAGAAAAAATTATGCAGAGTCGCGTGAACGGCAGGATTTCCTATAAAGAGCGCAGGAGATTCGAAAACAACTCAGATTTGTTCGAAAATTTCATAAAATTCTGGGTGGGATATTGTTGAATATTGCCACCAAAATATAAAACCTTATTTTTGTTGTAATAATACAAAATTTTTTTTAAATTGATAATACATTTCATCATTACGAAATTTAAATTTTGTCCACTTAACACAAACGATTATCAATTTTTAATAAATACTTTCTTCAGTTTAACAAATCTATTTATCAAGCCGACAAAGTAAAACTTATTCATTCTTTTTTTTTTTTTTTAATAATTAAATCTTATTCCGACTGATGTTAGATATTGTTAGTGTGAATAAGTTTATATCAAGTTGGCAATGTATTTTTTCAAACAAATTATACACATTTTTTTTTTAATTAACATATTCAATTAATTACTATTTTATTATGTTTCGGATCAAATGGATTAAGTTTATTTCAATTTGATAAAAAATAAAGACTAAATACTATAATTTATTAATCTACTTCCATAGGTAGCAAGCCGTTCAAAATTCAAGGAAACAATAAACTACAAAAATGAGCCTAAGATCTCAATAAACAACTTCCTAGAACATATGAACTTCCTAGGAATGATTCTTAACACCGTTTAGGTAGCGCTTAGGTATGTTGGTGAAGTCACAAGATCACCCTGTATGATGTTAATGAAGCACCTGAAGAAGAAAAAGCTGATGATTTAGGGCAGTCTGGAAGTAACGTGCCTGTGGATACCATAAGTTCTGAATCAGAGTCAGATTCGGACGATTTTGTATTTGATTATTTCCTTGAATTTTGAACGGTTTGCTACCTATGGACCTGAACAGGGGAAAAAAGGTAAAAACAAATTGAATTTTTGAAAGTTTCTTGCGATTTTGACCTTGAAGATGAAGTTTTTTTTTTATTTTATATGTTAACAATCTATGACAAGAGCTACAACTTTGCCTAAGAGAGTAAATCAAAATTCCGAATGGTTTGCAAGATATGAGCTTGAGAAAATTATCACTTTTTTCCAAAACTGACACCGAGGCCCCACTTCTTTGGGGGCCCATAAAAAAAAAACGTGGAGGACTTTGGGCAAAACTGGGAAACAGAGGTCTTTTTTTTTTGGTCTTTTATCACGTAGTGGTGTCCGTATATGGTTATTTTCTTTTCTGTTGCACTGTGTAAATACTTAAAAAGTAAACTTTTTTCACGGCGCTCCATTCTTATGATACGTAGGGTGCCTTTTATATTTCGGGATTTGGCAACCCTGGTGTTGCAATCTGTCAACTGAAAGCTCTATCGCAAAGTTTGACATTTGTTGGCTTATACGTACTCAGAACGTTTTGACATACGAGCGCTATTTGTGTTGTTTATAGTAACTTAAAAGATTCATCTCTGTCTAAAAATGGAATTAAATCGTGAACATTTTCGTGCGATTATTTTTTACAACTTTCGACGTGAATTAACACAGCAACAGTGCATGGATGAACTTAATTCAATTTTTGGCGATGAAGCTCCATCAAGGACCAGTGTTTATCGATGGTATCGTGAATTCAATCGTGGTCGTAGTTCACTCCAAGACGAATTTCGTGAAGGTCGTCCGAAATCAGCTGTTGTTCCGAAAACCATTGATGCTGTGCGCGAACTGATATTGCAAGATCGTCATGTTACCTATCGTGAGATTGAGGCAACCTTAGGCATAAGTGGGACCAGCATACATTCAATATTGCATAAACATTTGACTGTCAAAAAAATTTGTTCGCGTTGGATCCCACACAATTTGTCAATCGCTCAAGAAAAGGCTCGTGTTGATTGGTCGAAGGAAATGCTCAAAAAATACGATCGCGGTGCTTCGAAACACGTCTATGACATCGTGACAGGTGATGAATCGTGGATTTACGCGTATGAGCCCGAAAGTAAACAGCAGTCGACTGTATGGGTGTTTCAAGATGAGCCAAATCCAACAAAAGTTGTTCGCGCACGAAGCACTTCCAAGCAAATGGTCGCCTGTTTTTTCGGAAAATATGGACATGTCGCAAGCGTACCACTAGAACAACGCAGAACAGTCAACTCTGAGTGGTACACAACCATTTGTTTGCCAGTTGTCTTCCAAGAAATCAGGAAAACCAACCGCCGAAGACGGATCACTCTTCACCACGACAATGCGAGCTCTCACATATCGGCTCAAACAACTGCATTTTTGAGCACCCAAAACATCGATTTGATGGGTCATCCGCCGTATAGTCCTGACTTGGCACCGAATGACTTCTTTTTATTCCCAACCGTGAAGAATAAACTGCGTGGACAACGATTTTCGACGCCCGAAGAAGCGGTTGCGGCATTCAGAATGCATGTTTTGGAGATACCTCAATCAGAGTGGCAAAAGTGCTTCGACAATTGGTTCAAACGCATACAAAAAAGTGTATAGATCTTAATGGAGAATATTTTGAAAAACAATAAAGTGATTTTCGATGATTAATATTTGTTTTTGTTCTCCAATCCCGAAATATAAAAGGCACCCCTCGTATTTCACTCGCAAAGTAATATCACAACTGTACATAATTAGAAATAATAAAGAAACAACTAAAATGGGGCCTTCAAAATTTTCCCTTGAATTTTTCAACAGTCAAACTTGAGAAATCTATTTTTTTAATCAAAATTTAACTGTAGTTAAAAGCAAGGTGGGCACTTATTCTACTTTAGCTTCGCGAAAGGCGGGAGTGGAACCTATTTCACATTGCAAACGAAGTAGTTAAGAAATTAGTTATAAATGAAACTACTTCTCAATTTTCTGGTGGGTAGTTGATATGATATTTTGTGTGTATATATGCGTATGTGTGTCTGGGGATATATGTGGAAATTCATGTGAGCGAGTGTGTGCTCATGCATATTTAACTTTATGCATAACACAAAAAAAAATATAAACGATTCATGTAAGTTTATTTGTCAGTTATGGCTAACATGTCGATTATGTCTTTTCCAGCCAATAATTATGTATATATTCAGAACAATATAATGCTGATAGCTCATTCTTCGCCCATTTTGGAACATAGCCGTAACCTAGTCCTGCACCACTTGTACTTGGTTAGGCGTAAGCTAACGAGCAACAAATTCAACTAAACTAATTTTCATTTAAATATCTGGATGGAACAAGGATTTAATGAGGTTGAGTGTTATTTTTTTTTTATACATATACACATAAAATATGCAATGGTGTTGTAATATTTTTTACAAGTGGGGACTTCATTATTTTTACAACAAAAAGTGATGTTGAAAACCTAAAACATAAGAAATACTTTAGTGTCCCCAATGAACATGGCACTGCTTCTGTGTGAATATGTTTCTGTAGCACTGCCTGTTGCTTGCTATTGTTGTTTTTTTACTTCATTTACAATTTTCATATGTATGCAATTTACAGTAGGATAGTAGCTGTGGTGCATATTAAAGGTTTTCGATATGTTGTAAAATCATCAAGAGATTCAAGTGGGACACACTTGTGCCCCATTGAGAATGTATGCTATACAATGTAAATAAGCAAAAAGTGTATTTATTGTCACTTAAAAAAATTGTTTTTTAAAATATTTACAAAATATATGCTATTACACACAAACTCACTTATTTTCAACGGCATTTATTAAAGCGTATCTCTTAAGTTAAAAATATACACGATTAAATATTTCTAAGAATTAATCAATAAATAATTCAAAAAATTACTGAACATTTTCTTTATTAAGTTTGCATAAACTCAAGTTAAGCAAAGAGTTTTCTTAATTGGCTTTATATACCAAAATACTTGAAGCGTAAACAGCTTGAAAGCTTTCATTCGTAAAAAAGCTATAAAAACTTCTAAGGGTTTTATTTCTAGCATATGTGTAACATACAGTAAAGGACAAAAGTCTACTTACAGCACCGCGTTTTTGATTTTTGCAAAACTTTGCAAAGGGGGTAAGGTTGATTCGGCCTACAAATTATCAATTTCTGCGAACATTTTAACGCGCTACTGTTAGTGGAAGTAACTTGAATTGATGTAGGTATAAAGGTAGGTAATAAAGTAATAATTGATGTAGGTAATAAAGCGACATTTGAAGATTACCTAGTAAAAATTATATTGAAAATGTCAAGAAATAACAAAATGGAGCCCGTTTTCCGGAAGCACCTTAAAAAAAAAAAAAAAAATTGCGTTGAACAGCATAGCCCATCAGCGGATCAACTGAAATCAAAACTAGTAAGGATGGAGCTTCGGCAGGGTACCGAAGCTTAAATACCCCCCCCCCCCCCGCGGCCAAATTGAAGTATATTCGAAGACTTTAGCCACGACATACACGATGACATTCAGTTTTATATATTAACGAAAGTTTTCCTATTTTGATGACGTCACTTTGTATGGGAGGTAGGTGTGGTTGTGATCAGATTTTGCCATATATCTCTATGATTCATATTATATATCAAAGCTAATGTGAAAATTTTCAAGACATTTCATTAATTTTTGTGGATTTTTATGAGATTTTACGTTTAAAATTAAACCAATTTGTATGGGAGGTAGGCGTGGTTTTCATCCGATTTTTTTAAATTTCATAGCCAGTATTAAGGCTAAAGAACAAATCTCGCCTGCCAAATTTCAAGGCATTTCTTAAATTTTTGTGGATTTTAAAGACATTTTACGGTTAACATAAAGTCACTTTGTATGGGAGGTAGGCGTGGTTTTCATCCGATTTGGCCCATTTTCGATCTTGATCTTTCTTTTTTAAAAGTAAAGTTATATTTTGAATTTAATCGCGATAGCTTTAAAATTGCGGCTCGGACACACGGAAATCGACTCAGGAGATGATGCTGATCAAAAATATATACATTTTTCTATACCTGCCACGCCTCCTTCTTGGCGTTATAAATGGACTGACAAAGTTAATATACCCCTTACGCAGTACGCGTTGGGGTATAAAAATCAAGATGAGCTCAAGATAAGCTTATAAGATTCCCGAGATAACGCTGTCGAGTTTTTGTTTTTAATATTTTTTAGATATTTGGCAGCACTTGAAAGTCAAAAATTGATTTTTGACCAAATAAACGTCATATTTCTTACTATAAAATGAACAATAAGCAAAGAAAAAATAAAAACTTGACAGCGCTTCCTCATGAATTTAGTAGAGTGTACCAAATTTACAAACTATCGGTTCAGCCATTTTGGCTGGAGAGTGTTCACCGACATCGCTTTAAAGTTTTGTGCATTCGAAATCGACGTTCCGGGTGCACTTACTTAAAAATGCATATCCCCGTCAGTCTAACTCCGATCGACTTTAAATTTGAACACAATATTTTTGAGATGTCGTGCAATCATATTAAAAAATTAAAAAAAAAGATGGTAAAAAAAAGTTAAAAACCTTACCCCCTCCTTAATGAAAAGTTATGTACAAGTACAGTTTATTTAAAGATGACTATTAAGTAATCAAGAACAGCTCAAACTTTGATCTTAAACAACACAAAAATTAATTTAAAATAATACGAAAAATTTAAGGAGACAAAAGTCGTCATACAGGGCATTGTGTTAAACTTTTTAAAGCAAACTCGTCAAAAAAAAAAAGTGATACATTCAAATTTTGTTTGCTTCGTATCTGAATATGAATCATTAACTCTCATTAATTTGTGTTTTAGTATCTGTTTTGATCTGAAGCGCTCACATAATTAGATCCCGAAATGAAAGTTTATATAAAACGAATATGTAGAAATTTCATTAAAAATCTTTTAACAAAATAACGAAAAAAAAATTTAGTTGAACCAGCGTATAGATAATTAAAATAAATCTTTCCTGTCAAAAAACTTTCCCCCAGACATTTCTGCCGTTTCATCAAAAAATTAATCAAAATCCAGGAATCAATGGTCAAAACTAGTGAATCACTTCGGCATACTTTCTCGCAAGTACGTTTATTCAAGAATTGTGGAAAAAAAAAATTTGGAATACTAAAGATTTTTCAACATAATTTAAAGTAAAAAAAAAAAATTTATAACTAGAAATATTTGCCTACTTTCCCTTTTTTTCTGAATGCATTGAACACTCAAAAAAACAAAGAAATTAACTTTTGGAAAGGGTATCTGTTCTTAAATCAAAGAAATAGAATTTTTTTTTCCGAAAAACTCGGGCAAAAATTATTTTTTTTTTTTAATGCGTCTTTGCAAATTCACAGAACCGTAATATTTTTCTCAGATATTAACTATATGAAAAGTATAAATTGTGCTTTAAAATCTTAAAGTTTAAGATATTTCCACATTTTTACTTACGAGAATGTATACCAAAGTGATCTGCTAATTTTGATTTATTGATTCCCGTATTTTGGGCCATGTTTTTTATGAAAGGGTAGGAATATCTTCGAGAAATTTTGTTCGTAGTGTGGATCGATTGTGATGGATTTTATGTCGATTAATTTTTTTTTTAAATGCTCCAACTCGACTTTTTATGAAATTTTTACATTTTCTTATAAGAGTTAAACTTTCGTTTCGGAGTCCAATAATTTGAACGCTACCGATTAAAACAAATCTTAAAACACAAATTGATGAAATTAAATGGCCCGCATTCTAACGAGTAGCAAGCTAAAATTTTTGTGTAACGCTTCTTTTTGTCGACTTTGCTGTAAAAAGTTCAGCATTATGCGCTGTATGTAGACTTTTGTCTCGTTAAGTTTTTCGTTGTATTGTTAATTTCTTATTGTGTTGATAACGATCAAAGTTTTTGTAAATTTTCTGTTACTTTATGGTAATTTTAAATTACACTGCAAATTTAACATTTAATTAAAATTCTTAAGTTTTGCAAACATCAGAAATTCAATGGTGTATATTGACTTTTGTCCTTCACTGTATAATAATAACAATAACAAATAGACAAACGAAAAGTTTTCTTGCCATGCCCACCTCCAGGTTCTAACTGGGATAAAAATAAATAAGGTCAGATCGATATCTTAGGAAAGTGGTGAAGTTGATGAAACTTAACCTTTTGACGCGCTGAAAAAACTGAAAATCTGGCAGTCATGAACATACATTTGATTGTTTTTGTTTTTCTAACCAATCTAACGTTGTATTATAGATATAGAAGGATAAAGAAACAAAAGGATGTAGATAAAAAGATGCGAGTTCAGTTAATCTACATAAAATAAAATAAAATCGTGCGGGTTAGTGTCTCTTAAAATCTCAGAAACGTTAACACCAAACGCCACAAAATTAACAACATTTGTTTATAACTCGAATAATAAAAATAAAAAAAAATTGGCACACCCCTATTACCACCCACAAATCAACAAAATGGCTATATTTCAGGATTTCATTATATTAAAAAAAAATTTTATAATTTAGTTCGTATGTTAACTGTAGGAGACTGCATTAAAGATAGGAGTGGTTGCACTTTAATTACGCCCACTTTTTGGAAACTATTATAATTCCTGAGTTCTACATGTTTTGATAGTGAAACTTGGTGTGTAGGTGCTATGAGACCAAGTGGTGGTTACCATATTTATATAATGCCACGCCTACTTTTACCGCCCATCTAATATATAAAGCTAAATAGCATCATGTCTGTATTTACCCCAACTGCTCATACACCGTTTGTCCGACTTTAACAAAGTATTACACACATATTATATGGTGTAATGAGCAGCCAGAAGCTTAGAAAAGTGGGCGAAATTATATAAGGGACGTGGCACTTTAATTTTATTCGAACTCCTTCTACTCCGTTCTTACTATTTACACCAAATTTTACCCTATCTGCATATTGAGTAGTTTTATGCTTAGAAAAGTGGGCGGAATTCTTTCTACACCCTTTCTTCGAGTCCAATCATATTTTGGACATTTTCTTGTATTTTGGACAGTCCACAGAATAAAAAAGTGGGTGGGATTAGATAAAGGGGTGTGTCACTTTAATTTTATGCTTACACCGTTTGTGCCACTTTAACTAAATGTTGTATACACATTTTTGGCGTAATGAGCAGACAATTGTCTAGAAAAATGGTCGGGATCACACAAGGGGGTCTGCCAATTTAATTTAAATGTTTTATTGCAGTAAATTTATTTATTTACCAAAACAAGGCAAATTTTACTTTTGATAAACAGGGTTATTTATTTTATTTATCTTAGTTTATATTTTTTTTTTTTTTTTCTTTATATTAACAATATTACTATATTAACAATAATTTATTAGATTTAAGGGCTTACAATTAAGTTAATCTTAAGGGCTAATTAACATTGTAACATTTTTATTTTATGTTTTTCCTCTTTTTATTTGTTTCTTTTGTTTTTTTTTTTTGTTGTACCCTCAGACAAACGGTGGCAATAATATTGCCACTACAGGTTCTTGAGAATTCAGGAAGAGATAGTTAAGGAGACAGAAGCGAACGAGAATAAGATAGGGTTCGCTTGAATTATCACTTGGAAATGGAAGGAGAGTATAGGTGGGAAATATAATCAAATTCTCTACAGCATTACTCACGTATGCATATATTGATATGCATACGTATGTATATATTGATATTCAGTCAACAGACGTGTATGCCTTGTACGCCTTATTGATTCATTGACTGAGATTTTGTTAGAGATATATTCGCAGTTAATAACTCCATTAATAACGTCGAAAGTGAATCATGAACCCAATAACTTTCTACTTAATCAAAGCGGCATCAAATGAAGGAGACGGAGTCTATTTTCATACGGTAGAAGGCTACAAAAATCACGTGGGTTATAGGAGTCTCTCAGCGCAAATAGTAGGAATCGCTTTTGAATAGATTCGATTCTATCTCTGTGGTATTCCCAAATAATGCAGCCGCATTCGAGAGTTGGGCGCACTAATGAACAATATGAGGATGTAGTGACCCGTACATTTTTGAATTCATTTGCACGCCTTTTAATAAGACCGAGCTGTTTGTTTGCTAGTCCTGGATAAAATTTTATCATAGTGTATATTAAAGCGCAGCTTATTATCCAAGACAACTCTAAGGTCAGCTATATTATTTACTCTGTTAAATTCGATAGTATTGAGGCAAAGGGAAGGAAAAGCTTATTATGTTACACTTATAAGCATTATGGTCAAGTTTGTTTTGAATACACCAGCTCTCAAAAGATAACAGTTTTGATTGTAAGAAATTACATCCACCTGTGATTTACCTACATAGTTTAATTTTAGGTCGTCTGAGTACAGAAGGCGTGGAATATCATTTAACACTGTGGACAGGTCGCATATAATGATATTGAATAGAAGAGGGCCAAGGTGGCTATCTTGAGGTACCTCAGAGTTGACTTTTATTTTCTTCGACAGAGTTTCTTGAAATTTAACATATTTGGATCTGCCATGGAGATAGGATGCTAGCCAATTAAGTAAAGATCCTGAAAACACAAATTTCTTTAAATTATGTATTAAGATGCAGTGATCAACACGATCAAAGGCTTTACTGAAATCAGTATAAATGGCATAATTTTAATCTCCTTTCTCCATTTTGCTTAAAACGTCAGAAACCAAGATCATGAGGTTACTGTTAGTAGACCGTCCTTTCGAAACCCATGCTGCTGCTCGTTTAGTAAAGGGTTAATAACGCGAGTAAGCTTTTCGCAAATAATTTTTTCAAAAAGCTTTGGAATGGCTGATAAATTTGCTATGCCTTTTTTGATCCTTTATTTTTTTTTTTTTTAATTTAATTCATCTTTTATCGCTGTTTTTAAATATTGGTGTTAGGTGGGACGTTTTCCAATAAAAGGGAAACATTCCAACAGAGAGTGATTTGTTAAATAGTATATACAATGGCAAAAGTAGTTGCTCTAAGCATCGCACCAAGAACAATGAAGGTATAAGGTTCGATCCAGGTCCCTTGGTTACATCAATACTATATATTGCATTTGATATCTATTCTATGGTTGGGGTAAAATTTCCCACTATAAGTTGTGTATTTGGAAGGGCGAAAAAAGGGGGCGGGGGGAAATCATCAGACAGAGTAGATGATGGACATAGTAGATTTGGTAAAGCAGTGGGTAGGGTCTCTCTCAAGTATTATGCAAAAAATTGGTGGGGCTAAAAATGGGGCGAAAAATTTTTTTACAAAAAACTAAATAATTTTTCAAAATAAATAAAACAGATTTAGAAATCATAATTTGAGTATGACCGCACAGCTTCAAAGCTTAAAGGGAACAAAAGCTTTATAAAATTTCCTGGCCAAGGATAAAGCTTAAAAAAGTAACAAAAGTAAAAATAAAGTAAAAAAATATATACGACAATAAGCAGATGTAAATAATTCAAACAAATGAAATATATATGATGAAATTCAAATCCTAGACAATTAGGCCGGGAACTTTGTGAACCAGCTAGAAAACAAAAAAGTATCATTTAAATAAAAGTACATTACTTCCACTTCCTCCATTGTGGCGGCCGTGGCGCAGTGAGTAGAGTGCGTGGCCCATAGGCCAGAGAACCCTGGTTCAAATCCCACCTGACACAGACAGTTTTGATGACAAACCTCAAAGAGTAAAACCTGCCATGAAAAGCTTCTTGAGAGCATAAGCTGTTCGGAGTAGGCATAAAACTTGTAGGTCCAGTTCTCGATCATTTGTGTTCAAACACTTCACAACACCCACAACACAATTGTTCATAAGAAGCTCAGTCAAAGTCCTTTCAAGGGCTGAAATGGCCATTTTTATTTTTTTTCTCTTCCATTTCTTAAAATCACGTTATAACATAGAAAAAAATATGCACCAGCTCAAAGCTTCGCGTTCCCTCGTCAAAAACTTGGCACTTGTTCCATAAAATGTGCAGGTTGCTTCATTTACGGTTTGTTTCGTAAAAATAAAATAAAATAAAAGATCAAGTTCAGCTGGCAACTCTGGCAACCAACAGCTTTTATCTCACAACTACAACACCTACGTTTTGTTTAATGCTCAGCTCGTACTTTCACGCTTTATTTCATAGGACGAGTAGAAATATAAATGAAACATAATAATAACAAACATATTTCAGCCACACTGTATTACAGTGGAGGACAAAATAATAACACCAGAGCGTGTGTAAATAAATAACAACAGAACAAAATGAAATGCAAAAACAAAAAAAAAACAATGCAAGAACAATATAAAAAATACAACACAACATAACAGGAAAAAAAGATGCTAAAGCACTAGAGACTAGAAAAGATAAGAGAAAGGGAAATAAAAAGCTTTCTACACACTCGTTAGAACTAATACATACATAAAAATGCCAAAGGAAGTAAGGACTTTTATATGCCAACTTTTTTGTTCTGGTCTTTTTTTTCACCCATTTTCCTTGAATTTTATTTTCATGTCTAATATTTGTACACTTGAGAACAACGGAGTACTTCGAGTTGTTTTGCTTCTGCAGAATTGTATGTGTATAACGCTTTTCCCTTTTTCGTTTTTATCTTTGTTTTTATTTTGCAACTAGCGCTAGTTATAAGCGTAATCATACACTCAGAAAATCTGTCACTTGCGAACTCTTCACTTTTAATTGTGTTTACTTAGAAAACGAAAAAACAATGTGTTTGAAGAGCTGTGCCTTCAAAAGATTCATTAATTCGGTATAAACGACTGACGAGCTATTAAAAATTTACAGTTATACGAAAGAAAAACTCTTCTTTCTTCCAGTTAAAATAGAAATTTTAAAGAGATTTTATATTTTGCTCGTTCTTATGATGTTGATTTTGAATTCCAAAATATTTTTTAAGGCATAAAGAAATGTTTGTTTTTAAGAGTCTTTTTTGAGTGTAGCGCGAAGAAAATATTGTTATATATATACAACGTCGGTAGACATTTATTTATTTGTGTGTGTTTGCTTGAAAGTTAGGTTTCCACTGTGGCACCGTTTTTTCGAATTCTTATGCGGCTCTTGTTTCCATCTGTTCAGAAAATCTTTCCAGCTTCTATTATATCATTTTCTTTCTCGTTGCTTGGACGTTTGTTTTGTTTGATATAGTTTTTTTTTTTTTTTTGTGCTGGTACACTTGTAATCTTGCCTTGGCAATCTAGCATCCTTGGGATCCTTTTCGTTTTTGATAAAGTTTACGCAGCCCAATAGGATTTACTTTTTATTATGTTTGAATTTCAGCATGATTTTTTTTTGTTTTCTAACAAGTTTTTCTACCACTACATCTATTTATAGCGTTGCAGCCTACATGAGCCATTTATGTTTTGTTGTTGTCGTTGTTGGTTTTGATGTTCTGGTAAGCCGTAGTCAGCAAAGCTACTTTGGGTGGATTTTGCTTTATTAAAATCTTGTTTGTAAATGTTGTTGTTGTTGCTGCACTTATGGAAACATCACATATAAAGCATGGACTTGGTACTGATTTTATTTCTTCTCGCATTCTTAGTAGAAATATCCACGGTAAAGTAGCTATTACGAAAACAGATTTAATAAGCTGTAATTGAAGAAAATAGTTGGCAAACTCTAGTAGAAACAAAAATTAATCCATTTTTTATAAAAGAAAACAGAATTTATTATTGGGCGGCCTTGTTAGTTCAAGTGGTACTATTGTCTTAGCAAAGAATAGCAAACAGAGCTCTTGAATTGAAGAGAAATTAGGTAAGTAACATGAAATGTTGCACTTTAGTCAAAATCACGAAAAAAATGTGTGTAATAAGTGGACAATATACCATAGAACTGAAACCGTAATGTCCGATGTATTAAAAAAAAGTATATATAGCCTTAAATTTTAAAATTTTTTCCATTTTCTTACTTTTTTTATATATATTATATTAATATCCAAGTTTGTAAACAAATAAGTATTAAATCTTTTTTATTTAGTTTTTTTTTTATTCAAGATTTTGTGTTTAATATCTGTTATTGTATGTTCTTTCAATATTAATTCTTCCTTAAATAGTTTACAATAAATTAAAATTTAAAATCTTTTTTGGAAATAATATTCAGATTTTGGTAAAATTTAAAAATTTTGAATCCAAAAAGATTCTGAATGACATACAATATGCGCTGATGTATTGATTTCCATGAAAATTAAGCACTTTTTTCAAGATGTAGAACAAAGTGTTCAATTTTATAGAAAATCACATTGAATGTGAAGATACTTGAGATTATATAAAGAATTTTCCATAAATCTGTTAGGCTTTACCGCTGGTAGAATTAAATATTAGTTATACAAATTTAAAAAACATATTTTTGCTTTTTTATTTTTTAATTTTTATAATTTTTGCTTTATTATGGTATATTAACATTTTTTGTTCACGTATTGCGACTTGTATAAAATGTTCTTTCGTCGAAAAGCCGGAATCTATGCTAGGAAATTGGTATTGCAGTTAGATTTAAATATCAGCAGAAACATATGTTAAAATTTGGGCCGTTATTTTATAATTTGATTCTATCTGCATATCTAATGTATTGCAAAAACCTTTTTTAACTAAATATATATTTTAAGTTTAATATATACAAAACTAGTAAGGAATTTAGCTTCAGCAGGGAACCGAATCTAAAATACACCCACTAAAATACACCATTACGGAAGTATATCCGAAGTCTTTAGAAGTCTATAAAATGTTTATGTATAATCTGTAAAAATATTTGTGTTATACGCTTAATTTAATTTTATCCTTAGCTGCCACATAGAGTAATTTGTAAACAAAGCAAAATGCCACACCCACTTTTCTAGTATAAAGACTCCACATTTTACCAAAGAATATATGTATAGGTTGGATAAACGACGTGGGCGGAACTTGGACGCATACAGACACGATGTCATTCAGTTTTATATATTTACGAAAGATTTTCAATTTTGATGACGTCATTTTGTATTGAAGGTAGGCGGGGTTTTCATCCGATTTTGCTAAATACCATAGTCTATATAATATATAAAAGCCTATGCGCAAAATTCTAAGATATTTCTGCAATTTGAGCAGATTTTTAAGGGACTTTACGGTTAATATAAAGCTACTTTGTATGGGAGGTAGGCGCGGTTTTCATCCGATTTTTCCAAATTTCATTGCTATGATTTATATTGAAGCTCAAACCTTACATGTCAAATTTCAAGGCATTTCATAAATGTTTGTGAATTTTGAAGAGATTTTCCGGTTAAAATAAAGTCACTTTGTATGGGAGGTTTTCTTTCACTTTGGAGGTGATTTTCATCCGATTTGGCTCATTCTCGAACTTAATCTTCCTTTTTTAAAAATAAGCTTACATTTTGAATTTCATTGCGATAGCTATAAAATTACGGCTGTAATCGTGTTGACAGACGGACAGACAGACGGACACATGGAAATCGACTCAGGATGTGGTGCTGATCAAAAATATATATATACTTTTCTATACCTGCGACGCCTCCTTATTGGCGTTACAAACGGAATGAAAGTTAATATATCCCTTACGCAGTACGCGTTGGGGTATAAATATACAAACACGTATTTCGTTAAAGACCAGCGTTGTGTCAAACCGCGGGAGCCACGTATGTCAGTCAAATTTCATAAAAATTCACAAAAGTTAAATATAAAACCTGAGTAAGACGATCGTATAAGAATTATATATTAGTTAATTTCTTTTTTTTTTTAGATATTTTAGGGGTTTAAAATTAAAGAGAAGTTAGACCGTGCCAGAATCTGTGTATTTTGTTAGTGTAGTGCAAATATATGCAATATTATTTTACAAATGCACTCATGCAAGACCATTTGCTCTAGATCGTAAACTCCACAAATAATTCATAATTAGTATAATATTATTTACAAGCTCATAATTAGATTGAAAACAATTAAAATCCTTTTTGGTTGCTGCTGTGTTCGGAAAACTCACCAAATTAGCAATATTTCATGTACACATACACTCACAAATGTTTATAATTACCCTATAGGAACAAACTAACTTGTTTTTAAAAACAACTAATTAAAAAACTAATTTAAAATAAACCAGTATATGAACTACTTTTAATTATATTAAGGCGGCAACTACTCTGATGTTGACATGTCTTAATTGCAAATTTTTATTAGATTACAAGTTTATATATATTTAACCATGTTATTTCATCTAATATTATTAACTTTAGGCCATCAGTAATAGTTTTCAACTGGTTATTTAAAAGCAATTAAAAAAATTATTTAAATGTAACTAATTTAACAAGTAGTTGAAAATATATGCAGACGAAAGTCAATTGACTTATTTAGCGGACATCACCATACAAAATATGTTAGTTCGTTCTATTTAAAAAAGTTAGAATTTCAACTAGTTGTGGTTGACAAAAAACTACTTTATCAACTACTTTTAAATTAGTTGATTTTCCTACAGGGTACATATTATTGCAAAGAGATGATGTATTTCGAATGCTATAACTGTGAAATAAAAATGAGATTAATACATCAGTGTTGCAACTATACAAATGGGAGCTCCGGACAATTTCTCAGATGGGGTATTTTTCAAGGAAATTTTTTACATTATTTTATCCTCTTTCCCTTTTACATTAATATTTATTGCTTGAAATTTTGATGGGATGTATTCACATTATGGATACGGAGACATTTGAATAAAAGTAATTTATACCAAAAATTGTACATATTTAGATGTTATAATACTAAAATGAAAAACAGATAAAACACTTCAAATTTTCATGTTTTGGAGATTTTAATATATAATTTTAGACTTTACATACCTCAAGGCTACGTCTCAAAAGACTGCGTATTCTATGTTCAATAGACAAATTACTCTAGCAACTTCCCATAGTACTTCGAATGTAAGTTTTAATAATTTTCAATTTAGAAAACGATTTCTCAGCCGTAAAAACTTTGGCCAAAATGGTTAAAAACCAAATCACAACTGTGGAAACTTTTTGAAAACTCGTACACAAAGCAGCATTTTTTATCAGTTGTAACTCAGTTTTTCAGTTTGTGTTTTGAGAGAGGATCGAGGGTATAACAAATGTTCAGGAAATTTATCACCGATAACTTTAGGAATTCTTTCACCACTTTTGGGGTGAACCCTGATGCTCGGGGACCCGGTCGCTGTGGTTACGCCACTAAATTTTATATTCAAGTATTACAGATGCATTTGCGATGCAAAAGCCGAAAATTAAATTTACAAGGCTATGTATCGAAAGTTGCACTGGCGGGCAAAGCAATTTTATTTAGCGATTTTAAAGCGACGTCTTATTCAAACAATTTCTTGAAAATCGAACTTTTTTGATTGAACTCAATCGAATTGAGTTTTGTTGTAAGGCTATTCAAAAATATGTTAACAAAAATTCAAATTAATCTCTACTATAATACAGATTCAACAGCGCTTAAGACCCGGTGCACCAGAGTACCAATCGATCGAATCGAAAAAACTGTTAAAGCGCGTGATGTTCCCTTTAGCTTTCATTTTTTTTAATTTTATAGAAAAAGTGTGTGTTTGTATGGATTGTTTTTATGTATATATTAAGTAAAGGTAAAGTATACATACCTTATAAAAAAAATTAATATTTAACTGTTACAGTTTTCTTTTGGAGTTTGGCCGTTTTGATGCTTTTAAAGTTTGAAACTTTAAAGTCAGGTTCTCATCTCAAGCTCGAAAAACACTCAGTCAGGAACATCAGACTTCCTTTTTCATAGAAGGAAATATATGAACAACTTGAGTTTTTGTCAGTTATTTATTGATTCTTAAATTGTAGGAAAATATTTGTTTTGGTGAATAAAAGTGTACTGTGAAGTGTCAATACGCCGTCAAACATTACGTTGAAAAAAAGGGTACCCAAACGGTCTCCATCGCACAGAACGATCATGTCATCAAAAATAAAATACCAAAAAATTTTAAAAATGATATTATATTTGCTGGATCTTATACACATAATATCAACAAATAATTAAAAATTACAAAAATGGTGGACATCTATATTTTAAGTACCGTTTTTTTTTCAATTTTTTGGTCTTTAAAATGGCCAAAAAAAACCGGAAAATATTATTTGAATTTATGTAAAGAATCCAATAAATTGTATCTTCTTTAAAATAGAAAAAAAAACCAAGTCAATCAATAAAGTAGTTCTTGAGATATCGTGGAGACCAGTTTAGAAAACGCGTTTTAAGATTTAGTTATTGATTTATTCGAGCTATTGGCTTTCCGTTATTTCAACGCCACCGCGCATCTAGCGGTGGTGCGTGATGTACCTATTCTTACCACAGTATGGTAGGGAATACAGGCGTGTATTTCAAAAAGATTGATGTAAGATACTCATGTTTTGTGAGATACTCTTTAGGAGATACTCATATTTTACTTGAAAAGATGGGTTCCTTTCTTATGCGATAACTTTTTTATGCAGTCGATATCCGTTAATCGCTTTGGAAACATATGCTACATATTAAAAACTATCGAAAAATGGATATAAAATAGTTGAGTTTCCAGGTCGAGTTTCATGAGAACCTCCCCTTAAATGCGTTTTTCTCGAAACATAATTTTTCAAAACAGGGCACACTACTGCAAAGAACCAATCGACCGATTTTAATGTTTTTTTTTTTCTTAATTTGTTTGTAATGTAATTCTACACATCTTTTATTAAAATGAGCGTCTTTGAAAAATTTGTCTAGTTTTTTCGACTTTTTTGCTATACTTCATTATTTTCTTAATTTTCAAGATTTTCATTTCATTTTGGTAAAAGATGTGCATTCATGATGCATTTTTGAATTATTTTTATTTCTCAGACGATCTGGAACCCAGCTATGGTGTGGCCCAATTTTCACACTTCTGTGAAGATAGCCCAAAATCTTCAGCCCAACTTTTTGCTCAATTCGCCGCAAATCATATCTGCATTTTGAATTCGCCGCAAATACAAGAAAAGGTTTTTAATAAAATTTTAACTTAAAAAACTAAATATATATGTTAAATTTGTTCATTCCTAAATTAACTATCAATCGTATATCATACAGTTAACGACCTAGAAGTGAAATACTCGGTTCAGCAAAATTTGTTTTTTTCAGTAAAAACATAAGAAAAGTATAGAAGATGAAAAGTTCTCATCCTGAATTTTTGCCTAAAAATCAACAATTATGCAGAAAATCGACTGGAGGTATTCAAAAGCTCCGGTCTATCGTCCTTGGTACCGAAATCTTAGCCGAATTGCGAAAAAATGTGATATTTATATGAAAATCAGATTTCCACACCCCAAAACTTACCCCAAAACATAAGTTCTCATCCTGAATTTTTGCTCAAAAATCAACCTTTATTTGGAAAATCGACTAGTGGTATGCTCAAGCCCGGGTCTATCGTCCTTGGTACCGAAATTTGGGCCAAACTGCGAAAAAAAAGGGATTTTCGTATGAAAATCAGAAATCAACACCAAAAATCATACCCCAAAACAAAAGTTCTCATCCTGGATTTTTGTTTAAAAATCAATCTTTATATGGAAAATCGACTGGTGGTATGTTCAAGCCCGGGTCTATCGTCCTTGGTACCGAAATTCAGACCAAAGTGCAAAAAAATGGTATTCTTGTATGAAAATCAGAATTCCAAACCCCGAAACTGACCCCGAAACTGACCCCAAAACGAAAGTTCTCATCCTGGATTTTTGGCATGTGATAGCTGATGCCAAAAGGATGATTTTATGTCTTATTCCCCAAATTGCTATCAATCGTCCTTCATACCGTAAAACGACCTAGAAGTGAAATACTCGGTTCAGCAAAATTTGTTTTTTTCAGTAAAAACCAAAAGAAAAGAATAGAAGATGAAAAGTTCTCACCCTGAATTTTTGCCTTAAAATCAACAATTGTGCAGAAAATCGACTGGAGGTATTCAAAAGCTCCGGTCTATCGTCCTTGGTACCGAAATCTTAGCCGAATCGCGAAAAAATGTGATTTTTATTTGAAAATCAGATTTCCACACCCCAAAACTTACCCCAAAACAAAAGTTCTCATCCTGAATTTTTGCTCAAAAATCAGTCTTTATTTGGAAAATCGACTAGTGGTATGCTCAGGCCCGGGTCTATCGTCCTTGGTACCGAAATTCAGACCAAAGTGCAAAAAAAATGGTATTCTTGTATGAAAATCAGAATTCCAAACCCCGAAACTGACCCCAAAACGAAAGTTCTCATCCTGGATTTTTGGCATGTGATAGCTGATGCCAAAAGGATGATTTTATGTCTTCTTCCCCAAATTGCTATCAATCGTCCTTCATACCGTAAAACGACCTAGAAGTGAAATACTCGGATCAGCAAAATTTGTTTTTTTCAGTAAAAACCAAAAGAAAAGAATAGAAGATGAAAAGTTCTCACCCTGAATTTTTGCCTTAAAATCAACAATTGTGCAGAAAATCGACTGGAGGTATTCAAAAGCTCCGGTCTATCGTCCTTGGTACCGAAATCTTAGCCGAATTGCGAAAAAATGTGATATTTATATGAAAATCAGATTTCCACACCCCAAAACTTACCCCAAAACATAAGTTCACATCCTGAATTTTTGCTCAAAAATCAACCTTTATTTGGAAAATCGACTAGTGGTATGCTCAAGCCCGGGTCTATCGTCCTTGGTACCGAAATTTGGGCCAAACTGCGAAAAAAAGGGATTTTCGTATGAAAATCAGAAATCAACACCAAAAATCATACCCCAAAACAAAAGTTCTCATCCTGGATTTTTGTTTAAAAATCAATCTTTATATGGAAAATCGACTGGTGGTATGTTCAAGCCCGGGTCTATCGTCCTTGGTACCGAAATTCAGACCAAAGTGCAAAAAAAATGGTATTCTTGTATGAAAATCAGAATTCCAAACCCCGAAACTGACCCCAAAACGAAAGTTCTCATCCTGGATTTTTGGCATGTGATAGCTGATGCCAAAAGGATGATTTTATGTCTTCTTCCCCAAATTGCTATCAATCGTCCTTCATACCGTAAAACGACCTAGAAGTGAAATACTCGGTTCAGCAAAATTTGTTTTTTTCAGTAAAAACCAAAAGAAAAGAATAGAAGATGAAAAGTTCTCACCCTGAATTTTTGCCTTAAAATCAACAATTGTGCAGAAAATCGACTGGAGGTATTCAAAAGCTCCGGTCTATCGTCCTTGGTACCGAAATCTTAGCCGAATTGCGAAAAAATGTGATTTTTATATGAAAATCAGATTTCCACACCCCAAAACTTACCCCAAAACAAAAGTTCTCATCCGGATTTTTAGCTCAAAAATCAGTCTTTATTTGGAAAATCGACTAGTGGTATGCTCAGGCCCGGGTCTATCGTCCTTGGTACCGAATTTTGGGCCAAACTGCGAAAAAAAGGGATTTTCGTATGAAAATCAGAAATCAACACCAAAAATCATACCCCAAAACAAAAGTTCTCATCCTGGATTTTTGTTTAAAAATCAATCTTTATATGGAAAATCGACTGGTGGTATGTTCAAGCCCGGGTCTATCGTCCTTGGTACCGAAATTCAGACCGAAGTGCAAAAAAAATGGTATTCTTGTATGAAAATCAGAATTCCAAACCCCGAAACTGACCCCGAAACGAAAGTTCTCATCCTGGATTTTTGGCATGTGATAGCTGATGCCAAAAGGATGATTTTATGTCTTCTTCCCCAAATTGCTATCAATCGTCCTTCATACCGTAAAACGACCTAGAAGTGAAATACTCGGTTCAGCAAAATTTGTTTTTTTTTTCTTTCCAAAAGAAAAGAATAGAAGATGAAAAGTTCTCACCCTGAATTTTGCAATTGAATTTTTTTTGGAAGACGTGCAATGAATGACACAGACGATTGCATAGAATATATTGCATTACAAGTTGCATTAAAAAACGTAAAAATAAAAGAGTTAGGATGAAAGAGTGGTTTAAGAAAAGAAATGACCTATGAAATGAAACTCTTAAAAGTGTTTCTGCAAACATTTCTGCAAAGATTTTTGATAAACTTCAAAAATGTTTGATAAACTTCAATAAACTCTGCCACAAATTTTTCCGACCTCTCCAATTTTTTTCACCGCTTCTTTATTTTCTGTAGACATGATTACCGAACGATGAAAACAAACGAACTGCGAAAAAATTGTCAATCAAACACACACATAAAGCCGTTGGACAAGCATAATCATTTTATTTTGGTCAATCATGATAGCAACGAGTTTAAGTAACGCATACAAACAAATATTCAATAATATATCAATATATAAATGATTGATGTCAAATAATTGATCGTGCAAGATCCGCTTAGGGAATAATACAAATCTTCACGTATACATGCTTGATGTCCAATGACTGACCGTGTAAAGTCCGCATTAAGAGGTTTCCTGTGTATCATAGTGCCGTTTCTTTCTGGTCAGTGCTAATTGGAAAATCCATTTTAAAGGGTAGTGTCGCTTATCTTTTTCATCGTTGAAGCTCGTCAGTATTGCCAAGTAGTCCGGTGAATTGGATTTGTTACAAGTTTCAGTGGCGGCATGTTATAACTTCGTAATCTTCAATGTTCGACAATATGTTGAAAAACATAATAATTCAAAACGTCACGATTTCTCAAAATATTAATCCGTTATCAAATTTTACTCAAAATTTATATAAATTTCATCAATAGATTAAAAAAGAAATTACTCTTAAAATACCTTTTTTGAAAATGCTCAGGTTCACTGACACTAGCGAACGAACAAATACAACAAAGGTAGAAGTGAGCGAAAAATTAAAAAAAATCCAAAACAGCTTTCAATTGAAGTGAAAATATCGAACATATAAATAAGTATTTTACTCAATATTGTATTTGACATTATTTAAACAATATATTCTCTTGCAACTATTGTAATTTCAAACAGTAAAATATTTTGAAAAAAAGCAAATATCAATAAAATTTTTTTATGTTCTGAAAAATCGCAAGTGCTTAGAATACTGGAAGAGAAGTGAGTTCTGATTATAGTGATCTTTTATATAGAAAAGATTTTAATGTGTTTTTTAAGAAACTTTTGTGTGATTTGTTTTAATCACTGGAATATTCGGTGTGATTATTTAATAAATATGAGAATTTAATTCAAAGAATCTACGAAAAATATTTATATTTTCTCCTTGGAATACGATTTTTTTAAAAATTTGCTAAGTACCTATGTTTGGTGTAGACTGTGTATGGTACAAAAATTAACATGATAAAAAAAAAGCTTTTAAACAAAGAAAACATGATTTGAAATAATTTGTTATATACCAATAAAAATGATTAAGTGATTATTAATATGGGTACTCACGATAATCCGTTCTCTTCACTATTCATCATGGCTATAAAATATGACATTACAATAGTTTCAGTGAATCTATTGAATATTTGTATAAAAATCAGAAAATGTCATGTAAAGCCGTAAGCTTTAAATTTAAATTTGTTGCTTATATATTAGATGTTGCGAAAGTTATAAAGATATAAGCTTACCGATATTGTAGTAAATTCAATAAACTAGACTATATGGCAACTCTACAAGAACAACATTTTAGATATGAAATTTTCAGCACATGTGTTATCTCTTTCCCCCATACTAAAAGTCAAAAAGGTTTCGCGCCAATTTTTATAATTGCCAAATTTTAAAAATATATATATATGTTAAGATTTCCCGCAATTTTATCTTCATTGAATTCATAGGTCATCTCTTTTTGTCTAATGTATGCTCACATATCTGGTTAGTGTATCTCTTCAAAGATTTTTTCCTTTTCTTGCATAGTCAACATAACAGGGTGAATAAAACAAATATTAATGCTAATAACGATATTACTCTAAAAGCTTAAAAAGCTTTTTAATCAAATTATGCGATACAAAACCCTTCAAAATTTTCAACACAAAAACTAAACGAGAAATATCATAGCATACTTTCAGATGTTAATATATACGAAACAATTACTAAACTTTGAGAATACATTTTTTAAAAAAATGTGATTGAGAACATTTCAATCACAATTTTGTAAATTTTATCATGAAAGACAGACAAGTTTATTAAAGCCAAACTCAAAATTGGCACTAATCTATGGAACTCAAAACACAATAACACTAGATTTTTCTCACTTCAGCCCGAATTTCGGTACCAAGGACGATAGACCCGGGCTTGAGCATACCACTAGTCGATTTTCCAAATAAAGATTGATTTTTGAGCAAAAATTCAGGATGAGAACTTTTGTTTTGGGGTAAGTTTTGGGGTGTGGAAATCTGATTTTCATATAAATATCACATTTTTTCGCAATTCGGCTAAGATTTCGGTACCAAGGACGATAGACCGGAGCTTTTGAATACCTCCAGTCGATTTTCTGCACAATTGTTGATTTTAAGGCAAAAATTCAGGGTGAGAACTTTTCATCTTCTATTCTTTTCTTTAGGTTTTTACTGAAAAAAACAAATTTTGCTGAACCGAGTATTTCACTTCTAGGTCGTTTTACGGTATGAAGGACGATTGATAGCAATTTGGGGAAGAAGACATAAAATCATCCTTTTGGCATCAGCTATCACATGCCAAAAATGCAGGATGAGAACTTTCGTTTTGGGGTCAGTTTCGGGGTTTGGAATTCTGATTTTCATACAAGAATACCATTTTTTTTGCACTTCGGTCTGAATTTCGGTACCAAGGACGATAGACCCGGGCTTGAACATACCACCAGTCGATTTTCCATATAAAGATTGATTTTTAAACAAAAATCCAGGATGAGAACTTTTGTTTTGGGGTATGATTTTTGGTGTTGATTTCTGATTTTCATACGAAAATCCGTTTTTTTCGCAGTTTGGCCCAAAATTCGGTACCAAGGACGATAGACCCGGGCTTGAGCATACCACTAGTCGATTTTCCAAATAAAGACTGATTTTTGAGCAAAAATTCAGGATGAGAACTTTTGTTTTGGGGTAAGTTTTGGGGTGTGGAAATCTGATTTTCATATAAAAATCACATTTTTTCGCAATTCGGCTAAGATTTCGGTACCAAGGACGATAGACCGGAGCTTTTGAATACCTCCAGTCGATTTTCTGCACAATTGTTGATTTTAAGGCAAAAATTCAGGGTGAGAACTTTTCATCTTCTATTCTTTTCTTTTGGTTTTTACTGAAAAAAACAAATTTTGCTGAACCGAGTATTTCACTTCTAGGTCGTTTTACGGTATGAAGGACGATTGATAGCAATTTGGGGAAGAAGACATAAAATCATCCTTTTGGCATCAGCTATCACATGCCAAAAATGCAGGATGAGAACTTTCGTTTTGGGGTCAGTTTCGGGGTTTGGAATTCTGATTTTCATACAAGAATACCATTTTTTTTGCACTTCGGTCTGAATTTCGGTACCAAGGACGATAGACCCGGGCTTGAACATACCACCAGTCGATTTTCCATATAAAGATTGATTTTTAAACAAAAATCCAAGATGAGAACTTTTGTTTTGGGGTATGATTTTTGGTGTTGATTTCTGATTTTCATACGAAAATCCGTTTTTTTCGCAGTTTGGCCCAAAATTCGGTACCAAGGACGATAGACCCGGGCTTGGGCATACCACTAGTCGATTTTCCAAATAAAGACTGATTTTTGAGCAAAAATTCAGGATGAGAACTTTTGTTTTGGGGTAAGTTTTGGGGTGTGGAAATCTGATTTTCATATAAAAATCACATTTTTTCGCAATTCGGCTAAGATTTCGGTACCAAGGACGATAGACCGGAGCTTTTGAATACCTCCATTCGATTTTCTGCATAATTGTTGATTTTTAGGCAAAAATTCAGGATGAGAACTTTTCATCTTCTATTCTTTTCTTTTGTTTTTACTGAAAAAAACAAATTTTGCTAAACCGAGTATTTCACTTCTAGGTCGTTTTACGGTATGAAGGACGATTGATAGCAATTTGGGGAACAAGACACAAAATCATCCTTTTGGCATCAGCTATCACATGCCAAAAATCCAGGATGAGAACTTTCGTTTTGGGGTCAGTTTCGGGGTTTGGAATTCTGATTTTCATACAAGAATACCATTTTTTTTGCACTTCGGTCTGAATTTCGGTACCAAGGACGATAGACCCGGGCTTGAACATACCACCAGTCGATTTTTCATATAAAGATTGATTTTTAAACAAAAATCCAGGATGAGAAGTTTTGTTTTGGGGTATGATTTTTGGTGTTGATTTCTGATTTTCATACGAAAATCCCTTTTTTTCGCAGTTTGGCCCAAAATTCGGTACCAAGGACGATAGACCCGGGCTTGAGCACACCACCAGTCGATTTTCCAAATAAAGATTGATTTTTGAGCAAAAATTCAGGATGAGAACTTTTGTTTTGGGGTAAGTTTTGGGGTGTGGAAATCTGATTTTCATATAAAAATCACATTTTTTCGCAATTCGGCTATGATTTCGGTACCAAGGACGATAGACCGGAGCTTTTGAATACCTCCAGTCGATTTTCTGCATAATTGTTGATTTTTAGGCAAAAATTCAGGATGAGAACTTTTCATCTTCTATTCTTTTCTTTTGGTTTTTACTGAAAAAAACAAATTTTGCTGAACCGAGTATTTCACATCTAGGTCGTTTTACGGTATGAAGGACGATTGATAGCAATTTGGGGAAGAAGACACAAAATCATCCTTTTGGCATCAGCTATCACATGCCAAAAATCCAGGATGAGAACTTTCGTTTTGGGGTCAGTTTCGGGGTTTGGAATTCTGATTTTCATACAAGAATACCATTTTTTTTGCACTTCGGTCTGAATTTCGGTACCAAGGACGATAGACCCGGGCTTGAACATACCACCAGTCGATTTTCCATATAAAGATTGATTTTTAAACAAAAATCCAGGATGAGAACTTTTGTTTTGGGGTATGATTTTTGGTGTTGATTTCTGATTTTCATACGAAAATCCCTTTTTTTCGCAGTTTGGTCCAAAATTCGGTACCAAGGACGATAGACCCGGGCTTGAGCACACCACCAGTCGATTTTCCATATAAAGATTGATTTTTAAACAAAAATCCAGGATGAGAACTTTTGTTTTGGGGTATGATTTTTGGTATTGATTTCTGATTTTCACACGAAAATCCTTTTTTTTCGCAGTTTGGCCCAAAGTTCGGTACCAAGGACGATAGACCCGGGCTTGAGCATACCACCAATCGATTTTCCAAATAAAGATTGATTTTTGAGCAAAAATTCAGGATGAGAACTTTTGTTTTGGGGTAAGTTTTGGGGTGTGGAAATCTGATTTTCATATAAAAATCACATTTTTTCGCAATTCGGCTAAGATTTCGGTACCAAGGACGATAGACCGGAGCTTTTGAATACCTCCAGTCGATTTTCTGCATAATTGTTGATTTTTAGGCAAAAATTCAGGATGAGAACTTTTCATCTTCTTTACTTTTCTTTTGTTTTTACTGAAAAAAACAAATTTTGCTAAACCGAGTATTTCACTTCTAGGTCGTTAACTGTAGGATATACGATTGATAGTTAATTTAGGAATGAACAAATTTAGCATATATATTTAGTTTTTTAAGTTAAAATTTTATTTAAAACCTTTTCTTGTATTTGCGGCGAATTCAAAATACAGATATGTTTTGCGGCGAATTGAGCAAAAAGTTGGGCTGAAGATTTTGGGCTATCTTCACAGAAGTGATAATTTTAATTGTTTATTTTTGGAAATATCCTCATAACAACTAACTATGCACTTTCAAAGCACAGCAGTTTTATATTTTCTTATATTATGCTGCGTGTTAAGTTTTTTATCATGGAACGTACATATTTATATAAATTCATTCATATATTTTAAGGATTATTGTAAATATCTATTAAAAGAACATTATTTTGTTTTTTTTTCCATTTTTAACATTTGCGGCGAATTGAAGCTTTTTGGATTGCATTTTACGGCGAATTCAAAAGTTGGGCTGAGTTAAAAATTTAGGATGAAGATTTTGGGCTAACTTCACACCGGTAATTTTCACTATTATGAAAGGACACCAACTTCAGCGCCATCTTTATATATAGAAAATATATGTAAGAAAAACAAAAAAAAAGTTTTCTAAAAAGTTTATTATACAGGGTGTCCCGCAATTGAGTGCAACTATTTACGGAGATGAACGGTTATGTCGAGCTGAGAAAAAAATTGTATGGGTAAGGGGGGGGGGGGGGGGTCTATTTTCACATTACTAGGCGCTATCGAGTTTATTAAAATTGCACGACTTTGATTCACGTTATTGTTTCTAGCACAAAAACTAAGCTACGGAAATCTTTTTTGATAACTCATTGCAAAGGCAATAAAATCACCTTTTTAACGGTATATCAACAAACAGTACTGACATAACCGTTACCAAGCTGTGCTCGTTCAAAGATGATTCGGTTGAAACTACCAAATTTCAATTTTGAGTGCAAATTTCTCAGAATGAATTATCAGATAAAGTTTTACGTAACTTAGTTTTTGTGCTAGGAACAATAACGTGAATCAAAGTCGTGAAATATTTATTAACCATGTAGCCCCTAAGAATGGGAAAATAGATCCCCCCTCTCATACAATTTTTTTCCCAGCGCAACATAACCTTTCACCTCCGTAAATAGTTGCACTCAGTTGCGGGACACCCTGTATAATAAACTTTTTAGAAAATATCTTCTAAAATTTGCCTTAATTTTAACCGTTTTTTCCTAGAACCTCCCTTAATTGGTTCTATTGTGAACTAAATAACAAAAACTGAATTAAATTTAAATTTTTCTGAATTTGTAATTTTATCCATGAGTTTTATTAAAGCATTTTTGATTAAAGTAAAAAGAAAAATATAAAAACATATAGTTGGAAATTTTCCAGTGTTGTCCATTTTAATTTGTTATCCCTGCAGCGTCAAACTAATTATTTGAGTTAATTCTTTTGACATACAGATGGCGCTTTTTTGTTATTTGCACTTTTATAATTTTTTTCGCCTTTTTTATTATTTTTGTTTCTGTTTCGGTTTTTGTTGATATGAAATGCTCGAGAAAATCAGTCCCGAACGGGCTTTAAACATAAAAGCACACACATACGGCCAAACGTATGCTTAATGTTAAGTGAATGAATTGCAGCGAATGTGATATCCTGCGATATCCTGCTGCGTTCTCGGTTGGCTTGTGGCTTCGTTTGCAATTTGTAGCAATCGCAGTGCGCAAAATGAGAACAAGGGCGTAGCGGGTATGGAGAGCATGGAGAGCCCTACGTCATGCTCTTGTTTTGTCAGAATTGTTGGCTATAATATTATTTAAGTACAAACAATAGTGTCATGGAACAAAAACAAAAAAAAAAAAAAAACACGATACTGAAATGAGCAATGACTACAATTTTGTTGCTCTTCGTTTCACATCGCTTTAAGTTGTCGTTTTTTGTTGAAGAGTGCCTAGAGTTTTGCTTATTTTATTTTATGTCAGAACAAATTGTTTCATGGGTGTCCTCTTTTGATCCCATTGCAGCCAAGGATTATAATTAAGTCAACCACAGAAACTCTGTAACTCATACAATGGTTAAAAAAGCATAACAGTAACGAATTCTACGAAACATAAATAAAAACAATCATTGAAGTTATGTTGCGGTCAGTTTTTTTTTTTTTACATAAAGATTTTTGTGCCCAAGCTAGCAAAGTTCTTTGTTATTTGAATACAACTGCATTCTGTAAGGAAACCATTTATGATTTTCTGTGTGTAGATCTCATAATTTTTTTTATAGTGCAAATTTTTTGTTATTTTGATGAATTAAGAATTGGGAATTAGGAATAAAGAATTTAGAATAAAGAATTAGGAATTTAGAATAAGGAATTAAGAATTAAGAATTAAGAATTAAGAATTAAGAATTAAGAATTAAGAATTAAGAATTAAGAATTAAGAATTAAGAATTAAGAATTAAGAATTAAGAATTAAGAATTAAGAATTAAGAATTAAGAATTAAGAATTAAGAATTAAGAATTAAGAATTAAGAATTAAGAATTAAGAATTAAGAATTAAGAATTAAGAATTAAGAATTAAGAATTAAGAATTAAGAATTAAGAATTAAGAATTAAGAATTAAGAATTAAGAATTAAGAATTAAGAATTAAGAATTAAGAATTAAGAATTAAGAATTAAGAATTAAGAATTAAGAATTAAGAATTAAGAATTAAGAATTATGAATTAAGAATTAAGAATTAAGAATTAAGAATTAAGAATTAAGAATTAAGAATTAAGAATTAAGAATTAAGAATTAAGAATTAAGAATTAAGAATTAAGAATTAAGAATTAAGAATTAAGAATTAAGAATTAAGAATTAAGAATTAAGAATTAAGAATTAAGAATTAAGAATTAAGAATTAAGAATTAAGAATTAAGAATTAAGAATTAAGAATTAAGAATTAAGAATTAAGAATTAAGAATCAAGAATTAAGAATTAAGAATTAAGAATTAAGAATTAAGAATTAAGAATCAAGAATTAAGAATTAAGAATTAAGATGATGAAGAATTAAGAACGTAGAATTTATAATTTGGAGTTAGGGCATTGCAGATCAATAAATGACAATTTTAAATAATTTTCACCACTTATTTTATTAGATGAAATTTTAAAATTTTTTGCCGTAAAAATAATCCTAACGGTTTACAAAACATATTTTTTACTTATATTAAACTTATATTAAATTACTTATATTAAATAACTTCTTACTTATGCAGAATGATGAGATCTTTTGCGGTGACACCACAGATCCAGTCTAAGATGTTTGAAACGGAAAAATCCAACTGAGTTTTATTAAGAACAAAATCATTTTTAGCCTTATTTTGGAGATTGACAGGTGTAAGTTGACAAGCTAGCCTTTTACGTGTTATTTTTTGATCCATGGAGTTTAAAACTTCCCGAATGTTTCGCAACATTATTTGTTCTGATTATTTATTCTGGTCCTGAATGTTTTGTCATGTTATGAGCTATTGATTGAATTTTAGAATAAGAAACCTTTACAGTTGTCAATAAATTTACAAATGTCAATCACCAGATTAAGGCTATTAGTCAGCAAACAAACAAAAAGTAAGCCTTTAAAAAAATGTGTGAGTTAAAAAAAAATCTTATTTTTTGTACACAAACTATACCTTTCAGATTAAATAAAAATAAAACAAACTCACATTCAGGTGAAAATTCGAGTTTGCGGACCGCGTTTTAAGTTAGCTATTAGAACGGAAATCGAGTCAATAGCTAAAGTGTTTTTTGAACTGAGTGTCCGGTATTTAAAAATGTCATTTCGAGAAAAACGTGTTAGAAGTTTTAATTTAGTATCGGTTGCTACGGGTTGTAACTACAAGAAATGTAAAATTATCTCTTAAACGGCTTGGAAATTTAGCTTAACAATTTCAATTTTTATTGAAAAGATTTTTTTGTTTTTTAATTAAATAGTCGCCTAAAGAATTTATAATTTCGAAATAAGGACCGGTAGCCTATCTCAATTTTAAACAAAATTTTGCATAAGCAAATTTTAAAAATCCTTAAACCGAGGTTAAATTTTAATTCAAGACTACAAATTTAATAAAAACAAAATAAATAAAATATATCAAACCAGCAAACCAAATTATAACGTTTCGATATCGCCGAAACGCCGAGTTTTTGCTCCGATTCATATTTCTACACACCAAAGTCCATGCAACAGTCAAAAGAATGGGTTTCACCTGGTGAAAGTGATCCGAAGCATCCAAAAATGCAACAATGGACCGGCAAGATTATGTTCTCCGTATTTTGGGATACGCATGGAATAATATTCATCCACTATCTTGAAAAATGTAAGCCATAATCATTATTGGATCTTTTGAAAATTGAAAGCACAGAAAAAGGGCCAATTTGAAGAAGAAAAAAAATCCTTTAGCATCACAACAAAGCGTCTGCTCATTCATCGTTAGTAGCGCAGCAAAATTGCAGTACATAAGGTTTCAATTGGTTCCTCAGCCACTGTATTTGCCATGACTCACCGGTAAGCAGTTTTACTCAAATAAGGAACTCGGCTGAAACTGATGCCTTTTTTGGAGAGCTTCGGATGTTGAAATCGAAATTAGCCGAAACAATGTTTTCTTTTCTCACTCATTAAAAATTTTTTGGTACACATGGATCATTGATTCATAACTCCATATGTTGTTAAAATATGGAGTTTAAAAGGTTAACTTCAGATTAAGTAAATTGTGTATAAAAAATATTATAAGACTCATTGCATGCCGAAATGACCACCTAATTTTTTGATTTTTGAGCATTATGGACATCAAATCACATATTTCTTTTTGGAAAAACTCGTATTTTTCTTGTAACACATACAACGTATGAAAATTGACTTATTTCTGCTGTATGGTGATTTTTAAAAATGCAATCCTCAGGACCCGAAAAAGATGTCTTCCAATAAAATTATGTTAAAAATAATTAATTAAATAATTAAATAAATTAAAATTAATTTTACATTAATTATTTAATTACTATTTACTACTATTATTCAACTAATTAAATAATTCAGGGTTTCTTTAGGGCAAAACAAACTTTCTCTAATTTTCACCTTTCAGAATCAGTAAAAAAAATTGTAGATAGAAGTATTACCAGCGATATCGCAAATAAGTCTTCTGATATTACTCAAATTTGAATTCACTAAAATATTACTCAAAACTCATGAGTAATAATGATTTGATATCGATTCAGAAAAATCATATTACAATGCCAAATACTTAAGGCGACTGTTTTGGGTTGAGGCGTGTTTTTAAAGGCGATTTTTAAAGGCTGATTAAAAAAAAAATAACTACTGCAGATATTTGTAAAAACTTTTTTATTATTTTAATCAAATATTCAATAAAAAAAAAAATATTTTTTTTAAATTGGGACACATAAATCCATACTGGGTCATCATAAAAAGGGTTTGTGGTTAATTTAAAGACGTAACTCTGGGCATCGCCGTGGCCCGCCTTTAAAAACACCCCTCAACCTGAAACAGTCTCCTTAAGGGCCTCCGGAAGTTTTTCGAAGAAAACAAGACACCATTTTAAAAAATTTTTTTTGAAACTCTATTTAGACCAAATTATTTTTACATTATTATACTATAACTATTGCAGATTTATCCCAGAAATTTTGGTTCAAAAATATTGGTCGATAAAGTAGAAAAGAGGAATTCGAGGTGAAAGTCCTTAAAATTTGCGGTGATCAAGATATCTGCAGACTGGTAAACCTGAAAAAAAAATTTTGTTCAGCTTAGTAAAGATTTAGGGCGTTTCCGTTCGGTTTTTTTTTTTTCTTTGGATACATACCTTTTTTTTATAATCTAAAACGACCTTAACACGCAATATTTTTCAAAAATCAACGATTAAACGCCCAAGAACTCTTTAATAAACCGAAAAAATATTTTTTTTTTTTTTGTCTTACGCGACATTGCATTTTTCTACCTTATCGACGAATATTTTTTGACAAAAATGTCAGGGATAAATCTCCAATAGTTATACATTAATATTGTAAAAAAATTTTGGTATTAAATAAATAGAGCTTGAAAAAAAGAAGTTTAAAAATTGTGTCTTTTTTTCTTCGAGAAACTTCCGGAGGCCCTTAAGTTGTTACGCAATTGATCAAAACATAGAAATGGATAACTTGGTAAGTTTTATCATTGAAAAAGTTTTTTCTTTGTTTAACTTTTCAAAGGAAATTTTGAAAATATTTTGCATCTTATTTCGAATTCGATTAAATTAATATACTTTGGAGCTGGCGCGTATTTTCAATGGCCTTTAGGTTTTGAGATGGATTATTAAAAGTTTCTTAATGCGAACATGGTCATTAGATTTACTGATGAAAAAAAAACTGTTGTTCAATTAGTAGCTCGCATAGTCCAGTTCAAATTTGAACTTTCATCAACACGATCACACGCACGAAGTTATCTCATTTACTGTCACTGAGACTTTAAGCAAAATGCAGCAGGTGCAATATCTATGGTACTACTTCGATTTACAATTTTTTTTTTTTTTGTACAGATTCTGAAAGGTGAAAATCAGAGAGTTTTTTGCTTAGGGTGTTTAGGCTCCGAGATAGAGAACAGATGAGAAATGTCAACTTTTTCATAAAAGCCTAAAAAATTAAATTTTTTTTTATTGTTAATTTTCAAAAAAATTTTTTCTTGGAAGCATAATCTTTACACAATAAATAAAAAATATTAAGATACTAATATGTATCTTGTTCAGCCCCTGAGGTAGGTATGCTTTATAAAAATCACTATAAAGCAGAATAAGCCTGAGTTTCCGTACTTTGCTTGTGTTACAACAACAACAACTAAAGGAATTTTTCCAAAGAAAATATGTGATTTGATGCACCTCCTAGACTTTGAAAATGAAATGTATACATAAGATACAAAAATAACACCAATATGTGTTTACAATTAAAACTCGGCTTAAAAAACCTAAGGTTGATGAAGTTTAATGGCCGTATTTTGCCAAACGCAAACGATCACGTCACTTGGGGTTTTTTTGTCTGGCAATTCCGTTGTCATATGAACTAAAACAAGCTTCTTTTTCTCACTGAAATTTTCTACTGAAATTTATTACCAGACAAAAACCCCAAGTGATGTGATCGCTTGCGTTTTACAAAATACGGCCATAACTCTCAGGATTAATTACTGGCGCATTAAATTTTGAATACAGATTTTTGAATTTTTAATTTTGAGTTCAAGTCAGGCCCGTAGCCAAGGGTGCCCCCCTTAATTTCATTTTTATGCAATATCTAAGCTTATTGAACCAAAAACCTTTGAGAAAGCATTTGTTCGAATGGGTTTTTTTTTTAATTCTTAAAGGCTGTATAATGCATTAAAATGAACCACGAAATTTAACACATTATGGGGTATTCCACGTAAAGCGGATGCCTAAAAAGTTTGCCCATTCTATTTTGTTGTTTTATTGGTATATAAGACATGTAAAATCTCAAACTTGGCACAAAAAATCTTTTCCAAATTAAAGGTTTCGAAAAACCACCTAAAATCTAAATATCCTTCTTTTTCGTAAAAGGAGGATTAAAAAATTGTATACCGTCCAATTCTATGGGGATTTGATGATTATTAATCATGTTACCAAATTATCATAAGATAAATTAACAGTTACAGTTTTTCAAATTTCTTCATTTTTATTATTAAAATTATTTTACATCATTTAAAATTTTTCAATTTGCAAATAGTTAAATCCAAAAAAGTTACTGTTTAGTAAAAATGTATCGAGCTGAGGAGTACGGTGCAATGCAAAAACCAGTTTTCGAACTACGGCTCTTGAAAAATAATCTGAGATTTAAATATGACTTTTATCGGAGTCGATTCTTCTGCTCAAAAAATGTTAATAAAAAAAAATATGTAGTAATTGTTATTGGAATTGAACGATTTTGTCTGTCATGATATCAATTTTTTATGAGGAAATGGAACAGTTCAACTTCTAAAGATTTTAAGATATTTTTTTTTGAATATAATTTCAATTCTTGAAACCGTTTTCCAGGGCAGTAATATTTTGGCCTTTAACGATAACTAGAACTAGGGCTCACACAGCTCCAAATACTTGTACACAAGCTGGGGATCAATAAAAGCGTAAGATAGCCAAAAAAGAAACCAAATCTAATGAATACAATTTTTTTATTCTGCCGTTTATGGAAAATGCCCCGTAAAAGTTACGAGTCAAGCGAATCAACAGGTGAACTTTTTAAAAAAAATCCTTATTTTTCATAGCTAATTTTAATTTTGATTTTAATAAGCTACAAGAAATCTTACCTATTTTTATCTTTCAAACTAATATTGTTCTATTAGTAAAATTTAGTCATAAAAATTTTTACTTTTTGTGCTAATTTTCGGAATTATACTTTTTATAAGGCAATAACATATTCTCAATTTGAACTTTATTCAAAACAAACCATAGGCAAAAATCAAAAACTTAGTACTCAAAACTAATTTTATAAAAAAATTCAATAAACTGTTGTCATCTCTCTAATGGTCATTTTTAAACGGGCATATTCACGAGTAGCCTCAAGAGATAACGGATTTTTTAAGAAAAATTTCCATATCCTATCTACTTATATATTTTTTTTATCAAAATCCCCCCTAAGGTAAATCCTGGCTACGGGTCTGGTTCTAGTTGCTAGTTTTTAGTTATTTTAATTTTGAATTTTTGATATCTCATTAGATCTTAGTGTTAAGATTTTAGATTTTGATTTGAGATTTGCAAAAATAACGAATTTTGATTAAAATTTGAGTTTTTTGTGTATTTTAAATTTTTTGTGTCATATTTTTATGTAGTACTATACTATCACACTTTTACAATTGATAAATTGATATGTATACTGCTTGAATTATTTGATAACTCTGAATTATCCAAGATAATATCGACATTTTCTCACCATCTATTTACTTAAGTATCTGTAATAGACAACAAGCATCAAATTTAACACACTATCAACTGAATTCTTTTAAATTTACATAACATTTGAAAAGAAAACCCTCTCAAAACCATTTGAAAAGCTAACCTCTTTAACAAACAAGCACTTCACCCACCCACTCAAAGCAAGCACTTCAACCTCAAAATCCTCAAAAAATGCATTTAATATTGCATGTTATACTCCTTTAATATATAGAATAGAAAAAAAAAAATATAGAAAAGGGGGTAGGCTGCGCACAAGACCCAAAAACATTAGGAAAGCGCCTATTATAGAGGCACTTAAGGGTTAAGGCTTGTTGTTTTTGTTGGCATCGTCATGTTGTCGATGGGATTTTATTGCTGATTTGTCTGTTATCATCGCATGGCATCAAATATTGATTCCACTAAAGACGACAACAACAACAACAATGAATATAGTTACTTACATTAGCTCAACTCTGTAGGTTGGTTTATTGTGTGGTTTTACTCGCTGTGGAGTAGGCACGTCACATAGTGCATATTTACTGTTGCTGTTGTTGGTATTGTAGTGTAGTTGTTGTTATTTTTGTTGGTATTTTTGAGTTTGTTGCTCCCACAAATGTTGCCGTTTTCGTTTCATACTAACCCCTATAGGAACAAACTATCTTGTTTTTAAGAACAACTAATCAAAAAACTAATTTAAAATGAACTAGTATATGAACTACTTTGAATTATATTAAGGCGGCATACACTTCAATTCTAAATAGTTTTTATTGCATTATATATGAAGTAATTGAAATACTACTTTAAAACAAGTGGTTGATAAACTACTTTGATTTATATCAATGCGGCAACTACTCTGATTTTGACATGTTTTATTTGCAAATTTTTATTAGATTACAAGTTTATATATATTTAACCATGTCATTTCATCAAATTTTATTAACTTTAGGCTTCACTAACATTTTGTTTCGAAAAGACATTTTTTTTATTAACGACATTGAACTGCAAGACAGACGTGGGAAACACATTTTAAAACTGATCAAAACCCTGTGAAACGCCTGTGAAAAGCCTCAAAACCCTGTGAAACGATTACAAATTCTTTATTATTTAAGATATTCAAATTACAAACTGGTAGTGTTTAGCAAACATTGCACAATTTCGACTCTGTACGGAAAATGATGCATTGCTTAATGTATTTTTCAAAACAGTCAAATAAATGACCTCTTTGATGTATAGAAATTTAAAATTTTTATGCTTTTAAATTCATCTTCAATAAGTGGAATATTAAATACTTTTCAATTGGTTATTTTAAAGTAATTAAAAAAATAGTTTAAATATAACTAATTTAACAAGTAGTTGAAAACATATGCAGACGAAAGTCAATTGACTTATTTAGCGGACATCACCATAGAAAATATGTTAGTTCGTTCTATGGAAAAAAGTCAGACTTTCAACTAGTTGTGGTTGACAAAAAACTACTTTTTCAACTACTTTTAAATTAGTTGATTTTCCTACAGGGACGTTTATCCCATTTTAATGACACACACGTTGTCAAGTGAAGTTAATGTGTTGTGTTGTAGTTGTAGTTGGATGAGTGGCATTTGTGCACGTGTGTTTGCATGTTCGTAAGTGTTACTTCCATGACACTTTTTTCCCTGTTCACTCCGTTCCTTCTAATACCTAACATAACATTTTCTTGATTTTCTTTTAGATATATATTATTTTTCTTTGTTTTTGTTTGCTATTCATTTAATGTGGCTTAAATTTTTCATAAAATTGAAAATTTATTGTTATTGTTGTTAGGCATACAGCCACTTTAACACAGAGTCACATACACATGCACACAAACTCACTCATGCACACCATCATAAGCTGACACGCTCCTTCACTCAACCAAACACTTAAAGTGAAGTTTTATATTTTAATTACTTTTTGTAATTAAGTCACAAAAATTCGAATGTGTGTGTGTGTGTGTGTGTGGGAGTGTGTGCTTGTGTGGCTTTTCTTTATCTTAAAGTGCATGTGAAAGAGTTATAAACAATCTTCAATGGAATTTCACACCATTAGATTGTCATGGAATTCAATGTCATCCAACTAATTGATTTACAAATGGGACTTTTAAATGTTTTTTCCAATCGCTATTGTTGTTGTAGATGTGTTGCTGTAGATTTTTTGAAAATAATGTCGTTATTCACAGAATTACATGGCGCAGTGCTCATGCCTATTGAGGCTTGTGGATGATATATTTTCTTGCAAGCATAATAATGAGACTGTTAGGAATCCGATGACTATAATCTGATTTGAGCTCTAAGCAGTTAATACACCTTTGAGCCTTTTTTTATTTATGCCACAAAAAATAGGTGCCATACAAAGTTTAAAAGCAGAAATAAAATTAATGTGGACTCTTGTGTTATTTCACTATTTTATTTGTACTTTGGGTGCATATTGGGTGAATATTTGGTATACCAGATCATAATTTATAACAAGAACCATGGGCGTCCTCGGGATTTTGCCTAGGGGGGAGGGACAAAGACTTACGTGGAAAGTTCACATATGCGGTAATTATTTAGGAATGCTTCTTGAAAAAGATGACCATTCAAATTCTGTTTTCTATGATGTTTGGTGAAAATTTAGCGAACACTGTCGCAATTTACACCGTTCCAGTGTATGAGATTTGACCGAAATATTAGGAAAAAATTTAAAATTTTTGTTATATGATTCGCTTGTTCATTCTAACAAAAAAATATTCAGAAGTTAGTGTATGTATATCTGAAACACTTTTCTTTATGCAGGGTGTTCATAAAATTGGCTTTACTGAAAAATACACTCTTAAATATTTAATCATAAAATTTTTGAATGTTCAACCTTGAGACACAAAATTATATTTTATAGGTATTGTCATTTTGTAGGACGTCGTAGAGTTCTTAAGAAATAAAGGCATAATTTAAAATAAAAGTTGCAAAAATTGTGTTTATATGCTGTATTTTAGAGAAATAAAATTCAGTTTTTGCAATTTATTTTTTATTTTGTCCCGCTAGATTCAGAGCACACTGTGCGTTCGACACATGCTTGCTGACATAAGAACATTCAACAATATATTTTAGAAGATGGGCTCAAAGGAAAAATTCAACCCAGTTTTTTTTATCAGTTCAGAAATATTTTTTAACGGCATTGGGATTTTTGCTATGTAATGGTTTTTTATAATTTTTGGCAAAAGCAAATATCACTATTTTAGCTTTTTTGATTAAGTAAGTGTATAGCAGACCAATTCTTGAAAATCTACAATTGTTTGTTGTAAGTTTTTGATATCAAAACAAGCTTTGAAGCTCAAAAAACAAAATTTGTCAATGAAGTTGTCAATATATGGAAAACAGCTGATAATTTTTATCAAATTCCTTATTTTTAAGATTCACATTTTGTTTTGAAATTAAAAAATTGCAACAAAAACATAGCATTATCAAAAAATACTGGTTTACAATTGTAGATTTTCAAGAATAGGTCTGTAAATGTAATATTGCAACTATTAGCAACTATCAAGCCACCTAATTCTAAAAACTGTTGAAAAAAAAATGCAACAACTTTCCGATTTATGCAATATAATTTATGATTTCAAACATTTAATAAGGAATTCATACCTGTATAAGCTCATCTTTAATGATGTCGTATTATCACCTACTTTAATGAACTCAGTTTAAGCTGTTTATCAGTGGATGTTTGATTTTTTAAGAAAGCATTCGTGTGATTGCAATATTCTAGAAGAGGGATAAAAAAAATTTCTCATTGCATATCTTCAAAGTCGAACCATCGGGAACACGTTATACGTGCATTTCAATGCACTCAAGATCCGGTATCAAAAAAAAATTAAATTTCTGTTTTTTGGGGTATTTCCGCAAAAATGAGGGGTAAATTGCAATTTTTTTTTAATTTTATGCACTCCATTTGGAAGAGCTACGTTCAAATAATAAAGTATGTGACTTTTTCAAATTGTACGCAATTTTTTTTATCATGTTACACGACGTTGTTAAAGAGTTAATGTTATTTTTCATCTTTTTTGAAATAAAGCAAACTCCAAAGATACCTCATACGTTAAGATGAAGATGGTAAGATTCCAGAAGTTAGAGAATGGTTAGTAAAAAGTAATAAAATATAATTTCTCAAATCAGTTTGTTTATTTCGTAGAAAGATAAGTCTCAAAGTATAATATCGGTAAAATCGGAGGTGGCTAACATATAATCAAAAATTTGTTTGATGTGTTTAAGATGGCGCACATAAAGAAGAGTGCGTACTGAAGAGAATCCTGCTTTCATTTAAGAGAATGTTAAAGATGATCCAAATTTATCGATTCGACGTCGTTCACAACAGCTTGGTCTTTGTCCATCCACTTTGTGGAAAATTTTACGCAAAGGTTTCGGTTTGAAAGCTTAAAAAATGCAGCTCGTGATTGGGTCCAACATCAACTGGCAGTGGATCCGCCTTTTCATTTGAAAATTTTGTTCAGCCATGATGCTCAATTTTGGCCTAATGGGTATGTCACTTAGCAAAATTGTTGCATTAGCAGCAAAGATAGTTCAGATGAGATTATAAAAACGCCGTTATATCCCGAAAAATGTATAGTTTAGTGTGGTCTGTAAGCTGTTTAAGTTTAAGCATCGATAAGTTAAGGTGAAAGGTTAAATAGAAATGCATGTGTTTATTTCTATGTGTGCCAAAATAGGATATAATATTTATTTAAATCTTAATTTAATATCTTTAAAACTTTAAGGATATCTTTTGCATGCCGCAATTAAAGTAGATACCCAATAAACATTGTGGCAAGGCGTGATTCGTTAACGAATCACTTGTGAATCGTTTTTTTTTTAGTTTTCGAATAGTTTCATACTGACTTCATCAGAGGTTGGCTTGATGCTTAAAGACAGCACCGATTGAAATCATGACTTTCCTAAGCCCCATTTAAGATATTTTGAAATAAAAAAACCGATGTTTAGAAAAATTTTTCCGTCTTTTCAATACACAAGATTTTTTAAGACAAGTATTTTTTTATTAACGTTCTATTGTAAATACGTCATTTAAGCGAATATTTGTTTTTTAAATTTTATGTTTTTTTTTTTAATTTTAAGTGAAAAAAAGACAAATATAAATGTTCATAAATTTTTATATGAAAAAAATTTTGTGAAATATTTTTTCTTCTGTAATGTTATTCCTGCTAATTCTTTGTATAAATAATTTCCACTTATAATGTGTTCAAGATTTTCATATGAATAAGTTCTCGTTAACAAATTGTTTTTTGTTGTTTTGGTGGCTCGTTAACGTATTGCTTTTTCATAGTTTTGGCGACTCGTTAACGAATGGCTTCTTCGGTTTTGGTCAAAAGCCAAAAAATGTCAAAAAAGTTGGTCAAAAAATGATAAAAAAAATAATTTCGAACTTTTGGAAAGCAAAATCTTTAAAACAATATTTTTATACCCCAACGCGTACTGCGTAAGGGGTATATTAACTTTGTCATTCCGATTGTAACGCCATTAAGAAGGCGTAGCAGGTATAGAAAAATATATATATATTTTTGATCAGCATCACCTCCTGAGTCGATTTCCGCGTGTTCGTCTGTCGACACGATTACAGCTGTAATTTTAAAGCAATCGCAATGAAATTCAAAATATGAGCTCCTTTTAAAGAGGGAAGATTAAGTTTGAGAATGAGCCAAATTGGATTGAAACTACGCCTACCTCCCATACAAAGTGACTTTATTTTAACCGTAAAATATCCTCAGAATCCACAAACATTAATGAAATGCCTTGAAATTTGACATGTATGCTTTAATATTTAATATAAAACCTCACTATGAAATTTGGAAAAATCGGATTAAAAGCACGCCTACCTCCCATGCAAAGTGACTTTATTTTAACCGTAAAATATCTTCAGACTCCACAAAAATTAATGAAATGCCTTGAATGCCTTGCATTTGAGCTTTGGTCTTCAATATAAATCCTAGAAATGAAATTTGGAAAAATCGGATAAAAACTACGCCTACCTCCCATACAAAGTAGCTTTATATTAACCGTAAAATCCCTTAAAAATCTGCTCAAATTGCAGAAATGTCTTGGAATTTTGCACATAGGCTATTATGTATATGATATAGACTATCACTATGATATTTGGCCAAATCGTATGAAAACCACGCCTACCTCCCATACAAAGTGGCTTTATTTGAAATGTTAAGTCGCTTAAAAATCTGCAAAAATTACAGAAATGTCTTGAAATTTTGCATACAAACTTTGATATTTAGCATAAGCCACTGTTTGATATTTGGCAAAATCGGATGAAAACCACGCCTACCTTCAGTACAAAGTTTCATTATCAATATTGAAAAAATTTTGAAAATATATGTAACTGAATGACATCGTGCCTGTATGTACCCAAGTTCCAGCCACGTCGTTTATCCAACCCATACATATATTAGTCGGTAAAATGTGGAGTGCTTATACTAGAAAAGTGGGTGCGGCATTTTACTTTGTTTAGAAATTGCTCTAAGTGGCAGCTAAGGGTAAAATTAAATTAAGCGTATGACACAAATATTTTTGCATATTACACATCAAAATATTATAGACGTCTAAAATCTTCGGATATACTGCAGTACGGCCACGAGGGGGTATTTTAGCTTCGGTACCCTGCCGAAGCTCCATTCCATACTAGTTTTTTTTTCAATAATGAGGCTAATCAGCGTATTTTAATCAATGCATTTGGAATAAGGCCCTGCATAATGACTTTTGCGTTCCGTAAGTGACAGCTAACGAAACAAACAACTTAGTAAAAGAAACATTCGATAAATACATAATTTCACATAATGGATCTATAAATTAGCCTCCAAGATCTTGTGACTTGGAGCTTCTTAACTATTTTCTTTGAAGATATATAAAGTCACTTGTCTACGCTGACAAACCAATAACAATCAACGCATTGAAAGCTAACAGTTTTTGTGTTATTGAAGACACACGGCCACAAATGCTTAAAAAAGTGGTCGAAAACGTTGCTTCTCGGATGAAATTCATCTGATCCAGTCGTGGTGGACATATGGCCAAAGTTGTGCTTAAAAACTATTTGCAGAATATATTCTCTCGATTGAACACTTAATGTTTTTTTAAGAAAATTTCATGTGATTTGTTCTAAATCATATTAAGTACTGAATACAAACAAACATATTTTATTAAAATTCAAGCCAAATTAGCTTGATAACGTGTTATTTTCTTGAAAATACAAAGCATATTCTTAAAGCATATGAATATATTGTTATAAATTATGTTGATATGTTTCCTACAAAATGTAAATCGTTGGTATTCCTTCAAGTAGATAAGGAAAAAAATCTTTATGCTTTTAATTTAAACAACTTTTTTTTTTTTGAAAACCTATTATTTATTGCCTTGGGCTTTTTTACAAATTTAGAAAATTGCTGTATTCAGTGTTAAAGTTATACAGAATGTATCGTTATAAATCTACTAAATTCACATAAATCATCGTTTTTATATTAAGTTACATGAATACAAATGATAGAAACTTTAAAAAATTTCTTATAGAGCGTTATCTTTGTTAAGCTAAAAGGAAGAAGAAACTATTGACACAGATTGAATGCTTTGATAAAATCATTAATAATAAACTTTTAAAAAGCTATTGTAAAATATGTTCCCTAGAAGGCCATGAAGTGACCTTTTTGAACGCAGAATTCAACCGCAAAAAGCCTAATGGAACAAAGCATTCATAACTATTAATCTTATAATTTATATATTTATAATAAGCGATATATCATACTTGCCAAAAGCAACAACACTTAAAGTGTAAGAGTTGACAAATGTGTTCAAGTTTAAGCATCGATAAGTTAAGGTGAAAGGTTAAATAGAAATGCATGTGTTTATTTCTATGTGTGCCAAAATAGGATATAATATTTATTTAAATCTTAATTTAATATCTTTAAGCCTTTAAGGATATCTTTTGCATGCCGCAATTAAAGTAGATACCCAATAAACATTGTGGCAAGGGGTGATTCGTTAACGAATCGCTTGTGAATCGTTTTTTTTTTTAGTTTTCGAATAGTTTCATACCGACTTCATCAGAGGTTGGCTTGATGCTTAAAGACAGCACCGATTGAAATCATGACTTTCCTAAGCCCCATTTAAGATATTTTGAAATAAAAAAACCGATGTTTAGAAAAATTTTTCCGACTTTTCAATACACAAGTTTTTTTAAGAAAAGTATTTTTTTATTAACGTTCTATTGTAAATACGTCATTTAAGCGAATATTTGTTTTTTAAATTTTATGTTTTTTTTTTTGAATTTTAAGTGAAAAAAAGACAAATATAAATGTTCATAAATTTTTATATGAAAAAAATTTTGTGAAATATTTTTTCTTCTGTAATGTTATTTCCTGCTAATTCTTTGTATAAATAATTTCCACTTATAATGTGTTCAAGATTTTCATATGAATAAGTTCTCGTTAACAAATTGTTTTTTGTTGTTTTGGCGACTCGTTAACGAATTGCTTTTTATAGTTTTGGTGGCTCGTTAACGTATTGCTTTTTCATAGTTTTGGCGACTCGTTAACGAATTGCTTCTTCGGTTTTGGTCAAAAGCCAAAAGATGTCAAAAAAGTTGGTCAAAAAATGATAAAAAAAATAATTTCGAACTTTTGGAAAGCAAAATCTTTAAAACAATACCTAAATAACAAAAACAAAATAACAAAAAAAAACTTTTTTTTTGGGCCAAGTTGGGGTTCGAACCCATGTCCGCGAATGCTGGCTTTTATTATCGAGCAAATTAAGCAAGATAAATACAGCATCTGAAATAGCCGCGTGGGTAAGGTGCCGCACTATCACTCAGATGACATGGTTTCAATTCTTGATGTGGTAAGCTTGAAATTAGTTTTTATTTTTTTTTTTTATTTTTTATATTATTTATATGATTCGTTATCGAATTGCTTTCTTAGTTTTGGAAACTCGTTAAAGAATTGCTTTTTATAGTTTTGGCGACTCGTTTACGAATTGCTTTTTATAGTTTTGGCGACTCATTAACGAATTGCTTTTTTCGGTTAAATGAAATGTACGAGAATGCGATTCGTAAACGATAACATTAGTGAATCATTTTGTTTGTTGGGTAACAAACTGAAATTATTTTTGTGATCAGCCTGAAAGTATGCACAGAAAATATCTTTTGATACTTATTAGTGACTTTTTTGTGTGTGCATACTTTCAGGCTGATCATTTTTCAAAACAGTATGTTGTAAAAGCACTGTAATAATGGCAAAAAATAATATCAGTTTAGCGTTAATGCTTCCAACCCGTCGTAGGACGGCCTTTTATACTAGTAATTTAATAACAGAGTTGTAAAAGACTGCAATAATTTTGTATTGTCATCAGTGGCTTCATAGTCAATGACTTCAGGTTACAATTGCAAGTTTTAAATCAGTTTTCATTGCAATAACGTAAACACAAGTGTCCTGAAATCATTTTTGAGCTATTGAATGTATAAAAAATTTAAGTCATCGCTGATTTCATTAAAAAATAGCATTAAAAACGCAGTCACAACTGCAAAATTAAATTAATTGCATTCCTTTATTGCAAAAATTGCAATCCCAGAAAATCATAAAGGTCATGATTTAAAACCTCTTGACTTAATCTCTACCATAAACATATTCAAAAGCTAATATGTAACAAAAATAATTCCTCATTTTGCTTGATTAAGCAAAATTTATTCTGCATGCAAAATGACCTTAAAAATCTTTTACATGCAATTAAAAGAATGTAATGCAATCAATTAAATGCAATCAATTGACTTCAAGATATTTCACAATTTTAGTGAGTGGAAACATGGTATCAACGGACTTCTAATGATTTCATTTATTTCAAATTGATTACAAATAAATGCAATCAATGACTCCAAAAAGCACGACTTCAACCATAGTAAACAAATTAAAAGACTTCAACAGGAATTTTCTCCAATTGATTTCAAAGCCATGACTTCAAAGTGATGGCTGATTTAAAAAATTGATGTCATGAAATCCAAAAATTATTGAATTGCTTAAATCATTTTTTTTTTTTGTGTTGTCAGTTTTTTATTGCATGAATGCAATTTTTTACAAGTCTGTAATATAACAGCAAGCATTTGATAAAGTATGAATTTAATATAATAAAACATAAATTTAAGATATGTATTAAGACAAAATACATCATTTTTGAGCAATAAAACATATTGCAATTGAGAAATTGGTACATATATGTGCAAATCCAAAAAATGGTCAAACAAAGACGAAAAATGAAAAGTCATTAAAAACTTATAATTTTAGGATATTATCTTAGAGAAACATATAAATTATATTTATTTAAGCAATTTGTACATTAATTCATTTCCCCCGCAGTGTTTCACACATGTAGTTTTTTTTTTTAGGAAAATTTTAGTAAGTGTTTCGTGAATGTTTCTGTTTAATAAAAAATTGATCTGTTTAATTAGCTAAAGATAATAATGAAATAATTACAGCACAGAAAGAACAACATATTTAATTTGTTTCTTAACTACCTATTTACATTATTACTTAGTTACTTAATTGCTTCATTACCCAATACATCCAAATGGAATATTCTGAAACGTCCGACACGAAACGTCCGAACAAATGAAATAATTTACTATGACCTTACTGCTCCATAAATATAGACGGCTTATGATTTTTCTAAAAGCTTGTTAAATTTATAAAAAAATATTGCCTTTTAACTTTTTTATACTTTTTTATACGCATAGTTAACTATAAAATTAAGTTGAAAAAATTGTTTTTGTTTTTTTTTATTATACCAATATGCACTTATCCTAAATATATCTCTGGATCGTATGAAAAATTTTCAAAAGAAGCACGGGATTTGCCCATATAATTATTGAAAGATAAAAAGAAAAAAATGTATATCTATATAAATAAAAATCATTTTCTGTTTGTTTGTTTGTTTGTTTGTTTGTTTGACTTTTATACAAATGGCTGACGAATTGCGCTCAAACTTGAAACGTGTATTACTTGCGTTCTAGATTAGGTTATTGCATACTTAGTTTTAACCACGCCCCCTTTTACCGACCAGAAATCTATAAAAATGCATTTTTTCCGTTTCGTTTGTATGAGACTAAAAATTTGTAATTTGGTTTGTATGGTTACTTTTGGAAATTGTACCAAAAATGGGTTTCCACGCCCTCTTTTACCGCCCACATATTACAAATTACAAAATTCTATATTTTAGACATTTTTGTTCGTATAAAACTGAAATTTGGTAATTAAGTTTGTATGCTTATCGTCGGCAACTGTGCTAAAAATGGGCATGGTGACACTATAAATACGCTCACTTTTAGGAAACCATTAAGACTCCAAAACTTCTGGGCCGATTAGGGTGTAAATTTTGGCAGAAGATTGTTTTTGAGCACAAGATGGTTAACGGGAAAAAATGTTTTTCACACCCCCTTTCAACGCCGACAAATTAAAACAGTATGGTTGCCGGAATGTCCGTGGCGAAGCCGCAGAACACTGGGTCCTCCTAGTTCAAAAATAAAACCCTTAAAGGCTTTTTGGTTGGAATCGAACTAAATGTTGTTTGACAGTAATTTCCACGGTCTGATTGCACTGACAAAAAACATCTAGCTAGAGGGTTTATAATAGTTACTCGGAATCAAGAGATTCAGACTTCTGCAGAACCGAAGTTTTTCATAAAGGTAATGTGAACAACGCGAATATATTTAAATTATGTAAAAATAAATAATTTCCTCCTTTAAGGTAAGGAAATAAGGACAGACCAGGTAATTTCGTGTAGATGGATGATACATTGTCTAACTTCTTGAGACCGTAAACATAACGGGCAGTATCATTCAGAGCAACTTGAAATTTGTGTTATGATCGAGATTTTAGATTGCTATACATAATCTCCGAGTAGGTTATAATTGGCTACAGCAATTGCAATTCTACTTATCTTCTATTTGTAGTCATTCTCAGATTCCTTACATAATACGCTTTACTAGCGCATGAATTGATGTGATCTCCACAGAATAAGGAAGTAATTATTTAAAACCTAAAATTGGATGCCAGGCGTATTAGAACGCAACACAGATTTATCAATGATGTTTTAGAGATCGGTAGGACATAAGATTTTAGGCGGTACAATTCCAGTTTATTATCATGCTTAATACTTAATACAAGACAAATACAATTGAAGATCATCACCATAGGCTTTGGGCTATGTGACTTCATCAAAAATATCATTGTTGAACATAGAAAACAACAGTAGGCCTAGAACCAAGCCTTGTAGAGCTTGGAGCTCTATCCTATGAAGCAGTATTGTTATATTTGTTGGGAGTTTTCCCCTACTTTTACTCTCTGTGCTCAGCCGCCTAGGTAGCTTTTAATAAAATGAACTACAGTAATATCAAATCAAAAGTTGTACTTGGATTTTTTTCCAAAAAACTCCGTATCGAATGGTTCACCACATCAAATGCTTTGGAAAGCCCAGTAAGCTGATAATGTCCCTTATCAAATGCTATTCTAACATATCCAGGGTCAAGGGTGGAAATCAGAATGGAGATTTGGTGTGGTCTGTGGAAGATCTGAAGTGGTTTGAGGTGTGTTCAGCCATTAAAGACTCACATACCCTTGATATTAAAAACAGCAAACTAATCGGTCTAAAGGCAGCTGATTCTTGAGCATTTGAATTTTAGCAATTAGAATGATGACTGTTACCTTACATACTGCAGGATAGCACGAGGCAATATACATTTAACAAATGTTAAGGATTTTCCATCTTCACCAGAAGCATTTGAGTTAATTTCTGTCTTGCAGCGTACGATATATGATTCAACAGTCGCGTTGAAATCAAACCAAGTGGAAAAGTCATAGGTAGAATTAATGAATTCAAAGTGTTCATAAGATTTCAAACTTGCACCAAAAAATCATTAAGCAGATTGGCAGAGTTTATACGTCATTCAAATTGAATGAAGATATCGCATTTTTGGTTCTCTTTTACTCTCTTCGAGATATTTGATTGAATAACTGGTCACGCGTGATTTTTTGATTGAATGGCCGATGCCGACTAAAAGTGTTGTTGTAAGTACCAGAAAAGTTGATTATGCAACCCTGTGATTGATTGATGCAGGTCTTGAGCTCCATCAAAATTTTCATTGATGCGATGAAGTGTTGAAAGTTCATTTCCACTCTCGCAGAGAGTTCATATTTATTTCGCTGGGAAAACAACAGCAAATTTTGAATGATTCTTCAATTTGAATGAAGTGTAAACAGTGCCATTGGAATCAATTGGGCATAATACAAACTCTTTATTGGAGATGCCGATAACTTTAAGATTATTTCAGAACTGTTTCGACGGAAGTGTTGAAACTACCTTGGATAGATAGAATTTCTTGTTGGACAATCTAACCGCTGAGGTATAGTAGGGTTTCGTGTTTTATCTGCTATAGGCTTTGTTACGCTTTCTTAAAGCCATTTTAACAGAGGACGTGAACCAGGTGAAAGAAATGTTGGTGACTCAACAAGTGTAAAGCGGAAAATGTCTATTATAGAGATCAGATATTTTATCAATAAAAAAATTTGATTTGTCATCAACACAGTTGAGAAATCATTAATCAGTCCAATTATTAAGATACAAGTCATCAAACATTGATCCATAATAGACTTTTAATTGCGATAGAAAAAATTGAAAAGTAGTACAACTGAAGATAGATTAATGTCCAATGCACAAGATATAAGATTATGATCTGATCTAAATGGCAGTTGGCCAAAAAGCAAACCTTGTTGAAGTAGTTGTATTTGCTATTCTTTTAATATTGTGTTTCTTTTGAGCTAATGCTATATATATAATTTTTAGTAAAAAAAACTGCTTGTTAAAAGTCAAGAGTAAATAGAAAAAATATTGATTATAACAATAAAAAAATGAAATTGTCACTTATAACTTACCACTACAGGATATGATGATCAGCAATACCGCGATAGTGATGAAATTTCGATTACTTGTGAAATTTCCGCTTTTATAGGAGAGTTTTTGTAGTTTGGCAGCAAACATTTTGTGGCTTGATTTTTAAATCAACGCGTTTTATATTAAAGACATTAAATAGGAAGCTTATATATATAAATGTTGCTATACTTTTGCACTTAAACTTAATTCGAAATAAGAGCTAAAAGACTATTTGAACAAATAAAGTAGTTATCACAAAAAATAAAAAGTAAACTTTTACGTTCAACGATCATAAATTTTATGTTTTTATATCTATGCGTAGTAGATACACACACACACACACCGACACTTAATTTTTAATGTATATTGAATATTGAACAACAAATCCAACTCCACGCAATCAATGTTTATGTTGGTGAAAATTGAAAAACTTCAAAATTGGTATTTTATGACGGCAATATCGCGATTTTTCTCGTTTTTTTTTTTTGTCTTCTTCACTTTTGCTGTGTGCTGTTTTTTTCGTTCGTTTCACACCCCTAACTTATTATGCGTGTGCGCATTATTCGTCATTAAAGCGTTCTAAGCACAATTTTCCGTGCCATAAAGCATCGGCATAGAATGTATCTTAAACAACGAACGAAGTATCGTTAGTGTTCATTTTGTGTATCTTAAAGAGAGCAGAGCATCGCATCGCATCGATGGCACAGAAGACGTCATTAATTTGTGTGAAAGAAATGTTTTGGCTGCGTTTTTAATATTCCCTGCATAAATGTCTTCATCTGGTGTGAGTCAGTTTGGTATCCGTTGAATATGCGAGCCAATTAATTAATTTCAATCTGCGCGCACGCGGTAATTAATAATTTCCTGCTTCACACTTTAAACACTTTAATGGCGATGTTTTTTTGTGGTATTTTTCTGTGTTCTTTATTATTTGAACATCTTTTGCATAAATATTGTTAATAAATCATCACAACTCGAACATGTTTAGTCTATGTGCCAGAATATTTTTTATGTTAAAACTCTCTCACTCACTTCAAAGCTACAAATACATTATTATTCAAAGTATTTTTCTTTTTTTTTTAAACAACACTTAAAATGAAAACAGTGCTTTTAAACTCTTTTTGTTTTGATTTTGCATATGCTTCACTTTCATAGTGTTGGTGGTTTTATATTTTTTTTTATTTTAACGTTTTATTTTTACTGTTTCTGCACAATAGATTTTCAATTTGTTTGAAATGTCAAAACATTCATTTTTGTATCTTCTTTGCGGGCTGCATGACTATGTATATGTTAGTTATATTTTGTATTTATATTTTAGGTCCGACTCTGCTTTGAATTGTTTTTGTTTTGAATATTGCATTTATGTGTTTACTTTATTTGTATGCAGTAACTGTTTTATCTCGTTTCAAGGATTATTGATTTCCTTGCATATTTTGTGCACACAAAAGATTTCACCAGAAATTCAAATTGTATCTTTGTATCTTGAAGCTATATGGAAATGCATATGAATGCATTTGAAACGTCATCTGAAAATAAAATCCAAAAGAAAAGAAGTGATTATTTAAAAAGGAATAATTTCCATTCATTGCTTATTCATAATGTTTGGTTTCTAAAACGAAACACATACAAGACCTTCATGCATATAAACAAGAATGAACAGAATTGTGTCTATGTATATTGCAAGGTAAAAGGTCAAAAGATACAAAATGCAGTGAATATGATACGGCACGATTTTACAATATGCTTCCATATAATTAAAAGTTGCTTTGAGAAGTTGCAATCTTCCCGAGGAATTAAAATTATTTTAATACTAATGATAATACTTACAAGAATAATAACTTAATAAAATATTTGTACTAATATCGATAATAATACTAATACTAATACTAATATTAATACTAATACTAATACTAATACTAATACTAATACTAATACCAATACTAATACTAATACTAATACTAATACTAATACTAATACTAATACTAATACTAATACTAATACTAATACTAATACTAATACTAATACTAATACTAATACTAATACTAATACTAATACTAATACTAATACTAATACTAATACTAATACTAATACTAATACTAATACTAATACTAATACTAATACTAATACTAATACTAATACTAATACTAATACTAATACTATACTAATACTAATACTAATACTAATACTAATACTAATACTAATACTAATACTAATACTAATACTAATACTAATACTAATACTAATACTAATACTAATACTAATACTAATACTAATACTAATACTAATACTAATACTCATACTTATACTAATACTAATACTAATACTAATACTAATACTAATACTAATACTAATACTAATACTAATACTAATACTAATACTAATACTAATACTAATACTAATACTAATACTAATACTAATACTAATACTAATACTAATACTAATACTAATACTAATACTAATACTAATACTAATACTAATACTAATACTAATACTAATACTAATACTAATACTAATACTAATACTAATACTAATACTAATACTAATACTAATACTAATACTAATACTAATACTAATACTAATACTAATACTAATACTAATACTAATACTAATACTAATACTAATACTAATACTAATACTAATACTAATACTAATACTAATACTAATACTAATACTAATACTAATACTAATACTAATACTAATACTAATACTAATACTAATACTAATACTAATACTAATACTAATACTAATACTAATACTAATACTAATACTAATACTAATACTAATACTAATACTAATACTAATACTAATACTAATACTAATACTAATACTAATACTAATACTAATACTAATACTAATACTAATACTAATACTAATACTAATACTAATACTAATACTAATACTAATACTAATACTAATACTAATACTAATACTAATACTAATACTAATACTAATACTAATACTAATACTAATACTAATACTAATACTAATACTAATACTAATACTAATACTAATACTAATACTAATACTAATACTAATACTAATACTAATACTAATACTAATACTAATACTAATACTAATACTAATACTAATACTAATACTAATACTAATACTAATACTAATACTAATACTAATACTAATACTAATACTAATACTAATACTAATACTAATACTAATACTAATACTAATACTAATACTAATACTAATACTAATACTAATACTAATACTAATACTAATACTAATACTAATACTAATACTAATACTAATACTAATACTAATACTAATACTAATACTAATACTAATACTAATACTAATACTAATACTAATACTAATACTAATACTAATACTAATACTAATACTAATACTAATACTAATACTAATACTAATACTAATACTAATACTAATACTAATACTAATACTAATACTAATACTAATACTAATACTAATACTAATACTAATACTAATACTAATACTAATACTAATACTAATACTAATACTAATACTAATACTAATACTAATACTAATACTAATACTAATACTAATACTAATACTAATACTAATACTAATACTAATACTAATACTAATACTTATACTAATACTAATACTAATACTAATACTAATACTAATACTAATACTAATACTTATACTAATACTAATACTAATACTAATACTAATACTAATACTAATACTAATACTAATACTAATACTAATACTAATACTAATACCAATACTAATACTAATACTAATACCAATACTAATACTAATACTAATACTTATACTAATACTAATACTAATACTAATACTAATACTAATACTAATACTAATACTAATACTAATACTAATACTAATACTAACACTTATACTAGCAAATGCCATGAAAAAATAAACTTTGTTATATTCATTTGAATATAAATATAAACTGAAATTTGTGAAATGGGATTTTATGTAAAATTTTAAATGTTGTTTCAATGTTTAATATACTCGTACTAACATCGTTCATATTTCTAACAAACGGTTGAAGATTGAGTACAAAATCTCTTGGTTGTTCCTTTTTCTAAGCTCTCTCACTTTTTTAAGCGTATAAAAAAGTATTCTTATATAAATATGAAAACGCTTAATGTTAAAAAATTCAAGCAGCTTATACTTTTGTTATTTTTTTTATCATATTATCATTGCAACAAAATAGAAAGATTTCAAAAGGTTATTTCCTTCTATAAATTAATTTTTAATATTTCAACTTAAGTTATTACATTGCTAACACTTTGAAAATTCTTTGCTGAACATCAATTTAAATAAGTTAGAACTTGAGTATAAGTCTCAGATAATTCAAAACTTTGCTTATTTTTAGCAAAAATCAATCAAATATTTCTTTTCCAGTAACTAAGAAAATTTCTGCATGTATCAAATCAAAATTTGTTATTTGAGTTAATTAATATTAACTATATCTGAAATTCGATCAGATTTTTCTTTTCCCTAAATATACGAGGAGTGATTTCAATTCAGGAATTTATTTCTAGAATCACACTGTGATTCCAGCCATCATTTGTTGAGTGGCGCTTAAGGAACTCATGCAATATAATTTTTTCCGTGTACTTATTTCTATTGCTATTACTTAGCAAATATTTGAAAGCGAACATTATGACATTCACCTCATAACGATGAAATTGCTAGGCATTGACCCGGTAGATGGTTATTGAAATAAACTTCAAAGAAGTTTAAAGATTAAGTCGAATTTATAGCGCATGCATTTCCCTTATATGTTTATTAAATAAAACAGCTGAAGCGATGAAAAATCTCCCACCGGATTTATTTATTTAAGCATGGTAACAAATACTTGTTTCAAACTTAAGGTAAGATGTAATAATTGGGCAAACTGAGCAAAGCTTTGATTGCCAAACATAATAATTTGGTTTTATTATTACATCAAAGCTTTGTGAAAAAACATATTGTTGTTTATTTAGAAAAGAAAAATTTTATAAGTGTGCCTTTGTTTGACGAATAAACTTGAAGGAAATATCTCGATAAAACTGCGTGATGGATTTATTTACTTTGCTGTTAGGGGATGATGGGGAGGATTGAAATATCGATTTTTTAAAAAAAAATATATGATAGTAAAACTTTAATTAATAGTTAGAATAGATAGCATAAATATAATGGAATATTCTCTGAATATCTTAAGTTATTCGGAACAAAACTATTTAAAACTATCCACTATGTTACGCTGTAATAAAAATTACATATAAATTATACATAGCCCATGTATGTAACCTATGCCTTTCTCGAATTCATTTTTAAATTAGCTATTAAGATATTTCGAAAACTATTTAAACGATATTGCACGAATCTCCAATTTTTCTTTATTATACTAAAAACTTTTGCTCGGATAAAGAATTTTTTTGTTTTTTCAACTGTAACTCATTTAAGAAAACATAACAAATGTTTAAATTTTCGCTAAATTTTCGTAAAAATTGGGTTTTTCACTTGCAATTTACAGCAAAAATTGAAAATTCATTTTTTTAAACTACTCGATCATTCAGACACGAGATTTTGTCATACACTAGGTACATGAATCTTTTTGATATTTTTAATTCAGCTGTTGTGAATTATCTTGGCAACCTATATATGGGGCATTTTTTTTTTTAAATAATCCACCTACTATTTTAGGTTTCCGATTTTAATAAAATTTTAAGTGATATGATGCACTTAAGAAGTAAATTTTTATTAGCCGAGATTTACGGAATAACTTTTTACAGAATGTTTAATTTTTGAGTTTATTGTGAGAATGTAGAAGTAAAAATATCTGTAACATTTTAACGAAGTGACCGATTTGAGCAAATTAAACTCCAAATAAAAGCTAGTTACTGTTGAATTCAACTTTTGTATAATTTGAGAAATTACTAATTTCTTTTTGTAATTTTTTTGTTAAATAAAAAAATGCATACCTAAAAAATAATACCCACTGCGTTTTTTTTTATTAATTTCAAAAAAATTGCTCAATTAACTATCTTCAAAATGTGATATTATCCAGTATTCTGTTTTTTTGGGTTTTAAAGCAAGGCAAACTTGCACCATTTAACTTCATCAAACACAAATGAAGCTTAAAGGCCGCCTATTTAAATGACCTTTTTTAATGGCCACCGTTTGGCACACAAGATCGCAGATGTGTAACCCGCATACTGATGAGTTCGTGTAGCGGCCAACGAAAAAACAGTCCAGTCTGCTGTGTGATTTTACTACTCTATACAGGTTGTTGTTGTTGTTAATTGTTTTCTTCAGAAAAGCAACTTGGACCTAGAGCTTGAAATATGTAAGTCTTAACAATTGAACAATTATTAAAAAATTATATGAAAACACTATGGGTAATTATTTATTTCCTTTAATATCTAAGTTCCGAGGTATATTTTTGAGAAAAAAACTAAAAAATTTATAATTAATTAATTAGATAATGGTTTCTGACGTTTTAAGCGAGATGGAGAAAGGAGACCGAAAAAGGCGATATTTATACTGATTTCAGTAAGGCCTTCTATCATGTTGATTACGGCATCATAATACATATATTAAAAAAGTTTGGTATATCTGGGCATTTACTTAGTTGGCTATCAGCTTATCTCCGTGGTAGATCCCAATATGTTAAATTCCAAGAAATTGTGTCGAAGAAAATCGAGGTCTCCTCTAGAGTACCGCAAGGTAGTCACCTTGGGCCTCTTCTCTTCAATATCTTCATATCCGACTTGTCGCTAGTTTTGAAGGATATTCCACATCTTATGTATGCGGACAACCTAAAAATTTAACACGTAATTAAATCACAGGAAGATGTCAACTTCTTACAGTTAAACCTCTTATTTCTTGAGACCTGGTGTACACAAAACAAACTTTACCTCAATAAGTGTAACGTGAAAAGTTTTTCCCGTAGAAACCAATTTATAAGTCACAACTACCGCCTCAACAATATCGAACATAACAGGGTCAATTATTTAGTTGAACTTGGAGTGGTCTTGAATAACAAACTGCGCTTTAATCTTAACTATGATAAGATGATGTCCAGGGTCAATAAACAGATCGGTTTCATTAAAAAACGAGCATGTAAATTCAATAATGTGTGGATCACTACATCCCTGTACATTATTTGTAATCCAGTTTTTGAATCCCATTGTGATAGAATAGAATCCATTCAAAAGCAATACTTACTATTCGCTCTGAGAGAAACTTATAACCCCCGCGATTGTTATATTAGCCTTCCACCGTATGAACACAGACTCAGTCGATTAAATTTGATGCCACTATCAATAAGAAGAACGGCATTGAATTCCTGCTTTACTTTCGATGTTCTGTATGGTGTAACTAACTGCGAACACATCTCTAACAAGATTACTCTCAATGACACTACAAGACGTTCAAGGCATACTCGGCTGTTAACGGAATATCAGCATCATACTGCATATGCAAGTAATGAACCCATCAGCCGTTGCTGTAGAGAATTTAATAAAATATCCGACCATTACTCACCTTCCATGTCCAAATCCTAATTCAAGCGATCTCTATTAAAGTCTCTCTCTTTCGATCTAACTAACCCAGCCTTTGATCATTTTTCTTTTCTTCTCCTCGTTCTAGTATGTAAGTACCTTATATGTACTCTTTCTTTTGTCTTTTTGCCTCTCTTTTCTAACGTGTTCGTGAAATCATGTCATTCAGGTGGGCGGTGGTCGCCCACTTCAATTCGCACATCTTCGAACACCAAATCAAGGAAAGGGGAGAAGAAATAAAATAAAAAGAAAATAAAAAGAAAATAAAAATAACATTAAAATTAATTACATTAAGTTAGAATAAGTAAATTGCCTTCTGTGGCCAATAAATAAATAAATAAATAAATCAAATTATTTTGATTAAGTTGATTACAGCTTAATCAATGCTTAGAAAATTAATTCAGATAAAAACTCTCTTATCATCGAAAAATTGATAATTGTATATAAAAATTTACCTCCATGGCTGTTCCCGCTTCGAGGTTCGTGAACTACAAACAATATCCAGCAATAATGATTATTCTAATAAGAATACCATAAATACATTTGCAAAGCAAATATAACGGCACTATTGATGAATGTGGAGCGACAGAAAAATATCGTACTTCAACAAGATTTGTCTGTCAAATTTTTGTTCCCCTCTCCACTTTAGAGTAATGCGTAAATTAGAACAAGCTCTTATTCTCAATTACTGGACCCAGAGCCAGTGACATTTCAAACAGAATTTTCAGTTGAAATAAAAACCGTTCCACATTACATATGAAAGTGATCAGTTCAAGAGCAATTTTCATCATTCATTTCATAATCATTTTGTTTGCTAAATAAGTTTGCAATTATAATAATAATGTTTGCAATAAACAATATTGCACTATAACTATTTCAGTGATAAAATATATTATGGATCATTAGTTTAAATCCAGAATGTCGTTTTCGTAGCTATAATTATATGGTGTATAAAAGATAATTTGTAAGAAAAACTCGCCTCCATGGTGTTAACCTCTATGATAACATGGATGTGAATCAAAAATATAAAAAACTATGCAAAGCAATTCATATCCAAAATTGAGGGCAATATTAAAAAAGAATGGCAATTGGGATATGATATTTTAAATAAACCTAATAGTAAGGAAGAAATAGGCTGCATAAATGCTGGAGGCATTCTTGTACGAGATGCGAATGATAAGGCTGATATTTTCAACAATTTCTTTGCAAAAATTGGTAAGGCTGTAGTTGCTGATGTTGGACCTATTGATATTTCTTGTAACTGTTTAGATCGTGAACCGTTTTACCCCAATAGTATGTTTTTTGAGCCCATTTCTTCGTTTGAATTATATTAAATAATAAAGTCTCTTAATAATTCGTAATCTTGTTGTGATGATGCCTTTTCTAATGTTTTTTTAAAAAAGATAGTCTTCAATGTTGTGGATGTCCTATGTCATCTTTATAATAAAAGTCTGTAGCTTGGTATCTTCCCTGATAATCTTAAAAAAGCGGTTGTCATGCCTTTATTCAAGATGGGTATAAAAACGGAGTTAAATAATTATAGACCCATATCATTACTTCATTAATGTCAGTTTTGTTTCAGGGAGGGCTTGTCCACAGAAGATGCTCTTCTTAATTTTTGTAATAATATTCATAGTGGGCTGAATAATAAGAAAGTCTGTGCAGCACTTTTCGTGGACATTACCAAAGCTTTTGACACAGTAGATCATAAAATATTACTTGAGAAATTGTATAAATGTGGGTTTAGAGGCTCCGTCTACAATTGGTTCCTGTCTTATTTGTCTAATCGGTTCCAAAAAGTAAAAATTAATGGCAACTTTAGTAATTTAATTCACTTTGATATAGGTGTCCCTCAGGGCTCTGTACTTGGGCCCATTCTGTTTCTTGTTTTAATAAATTCTATCTTTAGTCTTCCTTTCTCGAGTAGAGTAATAGCGTTTGCAGACGACATGGCCTGCACATTTGTTAGTAATTCCATGCATAATCTGTCCTGTGAAATAAATAATGATTTGGAGCTTTTAAGACACTGGTTTAATTCACATAAGTTGGTGCTCAGTGACAAAACCAAGCTTATGTATTTTAATATTAGTGGAATTGACATTAATTTAAATAGTTTTGTTTTTCATTGTGCTGGATGTAAAAAAATTTTTATATAGCAAACATGTTTGTAATTATAACAGCTCATCAAAAACTTTTGATAGTCTTTGCCAATGCTCTCCGTGCTGTTTTCCTATTGAATGTGTGAAATCCTTCAAATATCTTGGTTTATTGCTTGACTGGAAGGTCTCATGGTTAGAACACACGGTTACACTTAAAAGATACCTGTTAGGTGCAACGAGTAAAATTTACCATTTGAGTTCATATTGCTCGCCAAAATTGCTAATCTGTATCTACCATGGGATCTTCCATTCAAAACTACAATATGGGATCACTTGCTGGGGAGGTACCCACTCTAATAAGATTCATCCAATTCAAATTGCTCAAAGGCATGTGATACGCATAATTTGCAAAAAAAAAAGAGAATGGAGAGTAGCTTTCCGTTATTTAAAAATTTAAGTATTCTGCCAATCCGGCATCTTTACTTTTATAAAGTGCTAAAAGTTTTTTTTTAAAAGATCTGGCTACTTGTCTAATTTAAATTACGCTAAATACAGCTTAAGGGTGAACAACCAACACATTGTTCAGATTCCCTCTCATAACTTGTCACTTTTCTTTTACTCATACTCTTGTACTGCTCCCAGGCTTTTCAATAAGCTACCGGCAAATGTTCGCTGCATTCGTCATGTGACTCTGTTCCTTAAAGAGGTAAAATTATGGCTGTTTAATTTTGATTTCAAAACTATCGATATTCCAAATTCTGTACTTGTATAAGTTATTATCTTTTGAAATTTGTGTGTTTTTTTTTTAACGTACCTAATTTCTTTTTGTGTGTTATATTGTGATTTAATTTATTAAATTTTTGCTTTAATATATTAAGTCATCTTTTTGCATATCTGATATGGTATTTTTCATATAGGTATATTTTTTTGGCGCCACAGCAATACTTTTTAATTTAATTCTTTAAGTGTACCCTGCTGCATTCTACACATGCTCAAATTAGGCATCTGAAAGCAGTTTTTGAGAGTCAATCTTATGTTAGTTTAAGTATATTTCTTTACTCATTGTTATATTCCTTTAAAATAGATTGAATAAATAAATAATAAATAAAAAATAAAAAAAAAATGAATGCTACCATGGAGATGAGCTTGCAATCACGGAAGTGATTTTTATATACACGGATCATGATACAATAATAAGGTAGGGTAAGGAGATTCACAACACCGACTTAGAATGTCAAAATGCAGTTTTGCGTTGCCACTTTTCTGTAGCATTGATAAATGTGCGAAAAATAATAAGAAAATAAGTTATTTGTAGCATTAATAGGTGAAATTTGGGCAAAGGTTTTTATAATGAAATAAATCGCTGTTTTGTGATTTTAAAACTATGTTTTCAGTGAATTATTACTTAATTTTTATTTAAAATTTTTCTTCTAATGGCCGCTATAAATGTTATACGTAATTTATTTATTGTCAGGCAGAGAAACTGTTGAACACTGTTGAAAAATATTTGTTTTTGAAAATGGGCACATTGCTCTCATTTCATCTTTTAAGCCTTTTTATTTAATCTGTTAGAACATTAAAAAACTCAAGTTTTATTTTTTCACGTTATATGACAGATGGCAAACCTTTTTTGACATTATTAGACATTTTTTTAATAACTATAAATATATATTTACTTAATATATTCACAAATCACTAAAACTGAAATGCAATATTGTATCAGAGAACGAATTTATAGCGAACGACCGCCTAATGAAAGACCCCAAAAAAGCTTCAAAACTTTTCTAATAAATATGATAATACTTTTGAAATTATGATAAACTTTTCTGGTGAGATAATGTACTTCCCCGTTTTCCAGTGGGTACATGTTATAACTTCATGAAACTTGAAGTCACCTCTCTGAACATACAATCACCTCGGTGGAGCATAAAATCACCTCCATGGAAATAATTTAAATAAACATACTATAGTTCATAAATTAAATGTGCTTGATCTGTCCCACACGCCCAACTTAATTGCAATTATTAATGTTCAAATATATAATCGAAAAAAAAAATGTTGACTTATTGAAAATATTAACGAAAATAAAAAATGACCCCTAACATAAAAATGTATAAGTTATAATATGAAACTAAAACTAAGGAACTATAGAGTTCCCTTCCCAAAGGGATGGGAACGGCGGTAGGCGAACGACGTCAGCTGCAGAGGGTTAAAATTCAATCCGGGGCTGTAAATGGCCACCCTAATTTAAATATACACAATTTAAGTCTTAAAGTAGCTCAAAAATATCTGCTTTTAAATAAATGTTAAGCTCAATGGAAGAGATTTGTAAAGAAAAGTTTAAAAAAATATAAGCGAAAAACAATTCAAATACTACAAAAATGCTACAAAACACTTAAAATCATATTTGCAAAATAAAAAAAAAAAAACATATTTTGGATAAGTTCTACCAGACGTACGTGGCGATACTTAGTGGTATACGGATTTATTTGCGGCACGACTTAAAGGGTTCAAAACTTTAAACAAAAACAACATTGATGAAGTGTTTGCAATTGTTCTACAACTGGGAAAACTTTGATGTTGTGGAACGTTACTGGAGATTAGCTTTTTTAGTAGAGGTACAACTTTTAATAAAACTCTATTCTAAGTCGTAATTAATTAAACTTTACATATATTAAATTTTCAACCACCTGTTTTTTCCCCCTAAGAAAATAGTTGAAACATGAGGAATTGTTACCAAATGCCCTCCACTCTAAGGGTAGCCTAGTGAAAGGAATTGTTGTATTTTGTTAATTTTCAAAAAATTCTGTAAAAACCCCCTTTTTTTTGTGGTTTTTCTTCAAACCGATCTATCAAGTTGATTTTTTTTTTAAATATCTAAAAAAAATAAATTTCTGAAAACAAAAACAAACCTTTTAAATATTTATTGTATACCGAATGCTAGTTCAGAACTTTGCTTAATTTTGTTTCATATACTTTAAATTCACAAGGACATGCATTTCTTTTTTTATATTCTATGCAATTTTTTTGCATACTTTTTAATAAATATTCTGTTTATTTTTTTTTTTTTTTTTTATCGTATGTCACCACTTGAATTTCCGCCAACGCTTTCACAACAGAATTACGCATAAAACACAAACACTACACTACCGCACACCGTCAATGTTTACGAACGAATGCAGAGATGTTGCTGAGCAGACCGTCTATAAAATAAACCCCTTAAAAAAACAACAGAGAGTCTGGCAGCAAATTTCCAACACATCAAAGCATTTCTTATTGGAAATGTGGAGCAGTATTCATTCGCAACATGTTTACACGGGCTTGGAAAGAAAATGTTGCTGGCATTTTTGTAGAAAGTAAAGCAACAATATTGCAACGAGTGTTGTAAATAAAAATAATTTTGCCACTGTGTCCACTTACGGCACGTAACGAAACGAAACGACAAGCCGCACAGTACGTTGAGTCCATATAAAAAGTCGGCAAAAATAGAAGTAGTTGTCTGCAGGATATGAAACTCGGAAGCTTAGTTAATTTGAGGTTGCTCATTTCAAAAATTAAATCAATTTTGATGTTAGCTTTTTAGTTTTTTCACAAATTACGTTTAAAAATGGATTTCTTATGTTTTTTGAAGATTTATTATAAAATAATATAAATTAATATTTAAATGACCTCTGTCTTTTATGAAAGGTTAAAGTTTTGTGCTTATGAAAACAATTATAAATGTCTTTGCATGTGTTATATGAATCAAACAGCAGTTTAATAACAGTTTTTTTTTTGACGCTGACGCGGTGGAAAATTTATTTTTTTGAAAGAGAAATTAAGAGAAAGCACCAACAATATAAAACTTATATCGATGGAAAGGTATTTACGAGTAGATGTGCACAATACAATTTTTATTCGATTATATTGTCATAAGCATAATTAAAACTAAGCAAATGTAAAACCTTTTTTTTCCCAATGGGCCAATGAGAACGCAACAACAAAATATATAGTGGCAGAGCTACGTATATTAACCATCTGTAACCAACTGTAACATACACAAGCAAGAGAAGAATGCGAGAGAGTTGCAGGCACTTCATAGGCTGAAGGCACTTCATGAATCTCGTTTGTTCCAATGTGTTTAGGACCTGACCTGCCTGCCTGTGTGCATCTGGATCTACTCTGACCGCAGCCTATGAAGTGTCTGCGACTCTCTCGCATTCTTCTCTTGCTTGTGTATACTACAGCAACGATGTTTAATATACATAGCACCAGGGATGATATTTGGGGCCTTTTGGGGCTTTTTTGAGCCCTTTTTGATTTCGTAAGCCCTAAAGCCCTTTTGATTCATTTTAGGCCCTTTTTCTGAAATTCTACTGAAAAATATCAAGAAGTATGTCATCGAGGTACGAATTTTAAATTTGTAATAAAATCGTTCTCAGTATAATAAGTTCTGTTTTTTTACCAAAAACCCAACAAAAACTTAAACAATTCTCCCCAATTTTGCTTTTTTAAGCTATATACGCCTACGCAGGTACGATTTTGGTAGGCTTCAATTGTAAAAATCTATTAAAACTGAAGAACATTTTTAAACAACTGACTTTCTTATATTTTGTATAAAGCCACCATGCTAGCATTATGAAGAATAACCAATTTTTGTATTATTGAATGTCTCTACACGAAATCTTCTTACAAACATTTCGTATCTACTATAATGGAGGAAGTATGAAAATTCCTGCACACTATCCAAAAGAATGTCTAAATTTTTGAACCGATTTTAGTTTTAATAGTATCCTAAAGTAATTCTATAGCGTTAATTTTCAAAGAATTTTTGTCCATTTTATTTTATTTTATCTGCACCAAAAATAATTTCCGACGTATTTTACGCTCTTTCAGATTATGGCATCAGAATGTATCTTAAATAAATGCTTAACAAGTAATAATCAATTATTTGCATAAAAAAGTGATTTTTTCCACCAAAAAAAGTTTAGATCTAAAAAAATCGGAAATAGCAGTGTTTTCGAGTCATAAGTTTTAAGAAATATAAGGTTTGGAAAAAATTTAGCATAGCAGTTTCAAAATTGCACCTGAGATGAAAATTCTTTAAGTTCTAAAAATTAAGACTGCGATGGAATTTTTTTTGTCACCTTATTCAACGTGATTTAACTAATTTTGTTGTTCCAGGCTCTATATTCCAAAATTTTATAACATTTATGAAATTATTCTTTTTTCAATTTAGTCATTTCTGGATATATTTTTTTGATAGAACTGATTTTGTTTTGGTATCATGCCCATTTCGTCCCGCATCATTGATTTGACTTCTTACAATTCTTAACGCATATCTTTCCTCATATATTTCTGACATTATTATGTATATAACAAAGGACTCAAAAAATACTCCTAAGGCCTTTTCCACATGGAGCAATTGAAAAACAACGCAACATCAACAAAAGTTGCAAACCCATGTAAGTACACCGGAACCTTCAGATGAAGCATCTTTTTTACAACGAGTTGGCAGCACGCTTGCGATAAGTTTTATGCAACACAGCTAGCTGCAATTTATATTAGCGACTTGTGCTTTTCTTGATAACTTAAAACAATTGTGTGGTACTTCAAGTTGAGAAAAGTATCAATTAAATTCAGAAAATTGTGTTTTATGTTTATTGTTTTGAATACAGGAAGCAGCAATGAGCGAGCAGTTAACAAATTTATATTTGTTATAGAAGATGTAGAGAAATATCGCTGCTTATTTATTTATAAGCTGCAATGAGAGATCAATGTTGCGCTGTGCGTGACTTGCTCATCTGAAAGCATTAGTTGCAATAATGTTTGGAATTGTAGTGGCTTGCAACTTTCTAAGCAATTATGTTGGAGTTGGGTTACTTTACCGTTTCTCCGTGTGGAAAAGGCCTAAGACTCTTTAACGATGAATATATCGATCCAATTTGCGGTTTTCTGTGGAAATGCTTTTCTATTTTTATTTGTATTATTAACTTATTAAATAAATGGCTTTGTCAAAATAAGTTTGAAGAAATTAACTGATTTGGATAATTTTTTGGCATATTCTTGACTTTTGCAATCAATGCACATTGCACAATGCACATTGCACAATGCACCTTCTTGCTAAGGTGCAATGGGACCTTTATGTACGAAATAAAATCTATTAAAAAAAACAATTATACTACATCTCTTTGATCCACAATTTTTTGATTCTGAGAGCTGATCGTTTAAATTAAGTGTACTATTTTTGTGACAAACCAAAAACTTCCCCGCTTAGGTTGAAACAGTGAAAGCAAAAAAAAAAAAAAAACACGAAAACATGAAAACTGAACTTCAATTTGTTTTAATTTCCCGAAACACTTAAATCGAAATCTATTGGACTATTTCGAAAGGCTAAATATTCAAATAGAAAGTTTTTAATATTGAATTACCACTAAAGGCCCCATTCTTGGCAAAAATGCCCTATTTTTGTATAAATTTTGGCCCTTTTCCAACTAAGTCAATATCATTCCTACATAGCACTGCCACTATATATTTTGTTGTTGCGTTCTCATTGGCCCATTGGAAAAAAAAGGTTTTTGCATTTGCTTAGTTTTAATTATCTTTATGACAATATATTCGAATAAAATTTATGTGAATAAGTTGAAGTTAACACAGGTAAAAAGGGATCATAAACTTTTCTGTTTGCGTATTAATATATAGATTTCAAATATATATTTATTATAATGTGTTATATTTTATAATTATAATTTATTATAATAAAATATTTAAGAAATTTATTTATAAATTATTCACTTTAACTTTCTACACTTTTTTCTATAGAAGGATTTTGTAAAGATTCATTTTCATTAAAAATATCTTCTTCAGCACTTTCTTTGCTCATAACTTCATAACTTCAGTGAGCTTCAAAAATAGACACGCAATTTTTTTTTAAATTGAGATGTATCTAATGAATCCGTTTTGCATTGCTTATATATAAATATATAATAATTACAAATTATTTTATTTATTATTAATTTTATGAATAAAAATTTGCTGTTAAATTTGAATGCTAAGTCATTCACGTCATTTTGCATCACTCTGAAAATAAACGATATAGCATCTGCGATCGCGAACGTGTTGAAATATATTTTTGCATTTCCTCATCTATCAGTTGGTTTTTGTCTTATATTGTGATTTGTTGATATAAGCGGATCTGAAGACAGCAGCAAATAAGACATCACGTCCTTGTTTCAGTTTTCTGCTGATGTTTTCCTTTCTTTCAAAAGCCAAAAGGCTCTTCACCAATTTTTTTATTCGCAACTGCATGTATCATTTCAATCTTTTTATTTCAACTTGCATCAAACCAAGCTTCAATTAAATCACAATTCTTTAAAGTAGAAACCATAAAAAATATTGTTTTAATTTTATGAGTCCGAAATTGTTTACTTTTGATTTAATTATAAAGAAACATTAGTTGTTGTTATTAATATCAGCAAGCAATCGGTCGACCACAACTTGATGGATCTGTATTATACAATTATTACGAGAAAGAATGTTGGGGGGGAACTACTGCTGTCGCAGAAGTCAAAACAACCAAATTTAAGAAATAAGGGTACAAAAACGGTTAATTTTGTCTGCCAAAATATTCTGTATTGAATTTTCAACTGCAGTACTAACTCGATAATGCTGAGAAAAAGTATTGAGAAACATAAAAAATTAACTTAGCCCCGTAAAACTGCGTTTTTATACCTTTGATGCTATTTGTGGTAGTAAAAACAAAATAACTTTTAAGATTTAATTTATGTAATAAAGGCAATTCTGAAGGCTTTTTTTGAAAGAATACTACAAAAAACTGGTCAGAGATATTGATATAAAGTTTTTTTTTTTGTTGATTTCAACAATTTTTAAAGTACATATGAAAAATGTTTTTTTTTGTGTTTGTGACGTCATTTGTGTGTACGTGACGTTGTCATGAAGCAATGCAAGAAGACTAGGACCATTTTGCTTGCAGAATAACATGATCTGCCATCATCTGACAAAAAAAATTAAAATAAATTTGTAAAGTGAACACTTACGCCGAGTTAGTGACTTCTAGTTTTTTTATAAATTTTTGTTTGTAAGAAAATAAAGCGTCTTTAAAGTTTATTGCTGAAAAAATGGGTAAAAATTTGAGTACATATCGAGCTTGAAATTTATTTTAAGTCTTCTTTTTAAAAAGGGACGTCGTCACTCCCACAGAAATTGCTTAAAAAATGTGCATATAAATTTTTAAGTCAATCGGTGCAATAGAGTTTGAGTTATCTTGCAAGCAAATTTAAAAAAACCCATTTTGAGAAAAACGTGTTAAAAGTCTCCAAACAAATTTTTTTTTTTTTTTTTATTAATTATTAGAAAATTTTTGAAATATATTAATGTGACAATAAAATTGCTAAAAATAAAGAAAATAAGAAGAAAAAAAATTGAAATCCATCGAATATTTATTATGAAATTAACTTTTGAATGTTAAAAAATGTGTTTTTTAAAAGAATGTATAAAAAAAGTACAACATAATATTGTTTCAAAAAATGATTAAAATTAATCAAATTTTTGCGACTTATCAATATAGATCAATACCAGGTACATAAATTAACCCCTCTAGAGCCTAATATTTTACCAGCAGCTCAGCAGCATTCTGTTGCTTTGATGATTTTTGCCCTTTAGCCAGTTCAGTGCTTAAACGGTTGGCCTGTTTCATGCGACTATGATTGCGAGCTCTTTATTATATATAAAGGGTGGTTAAATTTCAAATGCCGATGTTGAATGTGATCCTCAAGTTTTTTTCTGCATTTCATTTGACGTTTCTCAATTTTAGACTAACTCAATTTGAACCATGGAAAGATACACAATCGAGCAATGCGTTAAAGTTATTCAGGCTTATTATGAAAATGGGCGTTCAAATCAAAATGCATATCGTGCACTTCGTGATTTTTTTCGGTCAATTTAATCGTCCAAATGTGCGTACAATCGGAAAAATCGTGCAAAAATTTGAGCAAACAGGGTCTGTAGGAGATGTGAAAACACCAGTGCATGCTCGCACAGCTCGACTGCAGAAAATATTGCTGCTGCTCGCGATAGTGTGACTGAAGAGTCGTCCACCTCAACTCGTCGTCGTGCCCAGCAATTGCACCTCTCACGCTCGTCGTTGATGGCCCGAATTGGAAGATATGAATGTGGACGATATGTGGTTCCAACAGGACGGTGCCACTTGCCACACACCTAACGAAACAATGGCTCTTTTGCGCGACAAATTCAATGGCCGTGTTGTCTTACGTGGTGGCGATGTCAATTGGCCGCCAAGATCATGTGATTTGACACCGTTGGACTTCTCTATTTGGGGTTATTTGAAAGAAAAGGTGTACGTCGATAAGCCAGCAACAATTCAAAAGCTAAAGGATGAGATAATTCGGTACATTAACGGCATAGAACCTCACTTATGCCTCAGCGTCATCGAAAATTTGGACCAACGGATGGAGATGTGCCGCCGAGGTCGCAGCGGCCATTTGGTCGATATTTTGTTCCATACATAATTGAACCATACCAATATTATCATAATAAAAAGACAATAATTTCCTAAATAACTTGTGTTTTATTCAAAATCAACATCGGCAATTAAAACTTAACCACCCTTTATATAGATATAACGTGGTCTAGCTGTTTTTCATAACAATCGGCTAAATAACAAAAACCCAAAAAATTTTAAAAAATAAGTGTAACGTTACATCGGAGGGGGGAAGGGCTTAAGACTTTGTGACAAAGTGTGGCATAGGGGAGGTCAAGCCTTTTATCTGAATGTTTCCAAAATAGGAAAATATCAAATTTTCACTTTAAAAGTCTCACTTGTATTATTCTTTCATGCTTTCTGGACTCTATCTGCACCCAGGTTAAGGGCCTGGCTCCAGTATTTGCTTTGAATTTTGGAAACGTCATATATAATTTCCATTTGTAAGCTTTGTTTCTATTCTGCTAACACACTGCTTCCAAGTTTGGAAAATTTCCTTGAAATATTACTTTAATCTCAACTTTGATGAAGCTACGAGTATCGGGAAAAATTACTCTCCCATGTAAAGACTGCAAAAATTGCAGAAAAATTGAAAATCGCTAAAATTTGATATTTTACTAGAATAAAATGGTGTTCAAAAAAAGTTCGTTTTATTTTTCAAAAGCAATTTTCAAGCCACCCTCGTTCTATTCTAAATTGTTTTCTACAATTGCACAAAATTTTTGCTGAAGGAAGTACACACACACAACAACACTCAAGCGCATACATGCAAACAAACATAAATTCACATATACATACACATATTGGTACGTATAAACATCATCTAAGCACACAATGGCACTTGAGTGCAAAAAAGTAGCTTAAAACAGTTTCTACATATTTGAAAAAATTGAAGAATATGAGGAAGAAGGTGAGGATAAAGCACAGAAGAACTAAAAACAAAATAAAAGGAGGGCGCAACAAAAAAATAGAAAAAAAAAAACAAGAATGAAAAGAAACAAAGAGAAACATAAATGTTAAATAAACATTCTTGCCTGTTGTTTTTGTTTGGCAATGACGATGAGAATGATGATGAGACTCATCATGAGTATGATTATAATATTGCAAACATACAAGTACACGCGCTGAAAAAAACACACACACACATACACACACATTCAAGCTTGTCAAGTGTAAATTGCACAAAGTGTCGAAAGTGTTTCATTCTTAAAACCGCCCATCGCGTCAACCCGTCTCAATATAGCCAACAACCAGCCACTTATGACGATTTTTTTTTTTTTCTAATTTTTCTGTGTATTTATTATTGCTACTCGCACCCTCCCACACTCGCTCAGGCTGCTCACTCGCGCCAGCCGACCAACGTAGATTGTTCTGGCAGCATAATGAGTTGATGCTCGAAGTTGTTTTATTTTAGAGTTCCCTGCAAATCTTTTTATATTCATTAATATATTTTTTTTTTTTTTATTTTTAAGTAATGTTTACTTAGCAATGAGTTGCTTTCAAAAAGATTTCATAAAAATATGTCGTGCTTCAGTTTTGGTCCAAGTTTCTTTGGTGATTTTTTTCTCTTTTTTTGGTTTTTTTTAAATGATTGGCATCCATTTAAATGTTGCTTTTTGCACACATGTTGTTGTTGTTGTTGTCGATTCTCCCGCTGAAGTGTGCGGCTTGTGTTTATTTTTCTATTTCAGCTTCATAACTCATAAACATTCATAGATGTATGAGCTCATTTTTATGTGCGGTAACATCAGCAGCAGCGTATTGTGGTCGTTCGTACGGTCTCATCTGTGTGGAGCTGTCTTCGTCTTCCCAAACTGTTTATATTCAACGTGGGTACCACTTTTCTACCCCTTACAACGTCGTTGTTGCCCTCGTCAATTGTCTCCGTCTGTCATAACGTCTTGCTGTTATGGCTCGTTGCAGTTCTTAGTTATTCACTTACTTTCTACCTCGTCGCGCCTCGTTTCCAAAAAATTTGTTCCTGTGCTCACACACAACAGCACATTTTTTGACGCATAAAATAAATAAACATTGAATAATTTCAAGAACCGCTGCTACTGCTGCTCCTGATGTTCATGTTTAAATTGTTGTTGATAAAGTCGTTTATTTAACTTCTTATGATGATTAGCGTGATTATCGTTTTTTTATTTTTTTATTTTTTTAATGTAATTTTTTTATTTGTTTGCGGTTTTAATGGTACGATTTAAAGAATTTTATGTTGGCTGTTAGTATGAAATGCTGTGCATGAACATGTGTTACGAGGTAGTGAAAGTAAGAAATAGCTGTTTTATTTTTAAAAATAGCAAGAGTGAAAATTTTCTTGTCCTAGTCACTATTGACTCCATGGAACAGAATTTAGAAATTCATATGAATTTTCAAGAAAAAATTGCCACTTTGTCAATTTAGCTTAAATATTTTTATTTTTTGTAAACATTCGAGACTTAAGTTTTAATCTGTCTAGAAAAGAGTTAAAATCAAAACAATATTTTTTTGTATGATTTCATAGATGTTTGTACATTAGGCCGGAGCGAATTTCAAAAGTGCATAGTATCGATTTAGCTCAAGGCTCATTCGAAAGGTATTGCAAAATACAAAACTTGTAAACTATAAAATTTTTGTAGCTATTTGATTGCTTTCCCAATTTGTCCTTAAAAACAGGACTTTTTAAAAAAATTTATTTTATGTAAAACCTCAGGAGCTCGTTCGGTTTGTCCAACACAAAATTTCGTCCTTTCTGATCACATCTTTCTGCTCTTAAATGTCCTCAAAGATGCTATAAATTATACAGAAGAATATTATCATTATGATTATTAGCTGAAGTGGCAGTTATTTAGACAAATATTGAATATATGATATTCTCTTGCAATTTAACGTTATCTTCCTGTTATCAAAAATTTCCTTTAAAAGGACATAATTATTCAAAATCATAAATATTGTCTTAAACATGTACAGGATTGCCCATATTCGACGGACCCATCTGGCAACGCCATAACTTTTGACAGAGTGTCAGATCGCTTAATGACATACCGCGTTTGAAGCGTCAGTCCAAGCAGATTTTTACCATGGAACAATACACGCCACGCGAGCGCTCTGAAATAGTTGAAATTTACATTCAACAGAAGAAGTCAATTGTGAAAACTCAACGTGCTTTTAAAATATTAAAAAATGTGAGAAGTGCGCCTTCTAAGAACACCATTAAGCGTTTATACGAAAAATTTTCGACTGGTGAGGCTCTTTCTAATCCGAAGAGGCCAAATAAAAGTCGACCAAGGCGATCGGCCGAGAATATCGCTGCCGTACGAGCCAGTGTGGAGAGGTCCCCAAGAACATCCCAAAAACGCCGTTCTCAGCAGTTGGGCATGGCTCGGTCCACTTTACAACGGATTATTCGCGTTGATTTGCATTTGTTCCCGTACAAAATTCAATTGACGCAAAGATTGTTGCCTGCGGACAAGCCTCGTCGATTGGAATGGGCCCAAAGAGTCATCGAAATGGCCGAAGATGACGAGCAATTTTGGATTAAAATTATCATGTCCGATGAAGCCCATTTCACATTGAATGGGACCGTAAATAAGCAAAATTGCCGTATTTACGCCACTGAAAATCCTCAGGAGATTCAAGAAGTGCCTCTTCATGACGAAAAAGTCACAGTTTGGTGCGGCGTTAGTGCGAAAACGGTCATTGGGCCGTTTTTCTTCCAAAATGAAAATGGCCATGCTGTTACCATCAACCAGGAGCGTTATCGCGACATGATGACCAATTTTGTGATGCCAATTATTCGTCGAAAGCGTATGAGGCAGTTCTGGTTTCAACAAGACGGCGCTCCACCGCACACAAGTCGCATAACAATCGATTTTCTGAAGAATTTGTTTCCGGGCCGTTTGATGTCGAAAAGTGGTGATTTGGACTGACCAGCGCGTTCGCCCGATTTGACGCCGCCTGACTTCTTCTTGTGGGGATATTTGAAGTCAAAGGTTTACGTTAACAAGCCAAGGACCGTAGAAGAGCCCAAGGACAACATTCGTGAAGAAATAGCCGCTATTCCGGCCGAAATGTTGGCGAAAACGATGGAAAATGCTGCAAAAAGGGCACAATACGCCATCAACGCCAGAGGCGGCCATTTGAGAGATATCATATTCAAAAATTGATGTAAACAAATCTACTTGGAACAAATTAAATGATTAAGATTGCCAACCGCCAAATTTTTATTTTTTTCTTTGATTTTTTTAACAAAAACATGGGTCCGTCGAATATGGGCAACCCTGTATAATAATTGGATATTTTTAATTTATATAAAATTTAATTTTGATCTCAGTTGTCTACCCCCGAGTGTCCTTGAAAATAACAAATTTTTTAAAATTATTTGTTAAGCATCTATTAAAAATTCTAATAGATAAGTGCTTGCGAAAAAAGGTGCAAACTTTTTTTCATAAAGAAAAAAAGTACTAATAGTCCAAATATTTAGTACAAATATGCAGTACCAATAGTATGCAAAAATTAAAGTATAAGAACCCTTATAACTTTTTTGTGCATGAATTAAAGTTAGCACATTTTTCGCAAAGAATAAACAATTTTTCAAGAACTTCAATTCTGCATAAGAAAAATTTGTGTTTAGGAGTTTTTTTTTAGAAAGTGATGTCGAATACTAGTGGAATATGACAATGCAGTTCGAAGACTGCAAAGCATAAACAATACAAAGTTATGGGAAAAAGCCGATTCAGATGTTTTCACCACTTCCACTCTTAACATTTATTAAACCCTTTCTTACATAGCGAACGATATGGCTTTATGTACATCTAACTGGATTAAATCGTATTTGATGAAGCAATCTTATCAAAAACGTTTTCGAGGCGTAATTTCTTCTGAATTTATTGCTTAATCGGGTGTTCCTCAGGGCAGCCACTTTGGTCTATTTCTGTTTATTTTAGCAATCAATTATGTAACTCACATCATGGAACACGCTCATCTGCCTATTTATTCCGATAATATAAAAATATCCGTTCTCTATATTAATTAAATTTCTATTAATTATTTTATTTTTAATTTTATTATTAAGTCTAAAGTGGATTCAGATCTAGTATGACTACAACTACAGCGTTGTATTATGTAATTGTTCATCCTGACTTGGAGTATGCAAGTCAAGTTTGGTCCCCAAGTTACAATGTACATGTTGATCGAATGGAAAGAATCCAAAAACGTTTTGTTCGGTTTGTTTCAAGGGGCTCTAAATGAAACTGACATATTAGACCTTCCTCATTATGAAGATCCTTTGAAACTGTTAAAAATGCAGTCTTTAAGTGACCGAATGAAATCTACAGATATCGTCCATTTACACCGACTCATAGCAGATGTATTCGATTTTTCAAAACGTCTTTCATTTATAAATTTTAACTCTAACCGTAGAAGCAGTAGAAACGCTAATAATTTACAATAATTTATCTACCATTTAGTAAAAGAAATTATATATCTGCTGGCTCTTTAAGCCCCATGAGTAGTACTTTTCGTTATAATTGGAGCGTTGTTAATTTGTCAAAAGATCAACTCAAAAGTATATTAAAAACAATTGTGTAATAAGATACATAGATATGCATGGTAAGTTGTTATGTCTTGTGTTGTCCCTGAGCCCAAACCATTCTTTGCTCTGTAAATTTTTCCCACATTTACTTATAATGGGCCACTGGTATCCATTATATGGATATTTCAATAATTTCTGGATTGTGGCTACAAATGGATTAATGTTGCGAAGGTCCCAAGAAACTGAAGTAGCTGAACTCTATTATTATTGCATTGATATTGTGTCTTGTGAGTTTGATCAAAGCCGATGCTTAGATTCTTGTGCTTTTGTATTCACTTATAAATTTCTTATGCAAGTTATCAATAAATCCTTTGAATTTTAATTATCACTGAAATGCCTTCAACGACAACATCTTTTATTTTTATACTCTTTTCCCTGGCGCTAGTAAACATTTTTGTCCCTTTTTCAATGTATTTTATTTAAATACATTTGTGCTTGATATTAGAATTCAAATGTCTGTATATATTATGTTTTTTCTCTTAAGGACTGTGGCAGCAGATATCCGGTATACAATAAACCGGAAACGCAACGAAAATAAAACAAGTAAGGCCCACTAAAACCAACAGCAAAAAGAAAACGCCAATAACAACAAAAACAAATAGTTAAGTAGACCATAAGCATTAACAATATAAGAATATGAAACAAAAATAACAGCAGTCAACAACAACAACAGCAGCAGCGGCAGCACAGCAACAAAAACCGCTACAACAAAACATCAAAAGCAACAACAACAAAGGTAATAATAATAGCTACACCAGTGAATGTTGTGATTAGAGGCAAAAACAATTTCCTGTAAATGTTCGTGAAGTTTTGGTGAATTGAGCTCTCAAAGAGGTAAACCAGGAAGCATGCATGCACACACGCTAAAAAACAAAAGCTGTAGAATCGCATTAACAAGACTAACAACAGTGAAAGGATTGGAAATAGGGCGTGGTACTCGTTTTTTTTTTATTATTATTATAGTCTTGGTTAAATGGTTGACTTTGCAACCATAGAACAACACTTAGAGATAAAGGTTTTAAATGTCACCACCAAAAAAACAACGAAATAATAGCAACAACTTAAACCAATATTTCTCAAACCCCGCAAAAAATATAAAAAAGTCAGCTTTTCTGTAGCCAAAATTGTCCACTTTTTTTAACTGTCTACTGAACTTCTAACGCTATTAAAGGGGGGAGGGGGGTTTCAGCGAAAAAAACCACTTTTTTTTGAGAATTTTCGAAGCGAAGCTTTTTACGCCTCGTTCTGTGATTTGCTTGAGTGAAATCTGAAATTTTTCCTCAGATTTTTTCATAGAAATCTGATGGTTTCTTCATTGCTTGCGTTTATTACAACAAGAAAATTTAATACTTTAATATTAAATTTATAAAATATTTGTTGGCTTTTCGTGGGGATTTGAACTCGTACTCAATGATTAGGAGCTCTATGTGATATCCACCAGGCCACCAAGCGGTGTTAGAAAGAATTATTGATTCAACGTTAATTATATTACAAGCTAAGTTGCAGTAGATCGTCACAATCTATCAATAGATAGAGGATTATTTATTTATTTATAAGCAAGGTATGTTCTTAATTGTAGACTTAACCTATGCTTTACCTTTTTTTTTTTTTTTTTTTGGGGGGGGGGGGGGGTGGGTTAACAGTGTAGGCTTACACTGCATACCCGCTTGACATGATTTCACCTAACATACATGTCTAAGGAAAACCTTTAAGTGAAGTAAGGATTACAATTATAGGGCAGAGAAGGTTATTAGGACGGAAATAGGAGATTGTAAAGATTTTTTTCGAAAGAGAATTTGGATATGGATGATGAGTAGCTAACGCTGATACTATTAAATTCTTTGTAACACCTATTAATTGGCTTATTATTGGCCTATATAGTATGGTGCTGATACTCGCATAACATTCGTGTGTGCCTAGTTTGTCTTGAGGATTCGTTGAATTTTATCTTATTTTATATATCGCACACTAAATATAAAACATTCACAACTCAAAATTCTTAAATATCTAGGTGAAGCAAAAAACAATTTTATTTTTAAATGAACTTCAAACGAAGCAGTAAGACAAAACTTTTTTTTTTAACCATAGAGAAAGACGATGTATACAAAATGTTTTTGATGTGTTACAGTCAAAGCATATGATCACTACGAATAGTTTTGCATTAAAAAGTAAAACTTTGTAAATTTTGAGTTGTGACCGTTGAGAAAGTCAAATGTAAAACATGAGGTGAGTAATTTTCTTCTGGTTAATAGGGGCATCAAATAGGATGGCAGGGCATTGTATTCACTGTGGTTGGAGGTGTTCCTTAGAGCAAAAAGCAGCAACTGCTTTTGAATAGATTCCAGTCTCTCACAGTGTATATCGAAAGCAGGATTCCAAATAACACATCCATATTCTAGAAGTGGGCGTAATAGAGAACAATATAACGTTTTGGTAACCCATACATTTTTAAACTCTTTTGCGCGTCGTTTTATGAAACCGAATTTTATACTGGCTCTTGTTTGAGTTTTATCATAATGAAGATTAAATCTCAATATATTGTCTAAAAAGACACCAAGATCGACGATATGATTAACATTTTAAAGTTCTTTATCATTGAGTAAGTAAATGCTATTCGCGATGAGATTTTTTCGGGAGAAAGTTACTGAGTAGCATTTGTTCACGTTTAGAAATAGTTTATTCTGATTGTACCACTGCTCTAAAGCAAGTAGTTTCGATTGTAAAAAAGTTACATTAATTACATCGTATATTTTTAAGTCATCTGCACATAATAGATGAAGGATATCAGACAAAACATCGGATATGTCTAATATAAAAATATTGCACAGAAGTGGCCCAAAATGACTTCCTTGTGGCACTCCGGATGTGACAGAAATCTCTTTGGATAGGATACCTTGAAATTTAACAAACTGAGATCTACCGTGAAGATAAGACTTAAGGAGGTCCCCTGGTAATCCGAAAATTTTTTTTTCGATTTTTTTTTTTTCATATTTCTATTGCTCAGATACTCAAAAACATTTTCCCAAAAGGATTTTTCAAAATTCGAAATAGTTTAGGAGATACAGGCATTTTTGTGTAGGTATGTTTTCGTCAAAATAACGCATCAGCAAAGTTGTTTATTTGCCTGCAGTCATTAGTCGAAAATTCTGTGGAATTCTTCCAAAATATGTATTGATATTACAAAATATACACACACAGTATGTATACATGCAGTATGTATACATGCATGTTTTGATTTAGGGGTTGAAATGATTTTGAGCCCAGGTGTTCACATGAAAGAAGCAAACGAACGAGATTCAGTTTATTTTCGAACGCTGAAAGCTACGCGTGCGCGATAACTGCTGTTGTAAAATAAAAGAAAAATCGTTTTGTGTTTTTTTTTTTGCTATGGATAAAAAAAGCCACCCAAACGCGCCGCGTAAGTACGCGTATCGAACAAAAAAGAGGCATTTCCGTGGAAACCAGCACTCCCAAGTAGAGGACACCGACTTTGCCAGCACATCGGCCAAAAAATTGAAGAAAACGCAAGACAATGAAGTCATCATCGAAAACAACCTCCAGTTCTGTTTCTTGGAATTTTTTTCATTTTTCCAAACGCTTGCTGCTCTGGTTATCTGCGCCCAATGTAAACAAAAAATTCGATCTGGAAAAACATGTATGCGTGGAGTCGGCTTCAAAGTGAGTCTGCAGTGCCAATGTAAAGCTACACAGTATATTAATTCTTCGCCGGTGGTCGGTAAATCTTTTGTTGTAAATCGCCGGTTGATATTTGCCATGAGATTGCTTGGAATAGGGAGAGAAGGTATTAATATGTTCTGCGGATTAATGGACATATGCCAAGGATTGTGCCTTGATGCGTACTATGGCACCTTGAAAAACATGCATGTGTCTGCTAAAGCAGTTTACAAGCAGTGCCTGTTGAATGCGGTTAAAGAAGAGCAGGAACAGCAGAAAGAAAAAAATCCTGACTGTGACTCCTCATTGCTGACCGTTTCAGGGGATGGCACCTGGAAAAAACGGAGATTCTCGTCTCTTTTTGGTGTCACTACGCTCGTCGGTAAACATACCAAAAAAGTGGTTGACTCCGTTGTCAAATCAAGCCTTTGCCAGGCATGCAAAATGTGGGGGAAAAAAAATGACTCTGCAGACTTCGAAGAATGGTACGAATCGCACCAGAAAACATGCACAAACAACCACAGTGGGAGTGCGGGCAAGATGGAGGTAGATGCCGTGAAGGAAATGTTTGCCTCATCGATCGAAAAATATGGCATAAAATATGAAAAATATATTGGCGATGGCGACAGCAAAACCTTCAAGGCCATTATAGACCTTGATCCGTATAACGGCGACCCCGTTGCCACAAAAAAGGAGTGCATCGCTCACGTGCAAAAACGCATGGGCACACGGCTGCGCAAGGCCAAAAAAGAAAACAAAGGCATCGGTGGGAAAGGCACTGGCAAACTGACAGACAAAGTCATAAGCGAGCTGACTACTTACTATGGACTTGCTATTCGACGTAATAAGGACTCTGTGGAAAACATGAGAAAAGAAATATGGTCAACATATTATCACAAAAGTTCAAGTGATAGTAATCCACAACATATGTATTGCCCACCTGGTGAGTCCAGCTGGTGCGCCTATCAAAAGTCAGCAGCAGAAGGCTCATTAGCCTCATTTCACCACACGTACGGCCCACTTGATGGAAAGGTTCTGCAAGTAATGAAGCCCATATACGAAGCGTTATCATCCGACGATCTACTCAACCGATGCACTGGAGGTGAAACGCAAAATTGTAACGAATCGTTCAACTCGCTTTTGTGGACCTTTGCGCCGAAACATATCCACTGTGGTGCTACCACAGTCGAAATCGCAAATTTTCTGGCAACCTGCATTTTCAACGAAGGCTTCACAAGTATTTTAAAAATAATGTCAACAATGGGTATTGTCATCGGCCCACAAGCCGAGATGTATGCTGAATCTCGCGACGGAAAACGACTTTAACGCTCAGAGCTAAAAACGTACGCATCATCGAAAGAGGGTCGCACAGCCCGCAGAGCCCAAAAAGCCATGGAAAACTCGTTTTATGAGATGGAGGAAGGCACACTTTATGGGGCTGGAATTGCCGATTAATATTCGTAAGTATTGTATTAAAAAAATATGTGTTAATGTCATTTGTGTGCCTCAAAATTGAAGTCAAAACTTTAAACGCGTTTTTCTCGAAACCATGTTTTTCAAAACTTTGCGCACGATAACTCAAACAGTTTTTGACCGATTTTGATATATGAGGCATGAAACGACGCAGAATTTACGCCGCTATAGCCCCTACCTCAAACTTGCCGAAAAAATAATGTTTACTATTTTTTTTCTACACTAGACTACAAAAAAAAAGGTCGTAATTCGATTTTTCATTTTCAAAGTGGCGGCTCCCCCCCTAAAAAAATTTCGATTTTTGTTTCCGAGGTAGGGGCTATAGGGACATTCATTCTAAGTAACTGAATATTTTTTTTTTTCAGACGATGTTTACACTTGGAATCGTGCGCAATTTGGACCCACCTTTTTTCCGGAGAACCTCGTTACCAGGCCGAGAACTTTCTGAACGGTCCATAAATTCACTTTTTCAAAATTTTGTATTTTTTTCAATAAATTAAGCTACCCAAATCAAAAAACGGAACTAAAATATCTTTACTCGTTCTCTTTCCACAATATTTTGAAAAAAGGCTAAAATTTGGCATAGATTACCAGAGGACCCCCTTAAGCCAATTTAGGAGGGAGCCAGAAATACAAACATTTTCCAGCTAGCATATTATGATCAACGCGATTGAAGGCTTTACTAAAGTCAGTGTATATTGCATCAACACGATGTTCTTTTTCCATTTTGCCTAAGACATCAGAAATCATAACCATACGATTTATGGTAGTTTATCTACCTTTACGGAAACCGTGTTGCTGTTCATTGAGTAATGGGTTTATTCTACCTGTCAGTGTTTCGCATATTATTTTTTCTAACAGTTTTGGGATAGCAGATAAAATGGTAATACCCCTATAGCTTTCGACCGACCTTTTATCACCATTTTTGAATATTGGTGTAAGGTGAGATGTTTTCCAATAAGAAGGAAAACCACCTTGATTAAGTGATTTATTCAAAATTATTTTTAGGGGCAAGATCAGCGAGTCTACACATTTGATAAGCAAATTTGGGAGAATTAGGTCAGAGCCAGGTCCCTTATTTGGGTCTAACTCGATTTAAGCTGCAGATATTTCATCAAGTATTAGTTCGATGTGATTGATATGAAATGTTAAATTAGTGATAGAAGGGGGGTTGTAAGATGTGTTTGTAGATACACAGAATATTTCCTTGAAATGATCTGTGTAAAGATTGCAAATCTCTTAAGTGTTAGAGGATGTAACATTGCCCTTGAACATGGAGGAAGAGTATCCCTTTGATTTCCATTTGACATTTACGTTATCGAAGAATTTCTTCGGATAAACAGTAATTTTTTTCTCCAATGAGGTTAATATAAAGATTATCGGCTTCTTTGTACTTTAAAGCAAATTCTTGGGATAACTCTTTATACTTCGTTTTCCATTCATAAGTTATGTTAATGGTGGATTTAATGACTTTGTATAATTTTTTTTTTTTTGATTATGTATTGGCTTCAGACACGCAACCAGGATTTTTTTCTTTGGGGATTTTATAATATGTCGGACTTACATACAAAAAAAAAAATGTAACTATAGCGGCTATTGTGTACTGGTTAGTAAGACCTATATTTGCACTAATAGTTCCTGGTAAAAACCTCAGCCAGGGCAAGCAACATCTTACCATTCAACTTCTTCATCTCACAGTAGTAAATTAGTAAATTTGGGGCTTTTGGGAGTAATATTTGCATATGAAAGTATGGAAGAACAGTATGGAGTGAAACAGTTTTACTTCAACTTTATTATATTTGGTATCACTCGCAATGAAGTGTTAAAATACGAGTGCGAGCAGTAAGATGAAAGTTCGTCAAAGAGTACTTCAGATTTGCCAACTATGTTCGTTTTGATAGTCAACTATGCCAACTATGATCAGAAATAGAGCCAGGAAAAGAGCTGGTTCTAATTTTTATCTTTGTATTGTGAATTAAATAGAGCCACGATCTTGATCAATGACCATGGGAACACAGCTAGTGATAACTAAAAATATGTTTTTATAAAAAGTGTTTTATTTGTATCAAAAAATAATTAAATATTTAAAAAATTGCGATCAATTGTTTGCTTTTTACAGAAACAAAAAGTTAGTTACAGGATTATTGTGATTGAGATTAGCAAACTAAGCCAAAACTATATTTTAAAATTCAGTTTACGTTTACTTTCACCGAGTTTATCTAAAATAAAATCCACTGATGGTGTCATAATCTCTATTTTTCTTGCAACATCGTGCTTCTTAAATAAGTTTATAGTCGGCGAAGTACTGAAAATATTCGTTTATTTTCACACAAAGTGACTGGCAGAGTTACAAGGATGATTGGTAAATTATATATATAACAGAATATTTCTTTATTGCACAGTTCTAAGGCTTCAAACACTGTCTTTTTTTCATCGCTAATTTTATTACTAACTTTATATCAAACATTCAGTTTCAGTTTTAAATCATCAAAATCTCCTTCCAAGTCATCTTAATAAAATCCAATTAGTTTTTCAGAAACTTCTAAAGCGCCATATCCAGCGGTTTTGTAGCGTCAGGAAATAGTGTTGAAATGAAAAAGGGGATATAAATGTTGAGATAAATCAAACGCTTGTCAAAAAATTTGGCTTGACATAGACAGAGCCAACTGTTGATAAGTGTCAAATCATTTTTTATTTCGTTGGCTTTATGCTTAGAGTATAATAAATAAATTCTATATAATATTACATTGTAAAGTAGCAAATTGAATGTGTGGTAATTTAATAATAAAGTATAAGTGCATCAACCACAGCTCTATCTAGGGTACTAAACGGCCTTTCACCCAAGTTGGTCATTCAATGGGTGTTGCCATTGCAGTGCTATTTTCCATAGTTTATGCACTTTTATATTAAATGCTCGCATATTGTTAAAAATTAACAAAAAACACAAATTTCACAAACAACGTTTTGCTAATGGGTTTTGCTTAAAATTAACTATCACCTGTTTTTTACAGAGAGATACGCTACCAAATAGAATGAGAAAATACGCTACCACCTTGTTTCTCACACCATACTCAAATCGAAGAATTGTCAAGAATACCCCAAGTGGTCAGAATTACAATTGAAAAAATTTGAGCACATGTATTCTGCACGAATAAAACATGGATTAAAAATTCAACGGTTCAACGACAATAGATTTATAAGATAAATTTTGGGCTTTCTTTCTTTTGATAAAACCTTGTGAATACTTTTCGTGTAAATCTCTTGAATTTTGTCCTATTCCTCTTTTTGCTACGTAATTTTAGGGGGCTTAAGCCCTAAAATTCCCCCTTTGGTGGCGCTACTGATTGGCTTACTACAACTACTAACAAAAATTTGCTTCTACTTTCCACAAGATGCCACAAGAATCGGTGTGTTTTGCTTTTTGTTGATGTGAATGCGCGAAGGAAAACACCGATGCTGATGACATCTTGTAGCAAGTAGAAGCGAATTTGTGTTAGTTTTGTTGCATAGCCAATACACAATTATCCATATATTAAAAGATTATGCTGCTATGCGGCAACATAGCTTTCGTTTTACTTAATATTGAATCAACAGCTCAGCGCAACAAAGGCTTTTTGCATTAGTGGATACTGTAATGAACTCTTAATCATTGGGTACGGGTTCGATCCCTACAGCAGATGAAGAAATTTTTTTAATAATTTAATATCAAATGTTTTTGTTGTGATGCACACAAGCATAAAACAAAAATCAATTCTAATATAAAAATCAGTGTCGTAATATAGAAATGTAATAAAATTTACTGGTGTGAATCTTAACGTGTCTTTTTTAATTTATTTTATGTTATTCTCAATTTTTGAATTTAATAGTCAATTTATTAGAAAGAAAAACTATTAAGTTATCAAATCTATGTAAATGTGAAAAAGCTTCGCTTCTCTCGTGTGTCCAACGACGCAGCACCTTTGTTTTTTTTTTTGAAGAGTATGGTTATAGCAAATTTATTGAAACCTTTTGTACATTATTAAGTATACATCTAACAATATTCTGTAATTTCTTCATGCGGAAATATTGAAAAACAAGTCGGTGTTAGAGCTTGCCCAGAACTTTTTAGAAAAATAACAATTTGCGGTGTTCACTATATCTCGGTCGGAAATTATCTGAAATCAAAAACTATTAATATTTAGTCAAAGTACCATCAAATTCTCCCCCGAGCGTTCTATGATTATTTTTTTTTTTTATTTAAAAATTTTTGATGGCCATCTAAACTGTGTAAACTGCTATTTTTTACAAAAATTCCGCCCTTTTTTAAGTGGGAAACCACCTTAATGTAAGAAAAAAATTTAATTAAACGTTGGGGGAGGTATTTTATATGTAGAAAATGTGAACCAAGTTTGAAATGAATCGCTCAAGTACTTTTTATATGGTAGTGAACACGGACTTTTAAAAAGAAGTTTTAAAAAAAACGCATTTTAAAGTTTATGAGCTTATGAATCGATGTTCGAGGTACACTGACTTAAAAATGCATATTTCCGTTAGTTTTACTCGTATCGACTTCAAATTTGGACATAATATTTTTGAGATGTTGTGCATTCATATTAAAAAGAAAAATGGTTAAAAGAAACGTAAGAAAATGATAACAACGAAAAAGTAAAATTCTGCCAGACAAAAATTCAATTTCAATAGCTGGGTACAAAAGGATTTTGGTTTGATGGCAAACTAGTTTCGATGGCTGGTTCCGTTGAAAGGTTTCCTGCCTAGGTCTAAGTCTAGCAGAAAAGGTCTTCAGGTGTCACTCGCCGATTTGAATGATTTTTGGATATGTGATAGAGGACTAAAATGCAAGGTTGACGTATTTTTTGTACGTGCTCAATCGATGGTTAAGGGCACACATGCTCATCCAGTAGCCCATCTGGCACGCAGCGCTCGCCATACAATTTATTTTCTATATATGAACTTTGATCAGCAAATATTTAGCGCGTACAAACAACAACAAATTCATGCAAATATTCGCGTTACGCAACAAGATTTCTTTTTGTTTTTGCTTCTAAATTTCTTTGGCAAAAATCAGAATGCACAATATTTTGTGTTTGATTTTGCTTTTTAAAAATCACTGGCTCTTTTATTAAATTTCGTGAGCTACACTGGCTTAGGGTGTTCCAAAATGGCGTTTCAAAATCAGCGGAATTTTTTTCCATTGAAAACACACTATTTGGCATCTGTATAAATAAATGTTTCATTTGGTGGAAATAAATGTTATTGTTATATTGTTGTTGATATTTTTAACAGTATTTAGTTGATATTATAAAAAGCCTTTACCCAAAAGTGTTTCATTTTCCTTTATGTTTAATCTAAGGTTATTTTAAAAGATACCTTTTTTTTTTGTAATTTTTAATTTTAAACATTTTATATTAACATTTCCTTGTTTAAAAATTGCACTTATTTTCATAAAAATAAAATGTTTGTAGTATATAAAGACAACATTATAGGTACCAAAAATTTTCTTTAGAATTAAGCATTAACGGCAAGAGTCTTCTTTAAACACATTAAAAGGATTGGACACTGAGCGTAGTGTCAAACAAAGGGTCTACCATTCAGGGTTTTTTTGGTTATATTTATTATTATCCAATATATGTGCCGGGTGTAGCAACGCACATCGGGTATCGCTACCCTATAGTAACAAACTAACTTGTTTTTAAGAACAACTAATTAAAAAACTAATTTAAAATGAACTACTGTATGAACTACTTTAAATTATATTAAGGCGGCAACTACTCTGATTTTCACATGTTTTATTTGCAAATTTTTATTAGATAACAAGTTTATATATATTTGACCATGTTTTTTCATCAAATATTATTAACTTTAGGCTTCACTAACATATTGTTTAACATTTTGTACGACATTGAACTGCAAGACAGACGTGGTAAACACACTTTAAAACTGATCAAAACCCTGTGAAACGCCTGTGAAAAGCCTCAAAACCCTGTGAAACGATTAAAAATTCTTTATTATTTAAGATATTCAAATTACAAACTGGTAATGTTTAGCAAACATTGCACAATTTGAACTCTGTACGGAAATTGATGCATTGCTTAACCATTCAGCAAACACCTCATCACTTAATGATTTATGTATTTATGTATTTTTCAAAACAGTCAAATAAACCCTATAGGAACAAGCTAACTTGTTTCTAAAAACAACTAACTAAAAAACTAGTTTAAAATAAGCCAGTATATGAACTACTTTTAATTATATTAAGGCGGCAACTACTCTAATGTTGACATGTTCTAATTGCAAATTTTTATTAGATTACAAGTTTATTATTATTACCATGTTATTTCATCAAATATTATTAACTTTAGGCCATCAGTAATAGTTTTCAATCGGTTATTTAAAAGCAATTAAAAAAATAATTTAAATGTAACTAATTTAACAAGTAGTTGAAAATATATGGGGACCAAAGTCAATTGACTTATTTAGCGGACATCACCATACAAAATAAGTTAGTTCGTTCTATGGAAAAAAGTCAGAATTTCAACTAGTTGTGGTTGACAAAAAACTACTTTATCAACTACTTTTAAATTAGTTGATTTTCCTACAGGGAATGATCTCTTTGATGTATAGAAATTTAAAATTTTTATGCTATTAAATTCATCTTCAGTAAGTGGAATATTAAATGCTTTTCAATTGGTTATTTGAAAGTAACTAAAAAAATAGTTTAAATATAACTAATTTAACAAGTAGTTGAAAATATATGCAGACGAAAGTCAATTGACTTATTTAGCGGACATCTCCATACAAATTATGTTAGTTCGTTCTATGGAAAAAAGTCAGACTTTCAACTAGTTGTGGTTGACAAAAAACTTCTTTTTCAACTACTTTTAAATTAGTTGATTTTCCTACAGGGTAGTTTTATATATTTTAGGATAGCTTATAAAAAACAAAAGAGCTCTTTTATCAAATATCTAATAATTGTAAATACTGATCACCTTTTAAACATTATTCATTTACTCAGAAGTAATATTCTAACGGGTAATTTAACCAATTATGAATAAATTTAAAATTTAAGCAAAACAACAACAGAAAACAATGCAGCTAACTCATGCAACAAATCATAACTATAACAATTTATTATTCAACTAATAAGCGCCAAACAAAAAGACAACAAAAGCGGCAACAATTCGTATGTTGCACCCTTCAGTGCTAGTCGGCAATCAAAACAGATAAACAAAAAAAAATTGTAGACAAGAACAAAGCAAATGTGTTGCAGTACGCGGCAATAAAATACAAGATGCGGCTGAGCATACATATGCTGCACAAAAACACAAACACACACACACAAGCACCAAAACGAACGCCATGCAACATTGGCATTGAAATCAACAACATTTTCAATGAAATATTAAAAATAAAGCACTTAAGCAACAACAACGATATTCATATTTGAATTGATAGCAAATCATAAATGCAGCCACATCATGTGAACGACCGGATATTGTAAGGCTGTCTCTCTGGCCTTCGGTCTGACTATCTGTCTGTGTGTCTATCTGTGTTGCCCTTTTTTTTCTCACTGCTGTCACATGCAATAATTATGCTGCCACCTCTTAACAACACGCCTATATCACTAAAGTATATTTTCTGTGCAGAGGTGGTGTGAGATGAGGTGAGTGTGGGCCTTGCCAGTTGTGACAAACATAATATTTGTCACGTGGTTCACACTTCATTCACGTTTTATCTAATCAACTGTATGTTTACGTGTTGTTGCGTCTGCTGCTTGTAGTTTTTCGTTGCTGTTGTTGCTGTTATTGTGCATTACTGGTACTCCTCTATTTATTCAGTGTTGTCGACTGCAATAAACACTTTCATAAAAATTCCCTCAAGAACATGACAACATTATTTGTGTATTTCGTATTTCAATTTTTTTTTTTTTTTTAATTCAGCTGCTGCTTCGTTGAAGCAGAAAAAAAAGGATATTTTCTGCCAAATCGATCGCGTTCCTGCACTGCGATGTTCATAAAAATTCACATATGACGTGTTCGACATGAGTGTGCGGCATTGTTGATGCGATTTGATGTCGTTATAGAGTGTGTTTTTATGTGCAATTGTGTGTGTGTGTGTGTGTGTGTGTGTGCGAGCGTTTGTTATTGCAGCGGTATTGTTTCGTTGTTAAAATGTGTGAAACATTTATAATTTAATTATTTTTAATGTTTGGATCACGCAGTTTTTAGTGGCAGGCATATAAAAGACGAGAAAAGCAACAGTTGTTGGGGTCATAAATAAATTTTATGTGTGTGTTTTTTTTTTGCTTTTGCCCTAAATAGTTTCAACTATTCAGAATATGGTTGAAAAAAAAGGTAGTTTAAAAAGTTTTTTATTTTTTCTTTTTTTTTCAAATGATTTCTGTGGCAATATGGAATGACAGCGTATCTAAATTTTGTTTAGTGTTTCAGGAGAGCATTTGTAAGGTTAAAATAAGTGTAGCGCTGAATTCAGTGGTATGGCATTCAGGATGTTTCTCAACCGATTTTTCTTTAGATTTTTTCCCCTACTCTGATGTAGGGAGAAGCAATGCACCGAATAGAAATAAAAATGCTAGCTGGAATACCCGGCGTCATTCGGGGGTGGTATGACGAAAAGGTCGAATTTCAACCACTGGCGTACTCTACGAGGTGCCGTTTGATAATTCAGTGAAAAATTAAGCAAGGAATGATTTTTACGGCACAAAAAGTTTTTTTTTTGTTCAATATACAACGAGAAAATTGAACGCCTTAAAACCAAAGAATAAAAGGTCTTGTAAAACTGTAACCAAAATATCTTTGCCACATGAAAATTAACGATCCACTAATGAATTATCCTTTAACTATGCAAGTGCCGCATCATCGAAACAAAAGACTGAAGTTCTTTGAAGCTATATCAATGAAACAAGCTTTGCCGTAAAGATAAAATATTTACTATAACGATTTAATTCTTTATCAACAAGGAATTGGAAAATGTATGTAAGATCAATAACTTTTCTTTGTTTTTTTTTTTATAGTAAGCCTCATTGTTTCAAAGACGAAGTATGTTACTTTTAAGAATGTGTTCTTCAAAATCAAGGTTGATTTAAAAGGTTGTCGCAAGGGAGAGAGCGAGTACCCACAATTGTCAAATCGAAGTTCATAGCTCATAGAAAATCTGTAAATGCTTTCTTTTATCATACATTTTTCTTTCGTAGTCATTCGCAAAATTGGCTGGTTTTGACAATTATGGGTACTGAGAAGAGAGTGCAATCAGCCCTGCGACAACCTTATAAATCAACCTTGTTCAAAATCATATTTGTATACAAAGAATAAGAATAAGAAGAATAAGAATAAGAATTGTGTGCGAGTTGAAACTATTACGAAATTGCATCCAAAAAAAAAAAAAATTAAAACGATACGTGACAAAAGAAGGCAACAAAAGAAGAGAAAAAAGAACAATTTAAAGTCGCGATTTAGACTCATCAAGTCTTGAAGTCCACTCATCACGACCTTATCAGTGTGGCTTTCGACCTGGTAAGTCCACCATAGACTAGATTTTCACGCTACGACAAATCCTGGAGAAAACCCACGAAAATCAAATTGACACACACCATCTATTTGTCGATTTTAAAGCTGCGTTCGATAGCCCGAGAAGGGATTGCCTATACGCAACAATGTCTGAGTTCGGTATACCTGCAAAGTTGATGAGACTTTGCAGAATGACGTTGAGCAATACACGCAGCTCCGTCAAGGTAGGAAATGACCTCTCCGAAACCTTCAATACCGAAAGAGGTTTCAGGCAAAGCGATCCACTGTCTTGCGATCTCTTTAACATCATCATGGAGGGGATCGTACGAAAGGCCGGTCTGCATCGTAATGGCACCATTTTCTACAAAGGCGTCCAGCTCCTTGCGGACGCTGATGATATTGATATTGTCGGCAGAACCAAGAGAGCTGTCACCGCTATCGAAAAGGAATCAGCCAAAGTGGGTTTGACGATAAATGAGGGCAAAACAAAATATATGCTGTCTACAAACAAGGGAGCGCGGCGTTTAGACTCCCACGTTTCATCCGGCAGCTATAACTTTGAAGTAGTCAAGGAGTTCGTTTACCTTGGCACCGCCATTAATACCAAAAACGAAATCAGCCTGGAGATAAGGCGAAGAACAATAATTGCTAATAGGTGCTACTACGGGCTCAGTAAGCAACTAAGTTCCAGAGTCCTCTCTCGATCGACAAAACTAAGACTCTACAAGACGCTCGTTCTACCTGTGCTGCTTTATGGCGCTGAGGCATGGGTAGTTTCGCAAACTGACGCAGCCGCTCTGGGGGTGTTCGAGAGAAAAGTTCTTCGCAAAATCTTCGGTCCTGTTCGAGTCGGCGATGACTATCGCATCCGAATGAACCACGAGCTGTATGAGCTCTACGATGACATTGACGTAGTTCGGCGTATAACTGTGCAGCGACTACGCTGGCTGGGTCATGTCCATCGTATGAACGATGAAGCCTCAGCGAAAAAGGTGCTCGAGGAAGTCCTCCGATGGATGGAGCAGGCTGAGGAAGCCCTAACCGCACTTGGTGTATCCGATTGGAGAAGGCGCGCGCAAAGCAGAGGCGCCTGGCGAGAGCTGATGAGGTCGGTTGAAACCCGGACACGGGTTGTTACGACCAACTAAGTAAGTAAGTTAGTCTTGAAGGTCAAGTTTTTGACATACCCTTTTAAACTTGACGATTCAGTTTACACACCTCAAGGCTTGATGATCAAGTTTTGAAAAAGCAACAAGGCACCGAAAAACAAAGAAGAGTAACGCATTAGAAATATTCATGTGTGCAAGTGAAATAAAAGCGTTAACATAATAGGACACCGAAAGTGCAAAGCATAATGTCAAAAACTTGAAGGTACATTCAAGTCTGTTCCTTCCCCTTTCCTTATGTTCCGTTATCCCACAAACTCGACTTACTTTCAAGATAACTTGACTTGTGGAAAAGGGAATAAGCGGTTGAAAGTTATTTTGTGCGCGTCAGTGTTTTGGAAAACTTATTAGAATTTGAAATTAAACTACAAAAAGCTGTGTAAGGTACTTGATTATGAAATTTGAAATCATTCTTGCAGATTTATAAAAGTACAATATTCCAGCAATTTCTTTGTTTCTTTTGCAGAAAGTAGTATACTCAAATTATTTGTTGCAGCCACCACTACGCGCCTACACATCTGCATCAAGAGATCTTCTTCTGCCAACACGTATAAGTTTTTCTTTTGAGTTGTGAAAAAGTGAATTAATGTGTGAATTAAGTGATAAAGTTATATATAAAGTGCAATCAAATGTCAGTTGTATCAAGAGCAGTGCTTTCTTTTTGTTATATAAAAGCATTTCCAGGAACTGCAGAGTGTGCAGTGATCTTAGTAAAATGCTAGCAAACATAACCTCAAAAGAAAAAGGACGTAAAAAAAATGTATATAAAGAAAGTTTGCTCAAATATGTTTTCGTTTCATTTTAAATTTTCAGCGTTGTTTTTTTTCAGTAAACAATTTAAATGGCAATTTGAATGTTACAATTAAATATATATGTACTAAGACTCAAGGACCTAAGTCTTTGGTTTAAAGTATATTTTTTGGGGAATCTAACAGTCTGCGTCTTTGCCGTAACGAATAAAAGTCTTTGTGCCAAAGTGCATTTTCTTTACTTTTATGACTTTTTTCCATGCTTTTTTTTAAGACATGCGCCTTTGTCACAATAATTTAAGTTTTTAATTTGAAGTACTCAGTTCTGTTTTTACACGGTAGATACGATCCCAAAGATTTCGTGCAAAAAAAAATCGTGTAAAAAATGCATTGCACTTATGGAAAAGTAGAAGATTGGTTCCAAATTTAACAAATCTGTAGAAATAATACAATAAACCATTTTCAAATTCATATTGGAGCGTTATAGCTTATAATTGCGTATATTTTTATTTCATAAACTTATAAAAGAATGCAAAAAAAAACCAATTTCATAAACTTATAAAAGAATGCAAAAAAAAAACAATTTCAGAGACTTAGAAAAGAATGCAAAAAAACAACATAGTACACATACAATATAATAGGGACGACTGTTGACATGAATGTTTACACGCGGCAACACGGGAGTATAATAAAAATTAAAAATATTATAGCGGTGAAAACTGTTAGTACTAAAATTGTTATTTTCAGAATTTGGGTCAATCGTGTTAGATCAAAATAAAGCGTGTAAAAACAAAATAAGAATTTATTTTTAATTCGTGTTAAATCAAATTCGTGTGAAAATCGTGTAAAAACAGAACTGAGTGTACATTGTTCTTTGGAATCTAACAATCTTTGCGTCTTTGCTGTAACGATGTTTTGTCTTTCGACACAATTTATCCAATAAAAGTCTCTGTGACAAAGTATATTTTCTTTGTTCTTACGATTTTTTTCCCTAGGTGTAGTCTCCTCTTAGCTCGATACACTTCCATTCGGAAAATACGTTTTCGAAAGGTCCCCAAAATAGGCCTCTGTTTCTGTGATGAGCTCCTCTCTGGTGGTGAATCTCATCTGCCGAGCCATTTCTTCAGGTTTGGAAACAGAAAATAGTCGCTGGTGGCCAAATCTGGAGAATATGCTGGATGAGGAAGCAATTCATTCTTCAATTCTTGCTGGGAGCTGGGCATGTGTGAGCGCGCGCATTGGCTTGATGGAAGAGCACTTTTTTCTTCGCCAAATGGGGACGTTTCTCTTTCAAAGCGTCGTTGAAATGGTCCAATTCAGCTGCATAGTATTCGCCACTGATCGTATTTTTCGGTGGAAGGTAATCGATGTAGATTACACCGCTTTCATCCCAAAATACTGTCGCCATAACCTTTCCGGCCGATAGCACCGTTTTCGCCGTCTTCGGAGCACTTACGGTCGGTGAAGTCCACTGTTTTGATTGTCTGTGGGTGTAGTGATGGATCCATGTTTCGTCCACGGTTACTAATTGGAGGAAAATATCCTTCTTAGCTTTGTTGAACATCGCCAAACAAGCCTTTAAATCAGTCACACGATCGCGTTTATGGTCGAGAGTGAGCAAATGCGGCACCCATCTTGCGGATAATTTTTTCATATCCAAATGATTATGCAAAATGTTCCACACCCGTTCGTTTGAGATGCCTACGGCCTCAACAATCTCGCGCACTTTAACTCTGCGATCGGCCAACACGATATCAAGAATTTTAGTGACCATTTCTGGTGTGGTACCCTCATTTGGGCGTCCAGAACGTTCGGCGTCACTTGTGCTTGTACGACCGCACCGGAATTCACTAAACCACTTGTGAATCATTCCAATGGATAGTGCAGAGTCCCCATAGTATTTATTAAGCCTTTCTTTGGTTTGGCTGATGGTTTTTTTTGCTAAAAAAATAATGCTTGATAAGCACACGAAATTCACTTTTTCCCATTTTCGCCAAAATTCACAAGATCGTCTGCTGTCAATGGCTGCCAAACACAAACAAAGCGTCGCAGCGAGCTGAAACTTTGAAAGTAGTCTATTGACAGATGGTAGATCAATGTTGCATTTAAGGTTACTACACCTGAAATTGAATTGTTCACGTAATTATCAAATGGCTCTAGTAGTTCTAATAAGAAGGCCAAATAACAACATTAAAGATGTTTTATTTATTTATTTCTTTTAAATTTAAGTTAAATTTTGTCATTAGATTAAAATATAAAAATAAGAAATTCACATTATTGCATCCAAAAAGAAAAATGATTTGTAAAATGTTAAATAGAGTAAAGTAAAGTACAGTGAAGTATGTAAATTAAAGTGAAGTAAAGTAACGTACTTACTTACTTACTTAGGTGGCCGTGACAACCCGTGTCCGGATTTCGACCGACCTCATCAGCTCTCGCCAGGCGCCTCTGCTTTGCGCGCGCCTTCTCCAATCGGATACACCAAGTGCGGTTAGGGCTTCCTCAGCCTGGTCCATCCATCGGAGGCATGGTCTCCCTCGTCGTCGTTGACCAGCGACCCTCGCTTCGAGCACCTTTTTCGCTGGAGCTTCGTCGTCCATACGATGGACATGACCCAGCCAGCGTAGTCGCTGCACAGTTATACGCCGAACTACGTCAATGTCTCCGTAGAGCTCATACAGCTCGTGGTTCATTCGGATGCGATAGTCATCGCCGACTCGAACAGGACCGAAGATTTTGCGAAGAACTTTTCTCTCGAACACCCCCAGAGCGGCTGCGTCAGTTTGCGAAACTACCCATGCCTCAGCGCCATAAAGCAGCACAGGTAGAACGAGCGTCTTGTAGAGTGTTAGTTTTGTCGATCGAGAGAGGGCTCTGGAACTTAGTTGCTTACTGAGCCCGTAGTAGCACCTATTAGCAATTATTGTTCTTCGCTTTATCTCCAGGCTGATTTCGTTGTTAGTATTAATGGCGGTGCCAAGGTATACAAACTCCTTGACTACTTCAAAGTTATAGCTGCCGGATGAAACGTGGGAGTCTAAACGCCGAGCTCCCTTGTTTGTAGACAGCATATACTTTGTTTTACCCTCATTTATGGTCAAACCCACTTTGGCTGATTCCTTTTCGATAGAGGCGAAAGCAGCGGTAACATCTCTCTTGGTTCTGCCAACAATATCAATATCATCAGCGTAAGCAAGGAGCTGGACACCTTTATAGAAAATGGTGCCATTACGATGCACACCGGCCTTTCGTACGATCCCCTCCATGATGATGTTGAAGAGATCGCAAGACAGTGGATCGCCTTGCCTGAAACCTCTTTCGGTATTGAAGGTTTCGGAGAGGTCATTTCCTACCTTGACGGAGCTGCGTGTGTTGCTCAACGTCATTCTGCAAAGTCTAATCAACTTTGCAGGTATACCGAACTCAGACATTGTTGCGTATAGGCAATCCCTTCTCGGGCTATCGAACGCAGCTTTAAAATCGACAAAGAGATGGTGTGTGTCAATTTGATTTTCGTGGGTTTTCTCCAGGATTTGTCGTAGCGTGAAAATCTGGTCTATGGTGGACTTACCAGGTCGAAAGCCACACTGATAAGGTCCAATCAGTGTTTTTGTAATTGGCTTTAATCTTTCACACAGTACGCTTGAGAGAACCTTATATGCGATGGAAATAAGACTGATACCTCTATAACTTGCGCAGATTGTAGGGTCTCCTTTCTTAAGTATAGGGCACAGTACACTGAGGTTCCAATCGTCGGGCATGCTTTCTGCTAGCCATATTTTGCTGATGAGCTGATGCATGGACCTTATCAATTCATCGCCGCCGGTTTTAAACAATTCAGCTGACAGGCCGTCAGCACCCGCTGCTTTATTGTTTTTGAGTCGTTGGATAGCAACTCGAACCTCTTCATGGCTAGGTGGTGATACTTCCACTCCGTCATCGTCGATTGGTGGCACTGCACTGTGCTCTCGATGGGCGGCATTGGTGGAATCGTCGCCATTAAGTAAATTGGAGAAGTGCTGTCTCCACAATCTAAGCACACACTGTGTATCCGTATTCAGATCTCCATTTTCGTCTCTACAAGTGGATTAAAGTGGATTATAGTGGAGTAAAGTAACGTAAGTTATTATAAATCTACGATTATGTCTGGATCTATGAATTGAATTGCGTAAACTTTTAAGTTTTTGCAAAATTAATGAAAACAAGGTTCTATTAGAGTTAAAATATCTATAAGATCCACTTTCTTTTCAATTGAAATTGACGGTAAGTCCTGCACAATTTTAAGGTCAGTTGGTTTAATAAAACTTTTGCCTCGCTTCCAGATTTTGAATTCTTCGAATGGGGGTCTGTTTCGTTCAATGAATTTTTAAACTGTATTAAACCAATGCATGATTGAATGTAACGCAGTCATTGCATGTTCAGCCACGAAAAGTGCGCTTCACTTTTTGCCTGTTTCCGCCATACAAAATAACTTTTTGATATATTGCCGAAATCGAAAATTTCGTTGTGATCACTTTCGATAACTTTAAATGTATTCTACGGCTTTTTTTTTCTTGTTATTAGGTGTATTTACTTCCTATCTGCAGAAATTTGCAAGTTCCAAAATTTGCAGAGAGTCAGCTAAAAATGCGTTCATTATGTGAAAAATTGCAAAGAGTACGGGAACAGATTTTCGCAACAAACAGCATTTTTTGAGGAAACGTCAACTACTGTAGCTGATATTTGCAAAAGAAAATAAGTTATTTTCATTATAAAACACTGTTTATCACTTTGCATCATATTTAATGTGCCTGACGAACACATTTTTACATATTATTATTTCTCTTAATAAATTTCATCATCAGTTGGCATTAGCTGACGCAATGTTTAAGCATAACTGTCAAAATATGACAGCTTGCTAATTGTTGCGAATTTTGCTTAGCCAAATTTGCTTAGCAGAAAATAGCAACATTTGAAGAGGACTGTATTTCTCAATTTTCCTCTCTTTTGCGAATTTTTAAGGTACGGGAACGGGAAACGCAGAAAATAGTGCAAATTCGTGCGAAATCGTACGATAACAGACCTATTATATTGTTATTTTTAACCGACTTCAAAAAGGAGGAGGTTCTCAAGTTCGTCGGTTTCTCTGTTTTTTTTTTTTTTTTTTTTTTTTTTTAAATGTATGTACATCGATAACTCCTAAGCCATATGCCTGATTGCCATAATTTTTGGGGAACAGATAGATATCATAAGCATGGAGGTGCCCGTACAAAAGTGGGTGGTATTCGAGAACTGGGCGTGGCAATAATAGATCTCGCAATACTAGATACTACTGTATCTCGAATAATATTGACACTAGGGTACTGCAATTTAGTGTAGGGGTAGGCAGAATTATTACAAATTATCGTCAATAAAGTGGGCGTTATTCGACAAATGGGCGTGGCAATATAATAAAAACACTGTGTCTTGAATAATATGGACACTAGGGTACTGAAATTTAGTGTAGTGGTAGGCACAATTAATACAAATTACGGTCAAGAAAATGGGCGTTACTTGACAAATGGGCGTGGCAATATTAGAAAATAGTATATCTCGAATAATATTGATGCTATAGTACTGCAATTTAGTATAAGAGTAGGCACTACTATTACAAATTATGGCCAATAAAGTGGGTGATATTCGATAAATGGGCGTGGCAATATTATAAAAACACTATATCTCGAATAATATAGACACTATGGTACTGAAATTTAGTGTAGTGGTAGGCACAATTATTACAAATTGCCGTCAACAAAATGGGCGTTATTTGACAAATGGGCGTGGCAATATTAGAAAAAGAGTATATTTCGAATAATATTTATACAATGGTACTGCAATTTGGTATAGGGGTAGGCATTATTAGTAAAAATTACGGTGAAGAAAGTGGGCGGATTTTGACTACTGGGCGTGGCAATATTAGAAAAACAGTGTATCTCGTATAATATTGACACTAGCGCACTGAAATTTATTGTAGTACAGGGGTAGGCAGCATTTTTAAAAATTATGGTCTATAAATTAGGCGTTATTCGATAAATGGGCGTGGCAATACTAGATAAACACTATCGCAGTTAATATTGACGCTGGGGTACTGAAATAAAGTACAGGGGTATGCACAATTATTGGAAATAAGACTCCAGAAAGTGGGCGCTTATTTAACAAAGGGCGTGGCAATATTTGAAAAACACTATATATTGAATAATATTGACACTAGGGTAATAAAACTCGTTACAAGAATGGGTATAATAATTTCAAAACATGTGACATCTAATTTAAATTTAAGAGGCAGATATTTGAAATAACCAACAAACTTTCAGATTTTAATAGAACACATTTTTTCGGAACAATTTTATTTATGTTGTTTATACACTTTTTTCGAAAATTTATCATATTCTCTAAAAAGGAAGAAATAAAAATTTTTTAAAAAAAAAACAACCGACTACAAAATCACTACAAAGTAAAAAAATAATTTTAAAAATACTTTTCCTTTTAATTTCTTGGTCATATTTGATAATTTATTTAAACATATTATTATATATGAAATCTTATTATCTTAATTTTTTTCTTATTTGTTTTATTATCATAAACATATTAATTTCTTGATGAATACAAATGCTTTGAAGTTGGCGCTTCTGATTAAAAGTCTGATTATATTAGCGCCGACGTTTTTTTGTTTGCTTAATGTGTTTTTTATGGTTTTGAAAATATACTTGAAAGATTCAGATAGAATATAAAGACTTCACAGACCAAAAAACAAACTGTTGGATCCAAGAAACTTTAAAGCTACTGTTAAGTGCTTAGGTGGATGTCTGATGGTGTGGGGTTGCTTTTCTAGTAAAAGCATAGGACCCCTACACAAAATCGACGAAATAGGTTTATGAACAAACCTACAATTCACCCCAAAAACCTTATGCTTCCCCATGTAGAATGGGATGTGCCACTGTCCTGGCAGTTCCAACAAGACAACGATCCAAAACACTTGTCGAAGTATATGAATGACTGATTTGTGGAGGAAGGTATCGATGACATGAAGTGGCCAGCGGAATTCCAAAATCTCAAATTCAATAGTGAAGGTGTACAGTAGGTTGATTTAAAAAAGTCGAATACTTTTTTTCAAAATCCCTTCAAATTCCCTCAGAATTGATTCAGGGAGGTAAGAAGAGATGCCTGTAAAAACTGAAACTCTTAATATTAATATTTAGAGATTGCGCATACTGATTTTATATTTTCCATATAAATAACAAGAAAAAAATTATTGTTTTTTCTTCAACTTCTGAATCTAATGTCTTAAAAACCAAAAAAACCTTATTATTATTTTTTTTTTTTTGATAATCTACTCGTTTAAAAATTATTCAAATTCAAAGTCCGAATTTCAGCTAGAAATTTCCATAAAGTAACACTATCGATTTGTAAAATATAGCTATAATTAATTTCAGTTCAAATATCTTCCAGATCTTTTCTTCCAAGCGTTTAATTTATTCCGTTAAGTTGTTTGTGGCTTAATTCGTTTATCGGTTTAAATCGATAAAATCACAAATTGCATCAAAAGCTCAAATAGAAGAAAAAAAATCCTGTTTTGTATTTAACTATCTCAATTAGGCTTAATTTCTCAAATAAGTGAATGTATTTTACTGCGAATTCACGTCTCTAAGCATCTTTGTATGAGTTTGTGATGTATGTGGCTGGGTGTTGCTGTGGCTTTGCCGCTGCAAGTATGAGAAGTATGCCAACGAGGTGCAACTCAGAATGCTGTTGTTGCATATTAATTAATTTAATCCTTATTTAGCTATTTTAACATATAAATACCTACCTAGTTATAGCAAGCTTTCTATATCTTGTGTATGAGTGTGCTAATGTGTACTCATATTAGTTTGCCTTACCACAAGTACCCAAAATGTAACTTGAACAAAAACTAAGACTGACAGCCTCCTACCGCCTGGAGTTGAAAACACTGTAGGTGTTGCTTAAGTGTCAGTCAAGATGCAGCCAAGCATTTTACGGTATTCCAAAGGTGCACCACTAACAAGTATCACCGACAACATTCGGTGAGGAACATCAATGTGTGTGCAAATCGATCGATGGCCGAAGATGTTGCAGTTGAAGGTGATGAGCGTGATGTTCTTATGTTTATCATGTTTGTCTAATAGCATTGAACTGAATTGAATTGGCAGATATTAATTAAGCATTCAACAAACGGTAAATAAGTAATTACCGTGCGTTGATGAGCTGAGTACTCATTGAGTTGAAATGGCGTTGACTTAAAGTAACTGAGAGTGTGAATTAATTATTAAAGCCTGGATCGAAACATATACATATATTTAGTTTTAAATGAGGTTTTAGTTTGAATTGAAACTACTAAGGAATGGAGCTTCGGCAGGGTACCGAAGCTAGAATACCCCCGCGACCGTACTGAGGTATATTTGAAGTCTTTTATGTATAATCTGCAAAAATATTTGTGTCATACGCTTAATTTAAATTTACCCTTAGGGTAAAAGCCACATAGAGTAATTTGTAGACTGTTTATTGTGCTACAGAATTTATGTGCAAAATTTGATTGATATGTGCAAATTCATACTAACGGTGCAAAATTTTTCCATTTAAAATTAAAGTGCCACGCCCCTGTCTAATTCCGTCCAATTTTTCCGACTAATGACTTCTCATTATTTCCAAGAATATACTTACTTACTACGATAGCGCCTAGAACCGTAAGTCGGTTTCCGCCTGTTGTAAGAAATTGTGCCAGCCATTTCTATTTTGCGCTTGCTGGCGCCAATTGGAAGCTCCAAGTTTCGTCAGGTTGTCCTCCACTTGGTCCCTCCAACGGAGATGCGGTCGTCCTCTTCTGTGTTGTCCGCCGCTGGGTACCGAGTCGAATATTTTCTTCGCTGGAGCGTCGTCTTCCATCCGCTCAACATGACCTAGCCAGCGAGCCGCTCGATTTTTATGCGCTTTACTATGTCGATTGGTCCGTAGATTTTACGAAGGATCTTTCTCTCGAACGCTCCCAAAATCTTTACATCAGATCTGCTCAACGTCCAGGTTTGTGCTGCATATAACAGGACGGGCATGATAAGTGACTTATAGAGTGTGACTTTTGTTCGTCGAGAGAGGGCTCTGCTTCTCAATTGCCTACTGAGCCCAAAGTAACACCTGTTGGCATGAGTTATCCTTCGTTTTATCACTCTACTGATATCGTTGTTGGAGTTAATGCTGGAACCGAGGTAGACGAAGTCCTTCACAACCTCGAAGGAGGTGTTGTCAACAGTGGCGTGGGTGCCAATACGCTGGGACTGATTGTTTGTTGACACCAGATATTTCGTCTTATCTGCGTTTACTGCAAGACCCATGCGACTCGACTCTTTTTCTAATTTGGAGAATTATAACACACTTCGCGTGTGTTATGGCCAATGATATCAATATCATCGACATACGCTAGCAGCATAACACTCTTGTAGAATATTGTGCCGCTTTGTCTCAGATCAGCAGTTCGAATGATCTTCTCCATGATAAGGTTAAAAAAGTCGCACGATAAAGAATCACCTTGTCTGAAACCTCGTTTGGTAACAAATGGGGGGGGGGCAGAGGTCCTTCCCGATTTTTACTGCACTGCTGGTGTCGCTCAGTGTCATCCTGCATAGACGGATTAATTTTGCAGGTATACCAAATTCAGACATGGTGGAGTATAGGTGATTTCTTATTGGACTGTCGAAAGCGGCTTTATAGTCTACAAAAAGGTGGTGGGTGGCGATTTGCTTCTCTATGGTCTTTTCCAAGATTTGTCGTAGCGTGAATATCTGGTCGGTGGAAGATTTTCCAGGTCTGAAGCCACACTGATAAGGCCCAATCAGTTGATTTACGATGGGCTTCAGTGTTTCAAATAATACGCTAGACAGAACCTTATAGCCGATATTTAGGAGGCTTATCCCACGGTAGTTGGCGCAAATAGTGGGATCGCCTTTCTTGTGGATTGGGCAGAGTACACTGACACATTTCCAAGAATATATATTTGCAAAATTTAGCTGAAGTCAGAAAAACGGAGTAGAAGGAGTTCCATTAAAATAAAAGTATCCCGCCCCCTGTATGCACACTTTTTTAAACTACGGGCTGCTCCTTATTTTAAAGAATATGTTTGCAAAGGAGTTCTATTAGAATTAAATTGGCACGCTCATTCTCCAATCCCACCTACTTTTGTAGACTTAAAACTTCTCATTATACTGAAGAATATTTATGCGAAATTTAAGTGAAATCGGAGAAGGACATAGATGGACATAGATTAAAATTAAAGTGCCACACCCCTTTCTAGTACCGCCCACTTTCATAAAATAACAACTGATCCTTATGCCAAGTTATATGTGTGAAAAATTTGGTTTAAGTCAGAGAAACGATGTAGAGGGAGTTCAGTTAGAATTAAATTGACAAGCCCCTTGTCCAATCTCACCCACTTGTGTAGGCTTAAAACTTCTGATTATACTAAAAAATATATGTACGATATTTGGTTGAAATCGGACCAACTATGTAGATGGAGCTAGTTTTAACATAAAATGCCACGCCCCCTGTCTAGTACCGCCCAATTTTATAATCATAAGACTACTCAAATGACCAAGGATTATATGTGCAAAATTTTGGCTGAAGTCAGACATGCGGTCTAACAGAAGTTCGATTAAAAGCAAAATGCCACACCCACGCTTTTAATCTGACGACACCACATTATACCGAAGACTAATGTACGGGTTGTATAAACGATGTGGGTGGAATTTGGGTACATATAGACACGATGTCATTCAGTTTTATATGTTTACGAAAGATTTTCTGTTTTGATGACGTCACTTTGTAGCGTCACAGAGGTAGCCGTGGCCTTCGTTCGATTTTGCCATGTATCATTGAGATTTTTCATGTTATATATCAAAGCTTATGTGCAAAATTTCAATACATTTCTTCAATTTTTGCAGATCTGAAGAGATTTTACGTTTAAAATAAAGCCACTTTGTATGGGAAATAGGCTTGGTTTTCATCCGATTTTTGCCAAATATCATAGAGATGGTTTATGACAAGTATCAAGTCCTATGTGCAAAATTCCAAGACATTTCTGTAATTTGAGCAGATTGTTATGAGATTTAACTTTTAATATAAAGTCATTTTGCATGGGAGGTAGGCGTGGTTTTCATTTTGCCTAATATCATAGAGATGTTTTATATTATACATCAAAGCTTATGGGAAAAAATTCAAGATATTTCTTTAGTTGTTATGGATTTTTAAGAGATTCTACAAAGCCACTTTGTATGGCAAGTAGGCGTGGTTTTCATCTGATTTTGCCAAATATCAAATAACATTTCTGTAATTTGAGCAGAGTTTTAAGAGATCTTACGTTTTAAATAAAGCCAATTTGTATGGTAAGTAGGCGTGGTTTTCATCCGATTTTATCAATTATCATAGTAACGGAATATATTATATATCAAAGCTTATGTGCAAAATCCCAATTCCAAGATATTTCTGTAATTTGAGCAGAGTTTTAAGAAATTTTGCGGATAATATAAGGCCACTTTGTATGGTAGGTAGGCGTGGTTTTCATCCGATTTTTCCAAATTTCCTAGTCAGGATTTGAAGATCAAAGCTTACGTGCAAAATTTGAAGGCATTTCTTAAATTTTTGTGGGTTTTTAAGAGATTTTACAGGGAGGTAGACGTGGTTTTCATCCGATTTCGCTCATTCTCGAACTTGATCTCCATTTTAAATTTCTTATATTTTTTTAAGCTTATATTTTCAATTTCTTCGCGATAGCTTTAAAAATACGGCTGTAATCGTAATCACAGACGGACAGACAGATAGACGGCCATACAGACGAACATACGGAAATCGACTCAGGTGGTGATGCTGATCAAAAATATATGCACTCTTCTATACCTGCCACGCCTCCTTATTGGCGTTTCAAACGGAATAATAAAGTTAATATACCCCTTACGCAGTACGCGTTGGGGTATAAAAATTGGCAAAATAACACCCATTTTAATTTTTTCCTGTTTATTTTTCATACACATCGCTTAATAAGACCTCATACTTACTTTTTTCTTTCACTTACAGTTTTTTAGATACGGTAGCTAATATTTGTTATTAAAAAAAAAATGTTTAATCACAGCTTTCAACGATGTCAATGCGCATAGATCTTTATCATTTAGTTGTTGATCGAAATTCTGATTTTCGTTAATAGGCGTATTTGTGAACTAATAAAAATTACTTCTTTGAACTTTTTGTCACTTAATGTTGGAAAAATAGACTAAATATTAAATTCCTTCGCCATTTTCATACATTGCTTTCACAAAATTCATCTTTAAGCCAACTTTCATAAGTAAGGGAAGTAAAATAACGTCTTGGGAGGGTCTATTGAGGCAAGTATTTTACATTTGAGTTCCCACATAGGAAATTCGTTAAATTTGGCCAATCTTTAATTAATAATATCCCATATGTAAAGATACTTAGTGAATCCACCTGCAGAGTTGCGTACTTTTGCACTGATCACACATGTAACAAAACTTGTTTGATACATTTTTGCAAAGGCAACGACTACGTTTTTCCAGTATTCATCTTGAAACCGTTACAATTAAACTTTCAAATAGTTTATTTGAAAAACAAAAACTATAAATAATAAACAATAAATAACGTTTACTAACATAGACTAATACCTTCATTTTGTATTACGAAGAAGCGCACCAACGATAGGTAAGTCACGAGTAGTAATAATATCTTCAATAAAAAATTCTAATGCTTCTACAATAGAAAATGAAGGGTATATGGGTCCTTTAAAAAAAGTTTATCGGTGTACCTCAAAAACAATATGTGATTTTAACTAATAGAATACTATAATAATAATCAGTTTTTCAGGTATCGAAATCGTGTCACGCAGTCTAAATAAGACATTTTTATAGCTTAAAAAATAACTCTCTTGGAAAAAACGACATATCCGAAAAAACTGCTGAAGAAAAACTGTCAAAACTGGCTTAGAAATTAAAAGAGGGTAAAAGGGGGATCATTCGCCACCCTTTTTTTAAACTGCTTTAAAAAATTTGCCAAACCAATTTTATCAGAAAATCTTTTTCAATCTAAAGCTTATATTTATAAACTTTTATATTTTAGTATTTAGGAGCGACTATTTTGTTTGCTTTTTACTTTTTTTATAATTTCCAAAAAAAGTCAAACTGGCGAAACCGCCCCACCCATGGGGTACATACGCCACACCCATGGGTATACAATCCGCAAAATAAGTCGTGAATAGAATATATTCGGAAAGAAACAAATGAAAGGCAAATTAATTTTATTCATTTTTTTCAATTTCAATTTAAATTTATTAACTAATAAAGTTCACATGTAAGACAGAGTCTTTTGAATGCAGTAAGAACAACATAATAACAACGCGTTATAAACAGCTGATAAATAAATAAAGCTTAAAACAAATAGTAATTTAGAGTTAAGAAATTAAAAATTTAATTAAAAAGTAATACAAAATATTATAATCAACAAGTGACCTTCCATCAAATCATAAGAGATCAAAAAGTTTAGCTATAAATCATTCTTGTTCTAAAAGATGAAGGATAGTATTAAGAAAAGTGTTGTAAAATTTCATACTTAAAGTTGCGGTTATTTTTAATGCATTTTATTCTTAAAGGCAGCGAGTTCCAAATTCTGACGGCGTTAACAAAAAAGAGTCTGTTGGAGTTTAAAAAATTATAAAATGGTATTATCAGGTTCATATTTCTGGTTGATCTACAAAATTGTAGCTTCTCAAAAAGGTATTTAGGTGTCTTTGTGTATAATATTTTATGTAAAAATACGCAGTTCCTAGCATCAAGATAGTTGAAAATATTGCAACCGAGTATTTTACTGCTCAAGTGGCTGATGCGGTCGAATTTTCGAAGGCCAAATACATATCTTGTGGCGTTATTAAAAGCTTGTTGCAGCTTAAGCTTGGACCAGGAATCGAGTTTGCTATAGACAATATCTGAGTATGAAATGAGAGGCACTATAAGCTGGAGCACTAGTTTTTTCTAGTATCGACAGGTATAAATGACGCGGTCCACCTCAGGTTCCTAAGAGCATAATACGCCTTACAAACAACAGACTTTATGTGATCCTCACAAGAAAGTGACGAGTTAGTAATGTAGCCTAGATTTTTAACTTTGTCAACAAAGTCCAGCCCAACACCGTTTAAATATATAGTTGCTATATTGGAAACAGAATTTCTAGTTTTGCAAATAGGCAGAACAAATGATTTATGTGGATTTAGCCTAAGTTTATTTCATTTAAGTCCTCATTCATCCTAACACATAAATAATCAAGACCTATGGGACTATCTAAATAGAGCTGTAGATCATCAGCATATGCATGCATGCTAACATGTCGACATCTGCTGAAAATATCGTTGATGAACATTGAAAATAATAACGGCCCAAGTACTGAGCCTTGAGGCACCCCACAGACGATTTTAAGATTATCAAGCTGCACCTGCCGAAAGGCTTAAGCAACTTGGGTTATCCAAAACCTAGGGTAATAGTTCATGAAACAGACAACCAGAACTTTGTGTTGTACCACAACACGGACCCGTTAATGTTTTAAAACCAACATACGGGGCATCCGGTGGGGAAACACGAACATGGAAGCTGTTTCACAAACACAAAGAATCACCCAGTGCCCTGCTGATTAGGAGCATTATGTAATAAATTACATACTGCCCGTAATAGCAGTACTAGTTTAGACTTCCGTAGCGACGTATTTCCATCCATCTACTGGTGGAGACGAGACCTACCCAATCTCTTGCATATTAAGACAGATATGCCTAACGGCAGGTGCAGCTTAATAATCTTAAAATCGTCTGTAGAGTTAGCTATGTTTCACGCTCTTTTCTGTTGTTCCCAATTCGATGTTGTAGGGTTCCTTTTCCAACGATTGTAGGTTGTATTACGCTTTTTTAGGGCTAATTTTACATTATTTGTGAACCAGGGACAACTTATGTTAGTGACTCGGTGAGTGACTAAGGGAACATGCAAGTCGTAAAGTTGATAAATTTCATTCATAAAATACCCTAGCTTCTCATTAACAGAGCTCATTAACCATCACTTGGACCAGTTAATAGAAGACACGCCACTAAACAAAGAGCCATAATCAATGGACTTATAATCCCGAAAAAAAATTGTTTTTTCAATGATAACTTATGTTAGATTAACGTTTAAAGAACAAAAAATGAGATCATGGTCAGAAATCACAGCAGAAATATCCGAGACAACAAAAATATCTAATAAGCTTGGAGATAGCCAGTAGGTATGCTTGTATTAACGGTTTGAAGACCAACTTCAGAAAGTCTATCGATAAAGCGAATAACAAGTTTGTCTCTACACAACATGTTAATATTAAAATCACCACACATAACATAATGTTCATAGACAATTGCACAATTTGACAGAGTTGAAAACAGTTGATCCAAGCAACAGTTACAATTGGGATTATACACACAAGACACAAACACCTTAGCACAATTTACACGAATTTCAACATTTATAAATTTTATCTCAGAACCACTGGACATTCCTTACAGATTCACATTTAAATTATCTTTGCAATAGATTGCAACACCCCCGCCTTTCTTATCGGTACGATCATTTCGATAAAGCTTAAAATTATTTATATTCAAATAGGAATCATTTATGTCTTTATGAAACCAGGTTTCAGAGACACAAAGAATATGAACAGCTGAATTTTCAAAACAATGCCGAACAACATCAAGCTTAACATCATTAAGGCATCATGTGTAAGCACAGCACGCCAATCAGGGTTTTTTGGCTATCGTAGTACCTAAGACAGTAGAAACCACAGAAAACTATTTGAAAAATTACCACAACCAAAAGTATGATAGAGGGAAAAGAAATATGTAGAGAAAGAGAAGAAGAAACATAAAGAAATTAAAGGAAGTGGAAAAATAAAACATATCAGAAATAATAAAATAATGAAATAAAAAATGAAGTAATTAATCCCAAACATAAAATAAATAGACACAGATCATCAGCATTTATCTTCGCGTACAGAAGTACCGATAACAGTATGCATTTCTTCGATACAATTAAGGGGTTACATGACATTGGCAGTTTTTTGAAATCTTCCTTTTTTTAATAATTTTGTATTTTAGTGAATATTCTTAAAATTCTAAGAAAAAAATTGCATGGAAAAATTCCTACGGGTTCAAAAGTTACAGCCGGATTAGTGAGAGCGCATTTTTAATTTTTGCGCTACCTACGTACGGCAGCTGGTATATACTTGTTTTACTTGCTACCTGAATTTTGGTACTTGTTATTTCCTAACCTATTTGAAAGGTGAAGCCCGAATTGCTAAACGATTGCAGAAAACTATAAGAAAGAGCACAACACAAGATAACGAAGGCATACAGTAACCTTTTTTCTCTTTGTTCACAAACTTTGAACGCGTTTATCTCGAAACCATGTTTTTCGTACTGGTTGCGGCACTAGCGGGTTCGTTTTTTGACGAAATTTGTATTTTTTTAAACTTGATTCGCTATCGTATGACACGAGCTTTTTTTTAAATTCTTTTTTCGATATTTTATGAATTTTTAAAGTCAATATTTTTTTCGAAAAAACACACTTTCAAATTTGGAACATCACCAAAAATTAAAAAAAAAATTAAAAAAAAAGCTCGTGTCATACGATAATTAATTTTGTTAAGATTTAAAAAAGTCATTTTTTTCCAGATCGGACAACTTTTGAAACTCCCAGCGCTGCAACCACGAGGCCCCGTTTTTTTCTCTGCCGCCAGTTTGGAGCTCTATAAAACCATGTTGGAGTGAAAAATATATTTTTTTGAATTTTTTTTTCTTGTAATTTGTTCAATTCTCCACAATAATAAAAACAAATTTTGGAAAAATGTTTGTTTTTGACTGAGCTATGAATTTTTAAAAAAAGGTTTGTTTTCTCTGCCGCGAATGTCATGTTCCTCCTTAATCTGCATTGGCTCTCCATTTTTCCGCATTCCGATGTACACAGAGCCACGTAGTGTTAAAACGTTGAAAATGGTTTTTTTGGGCTTACAGGTGATCGCAGCCTGAATTTACAATTAAATTTTACGTTATTAACAACAAAAAAAAAAACAAATAACAAGTTATTGTTAGAAATGATTGCAGGCACTTATACAAAAAAAAATGTATCTGTTTTTTCATCTATAATATTAATTGAAGCTAAATATGAATGAATGCACTAATATCTCTGTTACAAGCTCATGCATTTTCAACTTGCCAATACAAGTATCAAAATTTTTAAAAATAAATTTTTCTTACCCAAAAATATTTTCGCAGCACACCAAAAAATACAAAAACACAATTCGTTGCAATCACGCTCGGTGTTGAAATGTAATTTTTATAGGGATGGAACTTTATTGATATTTGCATAAAATTATGCTTATTTCGATTTAATAGTGTTGCTAATTTAGGAAAAACGTAGGGTTGGCGTAAGTGCCCCCATGGCGAATGATCCCCCTTTTACCCTACATAAAAATAATGTATTAAAGAATTTTTCGAAATTAATATATCTATGTGACATATGGGCATTTTCACAGAAAAGATCACGGTGAGCCAAAAATTTATTATCTAGTATTTGTTGTATGCAAACTTTGTATAACTTAAAAACGTTTTAGGATAAATTCAATACTCTTCCGCCCTTGTGTAAAGACCAGTGACCGAAAATAACTACATATTATCTTTTTCAGTTTGCCTCAAAAACACCAGGCTTGCCTTTAATATTTTTGAATTTTATCATAAAAAGCAGAATATAACTATTACTTTCTGCTGTTTATTTTTTTGTACAAGAAATAACTATTATTTTCTAATGGATGCAATGATGGATATTTTTTCCAATAACTGCAGGCAACCTGCAATTATTATAGCAAACCGTCACCACTTTTTGTTAGAATGCATTTCAAATAATAGTAATTAGTCATCTACTAATATTGTGTTGCATAAGGACAGCTCATTAATAGTGAACCGGAATTTAATTAAGTTTCTCTGCGCAACTAGCATTCAATATTATATTTTTTCAAATTGTGTCACCAAGTTAAACGCCATGAGTAGCTTCGTATATGAGTATCTGCTTTTGTCATATGCATTGTAATTTGAAAACTTTTAGCTTAGAGCTAATTCAAAGTTTTGCTCTAATTGAAAGTCTAATGAAATTGTCAGTAATTTTGACAAAATAACAAATGATACTTTATGCCAATGTGAGCGGGTGGGTAGAAAAATGACAAGAAAAAACTTTTGCATATGCATCCACAGCACAAAGCATAGCAAGATTCAGCTAATGTGTAAATGATAGAGAGTTGATGAGATAAAATAAAAAGTACACATAGTACACGTAATTGTAATTGGTATCTATATGACAAAAACTGAGTTCTTTGTAATTAATCACATGGTTTTTTAAACCCTGCTCTTTTGCATAACACTGATGAAATATGTATGTATATTGATAGCTAGTGTATTTTTGTACAAATGTCTAGAACAGAAATATAGAACTGTGTTAAAATAATACAGAATACAGCTTTAATTGCAAAACTTTTACAAAGATATCATGCGACTACAGTGAAACTTATTGCAATAGAAACAATCGCCACAAGCCAATTCCCCCCCCCCCCCCTCCCACCCCTCCTGCTGTCCTACCCATTAGCAAACTCATTTCACCCTCATGTACAGCCAGCTGCATTCACAACAACATTTAGAATAACAAAAAGTGATCAACTTGAGAGGAAAACTTCAAGAAGGACACTCGCATTCAAGCCACAAGCCAAACCTTCGTGCAACAAATTCGTACACTGAGCTTTTATAGGTTAACCTAAAAAATTTCATTTTGTTGCTTTTATTGTTGTTGTTGTTGTTGTTGTTGTTGTTGCTTTTGATACCATTGAGTAGTTGTAGTCAACAGGAAAAAAGGTATGAAAATAACGAACTATTTTCTATGGCTACCTCTTCTTCCGTTGCTCACAACTTCCGTTTTTGCTACTTTTTTGTGACGTTATAAAAGTGCACTTCTAGGTCTTGTTGTTGTTGCAAAACATTGTTGTTAACTCTAACAAGCACAAAACTGAAAAAAAAAACATAAAAAAACAATATGTTATTTTATTTATTTTTTAGCCTTAGTTGTTGCTTCTGGCGCTTTTATTCAGTTCAGCTCAGCTCAGCTAAGTTAAGTTCACTTTAAGAGCAGCTTTTTATTTGGCATAAAGTTTTTCGGTTTTACTTTTTCTCTTTTTTCTTAAATCACATAAAGTTCAAGTCAGAGTTTTTAAGTGTAAAGTTTAAGTATTGTGTTTTACTTTTAACTTATCTTTTAGCAGCTTGTTGAATATAACTTTAAGTATAATTTGCGCACTCATATTAAAGGTTGCATTAGTTATTTTAAATAGTTTCTCATTCATACAAAAAAGAGTATGCTAAGAAAAGTTTGCGGTTAATAGCTTGTGATGATTCAAAGTTTAGTATTTACAGTTCATTGATTTATTTTCCTATGAGAATGCAACTACGAGTTTCCATAATATAAGCTTTTTAAAATTTATCAAGAACTTATATACAGAAAGAGAAAGCTAATTAAAAAAAGATTATTTTACTACATGTAGTAAACAGTAAGTTAAAAACTGTTTTATTTGTTCGAAGATTAAGTAAATTTCAGCATTATTCTCAGCTACTCAAAATTTTGCTTATATTTAAAAAACAAATGTATTTTCAATAACTAAATTAATTATTGCTAAAATATTATAAAATTTTGATTTTTCCTAAATATATGAGAAGTAATTTCAATTTAGGAAACTTTTTCTGAAATCGCACCGTGACTGAACCAACATTTGCTGATTTGCGTTTCAGCAAAACTATTGCTTAATCTTAGCAAAATAATTTTCTCCGTATATACATACATACGGATCTTTTGAGAAACATTATTATGTTATTTTATTTTTTTTTTTTAAAAAAAAGCTTTTGTTCTATATACATTCTGGGTTATACTGTAGCGAAAGTCATTGATTTTAAGAGTGTGCAAGATTTAAATATAAAATTGAGCGTCAAATGAAATCTATGCACTTTCGAAGTTCTGCCATATTCGTTTAATCTTATTTTATGCATTTTCTAGAAATTCGACTAATTGACTTTGGAAGTTTGTGACCATCAAGTCTTTTGAAAATTTAATTGTTTACCCAGAATTGGGCTGAACTATGAAAATATAAGTAAATTAGAAGATGTGAATATTTTAAATGAAAGATACTACGCAAAAGCAAAAATCTATATATATAAAAAACAATTTGGCTCGATCGATTTGGCTAAGACTCTTTTTTATTTTGTTTACAAAGAAGAAAAAAAATAGAAAACTTTAGTCGAAAATTTGGAAAATCGCGAAAACCAAAATAGGCGTTTTTGTAAAGAAACTTTGTATTTTGAATGGAAAACGTTACACATCTCCGGAAGTTCTTCACCGATCCCTCAGGTCAGATTTGATATATGTATTTAATTTTACGCACCCATTCAGACCGCCTACTAAGTTCGTTGCCACAGTTTCAGCATATGGAGAGCATATGGAATAACTCACAATTTAAACTCAAACGCGACTGATAGTTTAAAAATAATGAAATGTAGCATTAGATAAAGAGGCGTGGCACCTCCGCTACAAATCCAGCAACTCGAACATTATATCTTGGTTGATATCTGGCCGAATTGCGAAAAATTTTGTAAATATATAGTGGTTTTAGGATACTGTTAATGTTTAAGAGTTATTTAATTTAGTCTGTCTCGAACACCAGATGGCGTTGTTGTGCAAACTGTGTTAAATATGCTAAAATCTCCTAAACCGCTCATCCGATTAGCATACAAATTTGTATATAGTGGTTTAAAATACGGCAAGTATTAAAGCGCTATTTATTTTTCTTTACCTTGAACATAAGAAGGCGATGTAGTAAAAATATTTTAAAAAACTTTGAAAAATCCCAAACTGCTCATTCGAATGGCATGAAAATTTGTATATGGGGGTTTTCGGATACGATGAATATTTAAGATTTATTTATTCTGATCTATCTTGAACACCAGAGACTGCCGTAGTACAAATCTCTTCAGAAATCGTGAGAAACTTCAAAACTGCTCTTTCTATTTGAATGCAAATCGGTATATAGGGATCTTCGAGTTCGGCACTATCTCGAAAGCCAGAGGGCGCTGTTGTACCAGTACTGCAAAAATCTCTACATTTTTCGATTCGGAGGCGATTCACTTTAGTTTTAGTACTTTATCTCAGTAATTATTTACACCGTGGAATTGCTATTTGGAGAACTGGAGAACTGGCTTCACAAGACTATGAACTATTATCAACAAGATTCAAGATGCTCAGCAGTCAGTGTTTATTAGGGATGTCCGCATACGCAAAAAAATGACATGAACACCCTCCCTTTTTGACTTTTTGATATCCGCATCCACATCCGCATCCGCAACAAAAATCTGCATTCGTAAAAATTTTTTATTTACGACACAAAAACTCAATTAAAAAAAGACACTTTCATATGCTTCATTATGAGTTTCATAATCCATTTAGAAGAAATAAAGCATAAACATAACTGTTTATAAAATACCTGATTGATTTTGACTATTAAAAAGTTTTCAATATGACTTTGATCATTTAAGTCCTAATTGTAGTTTGTCTAGTCAAGCTGATCTCTTTAAAAATTAAACATAAAACTATTTTATTTATGTTATTCTTTTCGTTGAAAAGGTATTTGCTTTATTTTTTTTAATCAAAAATTTTTTAATATTTTTTTTTATACTTTTATAGAAAAAAAAATGGTATTCAGTTAAAAAACTATCTTTTTGTCTCACTCCAAATATCCGCATCCGCGGATATTAATTTTATTTATTCGCATCTATATCCGCATCCGCATTTTTCTTCTTCTGATATCCGCATTCGCAAAATGACATCCGTCAATCCTGTGACAATCATCAATGCTATACATAATAACCCACGAACGTTGTGGGAGGTGAAGGAGATGAATTTCTATTGACTGCTGATTTTATAAAATATGTAATCAAATTTTACACATATGACTATATCAGTTAAGAAAGTAATTTAGTTTATTTGGTTTAATTTAATATAAGAATAAAATAAAAGCTCTGCGCAAAATCGCCCAAAGAAAAATCACCCCAAAAAAAAAAATTAAAATCACCTAACGAAAAATGACCCAAAAATTACTAAAAAGTCGCCCAAATCGAAAGAACGAAATCTCACTCAAGAACACAAAAAAAAATCCAAAAATTTTTGGAAAAATCACCCAAAACATTCGTTTTTGTTTCAACCCAAAAAAAAAAATGAGAAATCGTTAAATTTTCTGCATTGTGTGCAAATTTTACCCAATAAAATTGAAAAACCGTATATATTATCGTCTTATCGTATAAATCAAATTTTGGCAATTTAGGATTTAGGACCGCAATTATAAAGGATCTCTTCTTTCATTTTCCTAAATTTGCACAAAAGTTTACAAATTTGTATCATAAAAAAATTGATTATGTTAATATTAACCTCTAGCGTACACAATTGTAAAAAATTTAGGCAAAAATAAAGTGAAAAAATAGCAATTGAGATATTGACAGTTTTGTCAATAAAAAAGCTTTTTTTGCGACTATCAAATCATGATAAATACTCAATTACTGATTTATCAATATGGTGGATTTATCAAGTACAGAGGATCGGGCTGTTAATACTCACTTTTTAAACTTAAAAATTGAGTGGGCTATACATAGTATGTTACGCAAAAAATGCAAAACAAATATACAGCATCAAGCTAAAAGCTAACATTGTTGTACTAATACTAATGCTAGCACTAATACTAATACTAATACTAATACTAATACTAATACTAATACTAATACTAATACTAATACTAATACTAATACTAATACTAATACTAATACTAATACTAATACTAATACTAATACTAATACTAATACTAATACTAATACTAATACTAATACTAATACTAATACTAATACTAATACTAATACTAATACTAATACTAATACTAATACTAATACTAATACTAATACTAATACTAATACTAATACTAATACTAATACTAATACTAATACTAATACTAATACTAATACTAATACTAATACTAATACTAATACTAATACTAATACTAATACTAATACTAATACTAATACTAATACTAATACTAATACTAATACTAATACTAATACTAATACTAATACTAATACTAATACTAATACTAATACTAATACTAATACTAATACTAATACTAATACTAATACTAATACGAATACGAATACGAATACGAATACGAATACGAATACGAATACGAATACGAATACGAATACTAATACTAATACTAATACTAATACTAATACTAATACTAATACTAATACTAATACTAATACTAATACTAATACTAATACTAATACTAATACTAATACTAATACTAATACTAATACTAATACTAATACTAATACTAATACTAATACTAATACTAATACTAATACTAATACTAATACTAATACTAATACTAATACTAATACTAATACTAATACTAATACTAATACTAATACTAATACTAATACTAATACTAATACTAATACTAATACTAATACTAATACTAATACTAATACTAATACTAATACTAATACTAATACTAATACTAATACTAATACTAATACTAATACTAATACTAATACTAATACTAATACTAATACTAATACTAATACTAATACTAATACTAATACTAATACTAATACTAATACTAATACTAATACTAATACTAATACTAATACTAATACTAATACTAATACTAATACTAATACTAATACTAATACTAATACTAATACTAATACTAATACTAATACTAATACTAATACTAATACTAATACTAATACTAATACTAATACTAATACTAATACTAATACTAATTCTAATACTAATACTAATACTAATACTAATACTAATACTAATACTAATACTAATACTAATACTAATACTAATACTAATACTAATACTAATACTAATACTAATACTAATACTAATACTAATACTAATACTAATACTAATACTAATACTAATACTAATACTAATACTAATACTAATACTAATAATAATACTAATACTAATACTAATACTAATACTAATACTAATACTAATACTAATACTAATACTAATACTAATACTAATACTAATACTAATACTAATACTAATACTAATACTAATACTAATACTTATACTAATACTAATACTAATACTAATACTAATACTAATACTAATACTAATACTAATACTAATACTAATACTAATACTAATACTAATACTAATACTAATACTAATACTAATACTAATACTAATACTAATACTAATACTAATACTAATACGAATACGAATACTAATACTAATACTAATACTAATACTAATACTAATACTAATACTAATACTAATACTAATACTAATACTAATACTAATACTAATACTAATACTAATACTAATACTATAGAAGTCAAAATTCCATATATATTTTGCACAATATTTATTATTAAACACAATTCTTAAATTATAAACATTCGAATGAAAATTATCTATCAAAATTTTTGTTTTTTAAAGAAAGTCTTTTAAAATATTTCTAGATGGAAATATTAAATTAAACAAGTATTTAATAATATAAAGTATAATAATAGTAAGGTACAAATGAAAGTAATTACAATTTTGCATATGAAAAGGACACTACATTACTCCCCCTCCAGTGAAACGAACAAAGAAAATTTAATTGAGTTGATTTAGAAAATGAATTAGTTAATTTATGTTGAAAGTTACTTTTTTTCTTTGTGTATAATTTGTGGATGTAGGGTTTTGAGTTGTGGAATAATGTGATACATGTGCAGGTTTTAAAAGATCGATAGATATGGTTTTAATTTTATTGCCTTGTTGAATTTTGAAAGTATTTTTGTGTTTGGATACAACTCTAAAAGGACCTTCAAAAGGTGATTGAAGACTTGAAGTTCTATTGATTTTAACGAAGACGTACTCACAAGTATCTAGTGCTTTTGGAACAAAACTGTTATCTTGGTTATGATGAACAATTTTTGTTCGTACATGAGAAAAATGTTTTCTTAGCATTTGAAGAGTTTGATCTGTGTTATCGTTATTGTTATTATTGTGTACAATTAATTCTCCGGGTAAACGGAGGGTTTGACCGTAAACCATCTCAGCAGAAGAGCATTTCAGATCTTCTTTAATTGCAGTTCGTAGACCAAGAAGAATGAATGGTAAAAGTTGTGACCAATGCGTCGAATCATTCGAAGTGAGTATTGATGTTTTTAACTGTCGATGAAAGCGTTCTATCATGCCATTAGCTTGTGGATGATAGGGTGAAGTGTGTATTTTGTGTGATCCAAGTAAATTTGTTAACTCTGTGAAAAGACATGAGGTGAACTGTGTTCCTTGATCAACGGTAATTTGAAGTGGGACACCAAAACGTGGAACGTAGTTTTGTACGAACGTGCATGCTATTGTATGTGTTGATATGTCTTTAAGAGGATAAACTTCAGGCCAACGTGTATGTCTGTCGATAATGGTCAACAAGTACCTGTAACTGTCAGAAACTGGAAGTGGTCCCACTAGATCTATATGGATATGTTCAAATCTGCCTGCAGGAATATTGATTTTTTGGATTGGAGTTTTTGTATACACATTTACTTTAGATTTCTGGCAACTAATACAACATGATGTCCAATCATTTATATTTTTACGCATATTAGGCCAAAAATATTTTGATTGAATTAAGCGTCTAGTTGCACGAATTCCAGGATGTGATAGTGAATGAATTTTGTCAAAAATAATTTTTCTCATTGAATTTGGAACATATGGTCGCGAAGAATGACTAGAAATATCACACCAAATTTTTGAATTTAGAATAGGAATATGTATTTCTTTCAAATTGTTTTTTGAATCCGGAGAAGAAATTAGAGTTTTAAGTGTTTCATCAGTTTGTTGTTCTTTATATAGAGTCGAAAAATTAATGTCTTGTGCTGAAATTGCATCAACTTCAGGAATGCGTGAAAGTGTATCTGCTACTATGTTATGTTTTCCAGTGATGTATTGAATGTCATTTGTGAATTGTGCAATGTATTCTAAGTGTCGTGTTTGTCTTGGAGATCTATCAGTTTTGGAATTCAGAACGTATGTTAAGGGTTTATGATCAGTGTAAATTGTAAAATTTCGTCCTTCGAGAAAGTGTTTGAAGTGTTTGACGGCTTGGTAAATTCCTAAAAGTTCTCGATCGAAAGTAGAATATTTAGATTCTGCTGCACTTAGTTTTCTTGAGAAGTAAGCGAGTGGTTCCAATGTGTTTCTGGAAGATTGTTGTAAAACTGCTCCAATTGCTACATTTGATGCGTCGACGCTTAAAGATAAATGAGCATGTTTATTAAAATGAGTTACTAAAGTATTTTGAGCGAAAAGTGATCGAGCGTTTTCAAAAGCTTTTGTTGATTTATCGGTCCAAAACAATTGTTTGGTTTTACTCCTGTTTGCAGATGTTAACATATCGTGCAGAGGGTATAGTTCTGCTGCTAACATCGGAATGTAACGATGATAATAATTGATCATGCCAAGAAACTTTTGTAATTTAATGATAGAAGTTGGTTTTTCAAAATTTGTTATTGCTTCAATCCTATCTTTGGAAGGTTGAATACCTTTTGAAGAAATTTCGTAACTTAGAAAATCAAGAGAGGGAACGCCGAAAGTACATTTTGTGGGTTTTATATTAAGTCCGTATTGATCGAGTCGCGTAAAAACATTTTTTAAATGTTCAATATGTTCTGATTCATTATTGCTTGCAACTAATATATCGTCCACGTATGTGAATACAAAATCCAGACCAAAAAATACTTCATTTATAAAACGTTGGAAGGTTTGAGCGCTATTTCTCAAACCAAATGGCATGCGTTCAAACTCAAACATACCGAAAGGAGTTGTGATTGCTGTTTTGTGTACGTCTTCTTCAGCCATTGGAATCTGGTGATACGCGCGTACGAGATCGATTTTCGAGAAGATTGTTTTGCCTTTCAGTTCTATACTTAGATCGTGTATGTGTGGAAGTGGATAACGATCTGGTATTGTGATGCAGTTTAGTCTCCTGTAATCTCCGCAAGGTCTCCAATCGTTTGGGTCCTTTTTGGGGACTAAGTGAAGTGGAGATGCACTTGGTGAACGCGACGGTCTGCATATTCCAATCTTAACGAGGTATTCGAATTCAGTTCGAGCTATTTTGAGTTTTATTGGGTCTAAACGGCGTGGTCGAGAGAATGGTAAAACGCCTTTTGTTTCAATTCTATGAACCGTTGTGTGTTTCACTGGTTTGGTGTAGTCTGGTTCAGAAGCTAGGGATGGGAATTGATTAAGAAGATGAGTGTATTTGTTTTCAATAATGGGCAGTTTTAAAGAGTAAATGTCACAAAAGCCTGCAGTTCCAGAGACTTTTAATTTGGTTGTTACATCAATGATTGTTTTATTTTTAATGTCAACAATTAATCCAAATTTTTCTAAAAAATTTGCGCCAATTATTGGTGTTGAAACATTTGCTAGAAGAAAAGGAAATTCAAACTCACGTCTTAAACCTAAATCAATTTTGAACAATTTTGAACCGAAAGTATCAATAAGAGAGCCATTTGCAGCTGTTAATATTAAATCTGAATTAATTTTTAAAGATTTGAATTTTGATGATGGTACGACCGAAACTACTGCACCAGTGTCTATTAAAAAATTCAGTTTGTTTAATTTATCAAAAATGAAAAGGCGGCGAGCAGGTGTAATTTGTTTTCCATCATCCGCCACCGTCATGATGGAACGTTTTAATTTAAAGAATATTGGTTATTATTATTATTATTTTTATTTAAGAAATTGCAAGGTTTAATGCATTTATAAGCTTTATTTCCAAACTTCTGATGGTACCAACATACACATTGGTATTGCTTTGAATTTTTTGAATTGCTTCTATCTCTGCCTCTGTGTTGTTGATCAATTCTACGCTCTGTTTTAAGCTCTGCAATATCTAAGTTAATCTTGTCTAAATGTTGGCACAGAATTGATGTTAGTTGTGTAAGATTCTGTATGCACTGTTCCACCGATTTTGTGTCCGTGCTTCCAACTACTGAAGAGTTTTGATTACTAAAAGTGAGATCGTTTAGTTTGTCAGCAAGGATGAGCTGTTCTTCAACACTTTTGTCTGAACTACACGTCAAATAAACTTGTAAATTTTGAGGTAATTTACGAAACCATAGTTTAAAAAGTAATTCGCGACCGATGATTGATTCAGAATCTACAAGAGATTTTAAATCTCTGTAGAGTTCAGATGGTTTACGGTCCCCTAATTGCGTATTTGATAATAGTTGGTCTAACTTCTTCTCTTCACTAAGAGAAAACCGTTCTATAAGTGTTTTTTTAATACACTGGTACTTGTTTTCGGTTGGTGGTGGATTCAAGATATCAATTATTTTACTGATGACATCTTGTGGTAGTGCGCGTAGAACGTAATGAAATTTCAGGAAATCATCAGATATATTTTGGATGATAAATTGTCCTTCTATAAGCAAAAACCAAGCATCAGGACAACTTGTCATGAATGTTGGTAAGTTGAAAGAGTTTGGATTTAAAGGAATTGTAAATGGGTAAATATTGGGTTCTTGTTGTTGTTGCATGTTAATGTTTTGGTTTGTTGTGTTGTGTATAGGTGTAGATGTTGCAGATATATTTATGTTATTGTTGGGATGTTCAAATTCAAATAAAGGGTTGTTGCGAGTAAATGATCGTGTTATCGGCATTAAAATTTAGTTAATTTCAATTAAGTATAATTTAAATTATTTTCACTGGAGAGTTGTTTACAAATGTGTGTTAAAATGGTGTGAAATAAAATTAAAGAAGAAAAATATATAAATAGAGAATGGTGAATTAAAAAAATTATGAGTGTTAAGTGATAACGCGATGGCAGTATAACGAGAATAAATGATATTATTAATTATTGATAAAATCAAAAGATAAATAAAAGGATTATTTAAAATTAAATTAGTATACTTAATTAATTATCAAGACTTGATTCTTTTGAAGAATAGTGCATAAAATGGGGTTCATGGAGTTGATGAACATGAGTTGATTGAAGAATGGTATCTATATAGGTGCTTCATTCCGTTTTGTTGCAAATGGATTTAGTTATATTTCAAACATTGAGTTTTTTTTTAAAAGTCCTCTTATATTTTTATGCGTTGCAGTTGAGTATGCTTCTGTTGTTGTAAGCGCCAAGGTTTCATAAACGACGCAGTATCGGCAAAAACTTTAGAAAGTTTGGTTAGTTTTAAATTTTTAGGTGTTCTTTTTGATGGTTTGGTTCTTCAGGATCGCCAAATATAGAAGTCAAAATTCCATATATATTTTGCACAATATTTATTATTAAACACAATTCTTAAATTATAAACATTCGAATGAAAATTATCTATCAAAATTTTTGTTTTTTAAAGAAAGTCTTTTAAAATATTTCTAGATGGAAATATTAAATTAAACAAGTATTTAATAATATAAAGTATAATAATAGTAAGGTACAAATGAAAGTAATTACAATTTTGCATATGAAAAGGACACTACAAATACTAATACTAATACTAATACTAATACTAATACTTATACTAATACTAATACTAATACTAATACCAATACTAATACTAATACTAATACTAATACTAATACTAATACTAATACTAATACTAATACTAATACTAATACTAATACTAATACTAATACTAATACTAATACTAATACTAATACTAATACTAATACTCATACTAATACTCATACTAATACTAATACTAATACCGTTCAACAAAAATGTAGATCGCTTTGGCTCATACTTCTCTCACGCAGTACTCTCTTTTTGACTGTGGTGTCGAAAGTAAATTTTTTTATATAGGCAATGCTGGCAAGCGGCTTATAAATTGGTTACGAACTTTATATTTAGAAAAAAAAATGATTAAGGGACATCAGGAGTACAAGGATTTTTGTGTTTACATTTAAGAGCAATATATTCTATAAAGATTTCAATAAATGTATAAGATCATAACCGTCTTAAGTTAGTGTCTATGTAATAAACAAGGTTTATGGTTTAATGCTTCAAAGGCTAACAACATTCTATTCTAATAAAACCAAATAACACTTAAGGACAAAATGAACATTGTGCACGAAGCAAGTGGAAGCAAAGGCTCGATTAATCCTGTAAAACGGCGATGGAGAAGTAATTGTTTGTCAGCCCATGTTTAAATCGGACATAAATCTTAAATGTTTACCTAAATTAAATTTTATCTACAAGTACTTAAATGAAAAGAATAAACAACTTGTCAAGAATATAAATTAAGGTTTTCGAAATAAAAACACTTGATTTAATTGGCACTATGTGCCAGTGTAATAACTTTATTAGATGCTCTTCTTAGACTAACTTAAACAACTCCAAATAAACTTATTATATCTTCCTATACTTGTCGCTTCAGCTGCGCTTTTGTCGTTGATATTGTTGTTGGACTTTTAGCTGCACCTTAGTGGTTGTTGCTATTGTTCTTGTATTGCCTGCACTGCTATTGTTGTTGTTGTTGTTGTACCGGTTGAATCTGCTGTTGCAGCGCTGCCGTTATTTTTGGCTTGCTGCTGTTATATTTTGTTGGCTCAGCATTTGGCTTATGTGGGAATGGAATATGCGGCAAAATTGACAAATTGTCACGTACCATCCTCGTATTACAACTGGAGCGGATACGTGTGTTAACTTCTCCCCCCGTTAAGAGGAGCCGTCCCCGGTTTCTTTTAAAACTCTTTCTAAGGCTATGACGTTGTTAATCTTCTTGCGACGTTTTGTGATTAACAAAACTATAACAATGATTACGACTGTTACTATCGAAGAAATGAAAATTAGTAGCCATTGCGTAGATTGTTGATGGATTAGTTCTTTCAGGCTGGCAATATGGCCAATGTTTTTTATATTAACTTCATGCAAGTACGGAAGTGATAACAGCGTAACATGTTCCGTGATATTGACAAATTTAACTGATGCGGGTTGAGGGTGTGAATGACTGATTTTCTTCCAATTCGTAAAAGTTGTACCGTTTATGGTTATTTCACTTTCGAAAGTTACAAGAAGGGTTCCATGCATCAAGATTGCTGAGTTATTTCCTTCCTGTATCTCAGCTGTCTGATCATTCACAATTACTAGTCCATCATCGATCTCTTCAACTGGTGTTATATGGTACGCCGAAGTGGTCTTGCAGGTTGCGAAATTATTGTTCAGTAATTGTCGCACGCAGGAGTTTCCTTTTAGAGGTTGGCAGAATGTGATTGTGGCTGCATCTCTGCAATTTCCGAGAGGTTCATGTAATATTTTGCAGTTGGCAACGGTATTTGTCTCTAACATTAGGATCTTATGTTTACTTATTACAGGCAATATCTTAATTTTACTACATATTTCTTCAATTTTTGGATACTTGATTACGAAATGGATACTATTGCTATCTTGGAATATTTTCTGTTTTGAAATACTTAAAATATCACTTATACTAATATTTGCAAAGTGTTCCGCGATTAACAAATTTTGTATTTCAGTACTATCTAGTATAATAGGATTTATTACATTAACTTTTCCAAGAATGACCGAATAGATGGTATCCTCAATACTCGTTATTATGGCCTTGTTTCTGGCTATAGCTAGTTCGAATAGGTGTCCGGTATCTATTTCTTTTTTTATTGTAACATTGAGAAGCTTGTTTACCGTCTTTGTTAATTGGTTAATTCTAATCTGCATTTCGGTATTTATAAGGACCTGTCTTTCATTAGCCTCTATTAAAGCTTCCTCCTTAGTGGCCACCTGATTAAAATCATCGAAATCTGGGGTGCCAGCAATGTATTTTAGTGCCGTTCCCAAAAAATTGATGCTTCGCGATTGTCGATGGTGGATTCTGAGCGCGCTAAGTAGGTTAAAGATCTGATCCACATCTGCTTTAAGTAATTTTCTCATGTGCGACTGTGGGAAGTGGTCGAGTAAGTTTTCGGTATCATGGGCTATGGTTTCATAATCGGTCAGGTTTGTTCTATGCAGTAGGAACCCGTAGCTATTGTAAACAGCCACTGCTCCATCGGTTATCGGAATGTAGTGTGAATCGGTGTAATTCAAAAATTTGGCTCGTTTCGCTTGAGCGATTGCCAGTATAAAAAGCCTGAAAATACAAGAATATTACCTTATATTACTTTTATGGACCTCTTTACCCTCAATCAATAAAGTAGTTCCTAAGTCTTTTTCAACTACTTTTTCGATATAGAGCTTTGTAAATTTGTTCCCTATTCTTCTATTCGTTTTAACATAAACCTTTTCCCCTGGTTCGAACTGTCTAGTTTTTTTCCCAGAATTGAGTCTCTGCAATTCTGCGTGTTGCGCTTTAGCTATTCTTGATTCGATTTCTTTTCGCAGAGCTTCGGGCATAGAATGGACAATATCTATCGGTCGTTTATTTGTGGTAGAATGAATTGTCCTGTTGTATTTCGCAGTGGCGAGTAGAATTAAGTCAATCGTGTCGTTTATACCTTGTGTTAATTTTGTACATCTGGCTATTTCTGAAAGCGTACTGTGGAATCGCTCAACCTGTCCGTTCGTAGTGCTATGATGTGGAGGTGTTGTAAATATGTTTATCCCAAAATGGTCTCTTACTAGCGAGCTAATTGTATGTGAATGAAAAGATTTTTCATTATCACAGACAATTGTCTTGGTGTCCTTGAAAAAATTTAAAATTTGTAGTATGGGTTCTTTAATGTCAACTATTGATCTGGAATTTATTGCCGAAACTATGGCAAATTTTGAGAATTTATCAACACAAGTTAGAAAGTGTTGATTGTCAGTAGAGTAGATGTCGATGTGCAAAATTTCACCAGGCCTTTGAGGTAAGGGTGTTTTGCCAATCTCCGGGTTCGGAGGGTGACGCTGATACTTTGCCTCCCTACAGATTCTACAATTTGAAGTTATTTCTTTTAGGCTCTTACGCATGTCAGGGAAATAGTAATCGTCCAGAACTTGTTTAAGGTTTTCTTGCACCGAACGATGGGCTCTATTGTGCTCCGCTTGCAAGATTTCCCTTTGGTCATTTTTATTAAAGATGTCTGTCACCTGCTTTGCTGCACGTAGGAATTTAACAGCAGGGAACATTGAGATAACTTTATCCTGAATCTTGGCCAAGGTAGGTAGGTCACACAATACTCCGTTGACTACGTTGGGATTGACGCATGACCTAAAAGTCTTCAGAAGATTATCTATATTGGAAAAAACAATACGATGTCTAACTTGGGATTTGAAAAGTATTTTTGACGTAGTTGTTTCAGTATTTCCTTCTTCTAGGATAAGCTGATTTCTGAAACAGTTTATGGGATTCTCAACAGTGGGAATTGTTTTTGTCAGTGACTCCTCACTGTGGACCGTGTTTGATGAATTGCTAGAGTTTCCTAAAGCATTGATATGTTGCCTCGACAAGGCGTCGGCTACAATGTTCGCCCTACCAGGTTTATAAAAGAATTTGGGTGAAAATTCCTCAACAAACGCTCTCCACCTTTTCAACTTTGAGTTAGGATTTTTATCTGATATAGCGAACGTGAGAGGCTGATGGTCAGTAAAAATACTCAACTGCTTAACACCATAAAGATAATTTCTGAGCTTTTGTAAAGCCCAAACTATTGCGAGCAGTTCACGTTCATTAGTTGCGTAATTCTCTTCAGTCGAAGAGAGAGTCCTGGAAATCATGGTTATAGGCCGTCCCTCTTGAGAGAGAACTGCTCCTAAAGCATGTGACGATGCATCTGTGGTTAGTTCGAATGGCTTTTCGTAATCAGGATAAAGTAGAAGTACGTCCTCTGACGCCAGTATTTCCTTTATTTTGCTAAAGGCTTTTTGTGCTTCTTGATCGAAATCTATCCGAACGTTTTTTGATTGGTTAGCACCAATATTTCCATTTTCGCCTCGCAAGTATCTTGTTAGCGGTTTAGCAATTAACGCATAGTCCCTGATAAATCGTCTGTAGTAACCAGACAATCCAAGAAATGATCTTAAGCCTCGGAGTGTCTTAGGAACCTCGTAATTAATGATATCCTTTACTTTGTCCGGACAGGTTTTCAGCCCGTTCTTGGAAACAACGAAGCCAAGGAATTCCACCTCTTCTTTGAAGAATTTTGTTTTTTCTAGTGAAATCCTCATGTTAGCTTCAAAAAGTTTCTTCAAGACACGCCTTATATCCTTCGTATGTTGTTCATAGCTAGAGGAGAATATAATTACGTCATCTATGTAAACGTGACAACTTTTGCCTATCTCGTCCCTAAGAATGTCGTCAATTGCTCGCTGAAAAATGCTTGGAGCATTTTTCAATCCAAATGGAAGTCTACAGAACTCGTACTTGCCGTTATTGACAGAAAAAGCTGTCTTTTCTCTGTCACGCTCAGCGAGATTTATCTGGTGGAAGCCAGACTTGAGATCTAGAGTAGTAAAGTAGGAAGATTTCCCTAAATTTGAGAGAATAACCGAGGTGTCCGGAATCGGGTACCTGTCGCTTGTTGTTTTTTCATTGAGTTTCCTAAAGTCAATGACCAAACGCATTTTACGCTCTCCTGTCTCAGTGGTTCCTTTCTTGCCTACGACCCATATTGGATTGTTATACGGAGAGCGAGAAGGCCTAATGATACCGTCTCGTAGTAGTTCGGAAATTTCCTTATTCACAAACTCGGATGCGGCTATTGGGTAAGGATAGGACTTGGAGTAAACTGGTTGGTCATCGTTTGTTCGGATTGTCGCTACGATATTGGTATTATAGGGCAAGGCTTCATTTGGATCTGCAAAAACTCCTGCCTGTTCTTTGATAATGAGAGAGACTTGTTTTTTGTGATTTGGGTTTGATAAAATATTGTTCACCTCGCGGCAAAAAAAATACAAGAGGGCTTCCCGTTTATTATTGTAGCAAATCATTCCTTTTTTCATATCAAGAGTCGCACCAATTTCCTTGAGAAAATCGAAACCGATAATGCCATCGAATGTTTGGAGTGACGGAAGAATAAAAAACTGAGCGTTTGTGTCGAAAATATTCATGGTGCACTTTCTTTGGATTTTTTCGGTACCGTGAATTGATTTAACTAGGAATGGATTTTCAATATGCTTGACACCTTTGAGGGTTTCTAAATTTGTAATGTAATTCTTTGCGGCACCCGTATCTATTAAGAATTTTAATTTCCTCCCTGCCAGTGTTCTGGTGACGTAGGGCAGGAGGGATCCTGTTCTAAAAAATTAATCTCGTCCGTTGCCTCAATCTCCTCGTCCTCTGGGATATCGCCGTCGTCGTCTCCATCTTCGTCCTCGTAATCCCCGGGGAAGTAGAGGTTTTTGGCAACATAAAACCCGGGTGTGTCCCGGTCATCGCGTCCGCGCTGCCTCAAATGGTTCACACGTTGTAGCTTATTGGCTGGCAATCTATCGCTCTCAATAGGTCTTTTCGCTGGTCGGATAGCTTGAGGATTAGGGCTTAGGAAGGGATTTCTGTTGAAGTTTGGCGCAGTGTTGCGGAACAGTCCCTCTGGCTTATTGTGCCTAAAGCGGGATGACGTTGGGTCTGTGTCCATAGGCACTGGTCGAGGATACGCGTTCGTTACTCTTCGATAGTGGGGTGAATTATGAGGGCCATAATTATTAAGTTTTGTGAAAGTACCCACTTGGTTTCGATTTGGGCTTATAAATGCCTGTGCGAAAAGGGATCGTGCATGGTTTGATTCAAGCTCTTGGGCAAGAGCTAGAGCTGTTGGCATGTCTGTCGGTCTGGAGGAGAAAAGAATGTCACAGAGGGGTTTGTTAAGTCCCGAGATGAACACTCGAAGGGCGTCTTGTCGGTACTTATTATTAAGGGAGTTTATTAGTTCCGTATTACCGTAATGTGTCATAATATTTTTGTTTACTATTAATGACAGTTTCCGTTCCACGTCGTCGTAGAACTGGGAGATTGTGCGTTGCCCTTGCCTTAAGGTAGACATTTCCTGCTCTACCAGGTAGATGGGCCTCTTGTCGGCGTAAGTGAAGTCTAGACGAGCGATTATGGCGTGAAAATTTAAAATGGTATTGAAGGATGACAAAACCATATTTGCCGAGCCCACCACCTTATTTCTCAAAATGGCAACCGCCTGGTAGTGCTTGGAACTACCGTCAAATTCCTCAAAAAGTTTATACGCAGCATGGGCAGCCTGCCTCCATGATACGTAGGTGGCTCTATCGCCACCGAACTCCGGTAGTGATTTTATAAGATCGAGTGATTCCTCACATCTGACGGTCGGGTCAATTGTTACTGGTTCGTATTGCGTAACGGTGGTCGGTGTTTCTAGGGTTTTTAATCTAGCGGTCAACTCGTCGACGGAACCCTGGAATTCTCGTCTTGTTTGTTCCGTTGCAGCCCTTATTGCGGCATTAACGATGGCTTGAAGAGCTTGAGGATCCATCTCAATCGTTACAACTTTCTTTATTACTAACTATTTGTTATCTTTATTTTCAGATTCTAGGTTTTCTTCAACAGTTAATTGACTGAGATTTAGTAAAAGTACAAGGGTTTTTTCTTCAAAAAAAAACTTTTTAATTAATTTAAAATTTTTCTAATTAATTCAAAGACATACAAAACATCTGGAAGAACTCAATTCTTAAGTAAACATTCACTTACATATAAAATATTCTACTCATCATTTCTTAAAATCTCGATTGCTTCGGTGGGTGCAACAAATACGGGATATTCTCTGCAGCTGCGGCAGTAATTGACTCCTTCGTGAATTAACGAACGTTTTTCCTTTCTCGTTTCAGGTAGGTACTGGAAGGTTTTTTCCAATTCAGTTCTTTTCAGAAAAATTTTAGATATTTTTCACTTGTTTTTTCCAGTATTGAAAAATTAAGATTTTTTCACTTCAGTTTTATTTTTCAGAAGATTTTAGATTTTTTTACTTCAGTTTTTTAGTATAGAAAAATTTAGATTTTTTCACTTCAGTTTTATTTTTCATTAGATTTTAGAATTTTTTACTTCAATTTTTTCAGTATAGAAAAATTTAGATTTTTTCACTTCAGTTTTTTCAAAAAAAAAAATTTAGATTTTTCCACTTCAGTTTTTTCAAAAAAGAAAAATTTAGATTTTTCCACTTCAGTTCGTTTTTCAGGAGATTTTGGATTTTTTCCACTTCAGTTTTTTCAATATAAAAAATTTTACGTTGTTTTTTTCCAATTTAGAAAATTTTTACGCTGTTTTTTTCAATATAGAAAATTTTTAACGCTGTTTTTTTTCAATATAGAAAATTTTTAACGCGAGTTCGAGCTCACTGGCCACTTTCAATTTTCCTTTTTATAAAGAATTTTTTTAGTGGCCCCACGTTGGGCGCCAATTAAGGTTTTCGAAATAAAAACACTTGATTTAATTGGCACTATGTGCCAGTGTAATAACTTTATTAGATGCTCTTCTTAGACTAACTTAAACAACTCCAAATAAACTTATTATATCTTCCTATACTTGTCGCTTCAGCTGCGCTTTTGTCGTTGATATTGTTGTTGGACTTTTAGCTGCACCTTAGTGGTTGTTGCTATTGTTCTTGTATTGCCTGCACTGCTATTGTTGTTGTTGTTGTTGTACCGGTTGAATCTGCTGTTGCAGCGCTGCCGTTATTTTTGGCTTGCTGCTGTTATATTTTGTTGGCTCAGCATTTGGCTTATGTGGGAATGGAATATGCGGCAAAATTGACAAATTGTCACGTACCATCCTCGTATTACAACTGGAGCGGATACGTGTGTTAACTTATATAAGTTAACGACAACAACTTATCGACTCAACAACGATAACAATGAATGGCAATGGCAATAAAATTTGATATTTTAATAAATTTTTTGTTGATTTTTTTTTTTTTTTTTATTTACCTGCTTACGACAAACAGGAAAGAGATTTGCAACGAATCAATGCACAACAAACATAAGTATAACAAAAGAAATGCATAAATTATTTGAACAAAAGTGATTCGATGCGGCACTAAGCGACAACAATGACGTTGACGACAAGGAGTATAGAAAGAAGTCAGCTAGACAGAAAAAGATAGTCAAGTAGGAATACTTACGAAGTAAGTAAACGATTGACAGCAGATGTTCGTGCAGTGAACTTGCATGCTGCAAAAACGTTGAATATTTGAAGTAGTTGCCTGCCGAGTCTAGCAATTTGGCAAGAGCTAAAATCATGCCATGCCAGGTTGGAAAGTGGTATTTTGTTGTATGGATCTTATTCAAGGAAAAATATTTATGCAGCTATCTGAATCCTTAAGGTGGACTTTAAGAAGACATTTAATAAAAAAGTACTCCACGATTTTTAATGAGTGCATTGCTCCCTATTGAAGTTGATTGCTTCTATGGATGGTCACATGTAATGTCATACTAGGAGAGCTAGCTGCTCAACCAAAAAAAAAAAAATATTTATATTAAGATTTACTGGCTCAAATATAGAAATCCTCACATTTTTCTTACAGTGCCACACCTATCTTCAGAAGACATGCCTATTTTCAGACTCTTTTTTGTGTTAACGGCAAGCAAAGAAAAAAGATTTCACTACCTATAGAAAATCTTGAGTCGAAAGTAGCTGGTAAACGTTTAAGTAAACGATGCAACAGTCACTGTAAATTGAAGTTTAAGAATCTTTTTTTAGGCCAAAGTATTTTGCACAGTCTGTATAAAAAATATCGAAGCTCTTTGCCAAATCATACAGACACGTGACACTCACTTGTTAAAGTTTTCTGAAGTCTAAAGACGTTTATATAACTACGTAAACATATGGGTCTCAAAGTACACATTAGTTTCTGTGTCTGTGTGGGTCTGTGTTTATATGTATTGACGACAAGATAGCATGCAATTTTTGGCATGAAATTCTAATATCAATTGAAAACAAATACAGAAGTGGGAAAATCAATGTATAAACAATATGTTCATCTATATAAACATATACATATTTTGTATATATTTGCAAAAGTCTGCATGTGTTTTCATGTTAGTTGAAGTGTGCTTTTATAGATTGGTTTAAGTAAGTGAGTATTTTCAAGAGTGTCACACTTGCACTCAGCTAACTTCATCATACACACACAGACACACACACACATCCACACACAAATTATTCCACGTCAATTCCTTGTTCATTTGTTGTTTTTGTATTTGCCATCGACATCCTGCACCACTTCATGACACATAATTTTCTTCAATAAAGTCGCACAGCGCGTAGTTTTGATCGTCAGATTACAATTTATTAACTTCTTTAAGCATTTTCCTACGAAACGTAAATATTTCATTGAAGTCACAAGACATTCTACTTATAGAATTTAAGTGTTTTGGATACTTAAATCTTTAATTGAGTATTCTGAGAGGATATCCTTGGATACGCGGAATTTAATCAGTTCTTTTGGGAGAAAAAAAAAAGAAATAAATAAACCAAGAAATAACGCTAAACGTTTCCATATTTATTTGTTGATTATATCCCAAGTTTGCTTTTAGAAAAGTTCTTTGAAAACTGAAAAAGTTGAATCTGTTTAAGATTTTAGGAATAATTCAAACCTGCCCAGTAGCCAGATTTTTAGGAGTTTTGATAAAAAATATGTTAGTCCTATTAAAAAATTAAAAACAATGGAATTTTTCAAACCATATTGTTTACTTTTAAAATTAGTCTTGAATGTCTCTTTTTATCGAATTAATTTTTAAAATAATATTTTTGATTTTTGGCTTACAATATTTTGAAAAATGATTCAAATCTTGAATTTTTTAATGTTTTTAAAAGATATAACAGCAAAAATAAACAGAAAAAGTAAACATTCTGCTCACAATATTGTAAAAAAATTAAAAAAAATGAAATTTCCAACACAAAAATAATTGAAAAGTGAAATATATTACATTTATTTATGTTTAAATAAGCATTCAAAGTTCTTAACCTTATAAAAAAGTGTGACCATAAAATATATGTAGGTATTATATATACAGTGAAAGCTCCCAGAAGCGGACACCGATGGTAACCTACTTTTTGTCCGCATATGAGTGATGTCCGCTTGTGGGAATGTCGTGGGCACTACCAAAAATTGTTCGTTCCCAAGAATGTGTCCGCTTATAGGAAATGTCCGCTTATAAGAGCGTCCGTCTATGGGAGCTTTCACTGTATCATATATCATTATACATATTAACGGGTTATAACTAAAAATCTGCACTAATTTGCATTGCTTGCAGTTTCAACACGCTTTGTTTTGCCCCGAAGACATTCCGTTATTAGATGATTTATTGCATAGTTTTTCTATCATATGACTCATGGCAGCGCACTTGTTACGTTAGTCTGTAAAATGCCTTCACAGCAGCAGCATCTCCGCGAGCGTATTGTACGTTTTTATCAGGAGCATTTAGAGGAGGGAAAAAAGTTCACATGCGTACATTTTATGCAGGAGGGCGTGTCAAAAAGGACAGTATATTCTATCCTGAGTACATTAAAAATAGATAGACAACCTGGTTCGGGAAGAAAACCGACTATTTTTACTAAAAAAAAACATTAAAAAGCTTAAAACTGCCTTTCACAACAAAGATGGCATTAGTCAAACCGAAGCCGCTAGAAAATTCAAATGCTCGCAGCCATATATTTGTAAAAAATTAAAATCACTCAATATTAGAGTCAGAAAGAAGCAGCGGTCTCCAGAGTACACTGAAGAGCAAATTAAATTAGTAAAATCTCAATGTCGGTGGATGGTCAAAAATTATAATGGAAAATCTTTAATTTTGTATGACGAAAGTTATTTCCCACTTAGTGCTCCACAAATGCCTGGAAACAATATATTTTACACCAATGACATATCTTCATGCTCTCCTGATGTAAAATATAAATACAAAAAGAAGTTTGAGCAAAAAGTTATGCTTTATATCGCTGTCTCTGACAAAGGAGTTTCGGAGCCTTACTTTAAGCCAAGTGGATTGGCAATAAATCACGTGATCTATCAAAATGATTGTTAAGGCAAAATTTTGATTCCATTTCTTCATAAATATTATCATAACGATAATTATGTATTTGGCCAGACAAGGCCTCCTCGCATTATGCAAAGAAGACGTTAGAGTTCATGGTAAGCAAAAATATCCATTTTGTGCCTAAAGACAGGAACCCCACTAACTTGCCACAATGCCGACCAATTGAAGATTTCTTCGGAGAACTGAAAAGTTTGGTCTACAAGAATGGCTGGAAGGCCAAAAATGTGAAGCAGTTGACTCGTCGTATCCGGAAGTGCCTGAAGGAAATCGACACATATGGCGTTCAACGGGCTTGTTCACAAATACGAACCAAATTACGACGGGTGGCCGACAAAGGCCCGTTTATTGAAGTTCATTAATTAAAAACTATTATTAATATTATAATTGAACTAGAAAGTATTGTTTTAGTATATGATAATGTTAAATTTTGAATTTCTGATGTGAATAAACTCAGTGCAGATTTTTAGTTATAACCCGTTATATACATAGCTATTCTTATAAGTATCGGCAAAAAATAAAAAATTGTCATTATCAAAAAAAGTTACAAGCAATCAAGATAAAGACAAGTGTTTAAAGATATGAAAAATATGTGTTATTGAATAAAATTAGCACAGAAAAAAAGAGTAAAAAAAATTTCGATAGCGCCTTTGTTGGACGTTTAAAGTAAAAAAAAATAGCAAAAATGAATTCCTTGTACGAAGGAATTCCCGAGTAATAATTTTTTCAGAAAAAAAAATTTGCTAAAAATCCAAGTGCTTTAATAACACTGTGAAACAAATTCAGGGTAGCAAAAGTTCCCAGTGGGCAATTGCAGGAGTCCGAAGGCCTTCTAGCAGGCCTGCGTTAAGTTTTCATAGGCCTTACACACTCCTTGCAAACACCGTTTTATTGCTTGTATGAAATGGGGAATTTGTCAGTACTTCCGCACTCGCTTTGGGAAAATCCCTGCTAAAAGCGCTTTTTGAAAATGTATTCTTAAAGTACTTTCTTCTTAAGGCCTGATTATTGCACTGCGCTTATTATGCCTGAAATAGGTGCTCTCTCCACAGGCCTTCAGGCAGGCATTTGTTAAGATTTAACAGACCTTTTACACTCCTTGCAAAAACCGTTTTATTGTTTGTGTGGAATGGGAAAATTTGTCAGTACTTTCCCACTCACTTTGCTAAAAAGCCCTTCTAAAAGCCCTTTTTTGAAAATGTATTCTTAAAGTACTTTTTTATAAGCCCTGATTATACTATCTTGTTTATTATGTTTTTATTGCATTTTAACTCACATACACATCACAGAGAAATAACGAAAACTTCTTGCCTTCCCTTTAACAGGCAGGCCTTATAGAAGCCCTCACCGATGCAGTGATGTTGTTAACTGTGTTGACGCCAAAAAAAGCAGCAAAAAAATGCATGCCTTTTTTTCAAGAGGCCTGACTGAATTGCCCACTGGGTTAGGTCGATTCTGAGAATGAGGGGTGAAAATAGAGGCTAAATTAAATAGTCGATAATTTGCTTTAAAACTCCCAAAACCATTAAATAAATAGCGATTTAGGTTGAAGTAATTAAAAAGTTAAGTTCCAAGAGTTAGAAATTAGTAAAACAACTTTTTTGTTTTCAACCACCGCACAGGTAGCGATTTTTTTTTTTTTTATTTCGTGCAAGCGATTTCAAAAATAGAGATTCAGTTAAGACTCGAAACTCAACCGAAGCTGATGTTTTTTAATTTTCGCTCGGTCGTGATGAAATTCGCTATTAATTTTTTTGGAACTTATTTCATTTTGTGAGTGATTTGAGTTAAGTGCATCGGTTTCATAAAAATAACAAAAAAAACATTGTATAATATATATTGTATTAAAAATGTCGAAACCAAAATGTAAAATGGACTATTTTTGTAATGTTTGTGGACGTTTCATAGCAAGCGAGTGATTTTTTTTTTTTTGGAAGCCTATAAACAATATTTCTCGCAAGAGTTTATCACTGACGTAAACTATGCTCCTAAAAAAGTTTGCTTTAATTGCTATTCAACTCTTATGCAATGGAAAAGTGAAAAGAAGAAGTCTACGTCTTTTGGTATACCAATGATGTGGTTAGACACCAGCCCGCATCAAGAAGAAAATTGCTATGGATGTATCAACTACCATAAAACTTTGAGTAGAAGGAAGGCAAAGAACAAAACTTATGTAGCAGTACCAAGTGCCCAATTACCATTACTGCACTCAGAATTCGTTCCAGTGCCAACATACCGAAGTATTGATCTTCAAACAGATATCATATCATATACAGATTTCTTCTCAGAATACGACCCTGGTGAAGGTACATCCTATGAAACAGCGCAAATTAACAAAAAAAGTAAACATTTTGCTCACAAAATTGTAATAAAATTAAAAAGAATGAAATTTCCACCACACAAATAATTAAAAAGATAAATATATTATAGCATTTATTTATGTTTAAATAAGCATTCAAAGTTTTTAACCTTATAAAAAATGTATGCCCATGAAATATATGTATATATTATATATATATCATTACTCATATTATATACATACATAGTTACTGTTATAAGTATAGGCAAAAAATAAAAAATTGTCATTGTCAAAGAGAGTTACAAGTAATAAAGATATGAACAAAGTAAGAAAATAAAGAAAAATTTGTGTTTTTAAAATTAGCACAGAAACCTGTAAAACATATTAAAAAAAAAATTTCGATAGCGCCTTTGAACGCCTTTGAACGCTTAAAGTAAAACTAAATAGCAAAAATGAATTCCTCGTACGAAGTAATTCCCGAGTACCAATTTTCTCAGAAAAATATTTCCAAAAAAATTCAAGTGCTTAAATAATTCTATATAAAATTAATATTTTCCCTGAAAATTAAATTCACACACAGAGAATTATATCCACTGTCGCAACCGAATTGGTGCCCTACCGACTTAGTCGATTGTTGATAACTTTTAAAAAGTAATCAACACAACTACGTAGTTTCCCATAGCCTTGACTGTGGCAATCCGTTGTAAGCACTGCGCTCACGGTTTTCTGAACGAACCCCTTCATCCTTTCAACTTCCATTCAGTTAAATTAACGATCTTGTTAATTGTTTTAACCTTAACTCAATTGTGTGAACGGAGAAGTAAGTAATTTTAACCTACATTCGATTGTATGAATGGACATGTTATCCGTTTTGACTCCCACTCGATTGTATAAACCGACCTGCCAATTATTTTGACTAAAATTTGGTTATTTTGACTAACCCATTGATCGTTTCGACCTACACATGATTATTGACTGTAGATCATTTTGTAGGTTAAGCAATCTACACACAGTATTTCACAGTAATCCTTTTTGTAAAAATAAAATCACACTAAAATAAAACACTGATGCAATAATAAATGCGTTTATGAAGTCAACCATCTACACAAGAAAATTAATTATTACCCAGGGTGCAGACGTGACTATCCTCATTTTTGAATTTTGAGATAGTGCCTCAGACATATAAACAAATTAATAGTCCCAAACAGCGAATGTATTGCCATTAAAACATAAGGAAATATTTTAAGTGTGAAAATAGTTAATGGTTTCCACATTAAGAACTAAAAAGGTTTCAACTTTTTTTATTCGATAAGCAAAAAATTAGTATCAAAGAATGAAGTCTCCAGTAATTGATAACAAATTAAATACGGGGTGCCAGAAGTTACTATATGTTGTACTAAACCAAACATCGGTTCGTCATTGTCATATAAAGCAACCATAAACCATATAATCCATTCATTACTTTTGAAGATATAACTGTTTTTCAACTCACAACGCGCAAATTTTTTATAAAAATTTTTCATGTTTCAGTTATTTCGTAAAAGAGTGAACCATCAAGTGTACATTATACGTATAATGCATAGTATGTAAAATAAAAATCGCGCGGTTCTTTATAAAAATTTTTCGTGTTTTGGTTATTTCGTAAAAGGGTGAACCGTCAAGTGTGCCTAATATGTAATATGTGTTATCTTCAAAAGTAATGCACAGAATTTTATAGTTAATAATACTTTTTATGGTTGATAAAACAAACACTTTCAAATCGCGGTGCCCAGGAAATTGTAATCGTGCCGAGTTCCTGAATGCATTTATGCAAAGCATCAGTGACATTTTTCTTTGAATTCGTGCTTAGCAGATTCACCGAAACTAAAACGTGCTTAAAAATAATAACCTAGTTGCGCAGTTTTGGTGAATCAACTAAGCACCAATTAATAGAAAGTCAATAAATCTTTGCATAAATGCATTAAGGAACTCAGCCTTTTTTATGCATATGTAGATAGAAAGCAATTTTATTTAACTTACCTAATGATTGTTCCTCTTACAAGTTATTCAAAAAAACGACACTACAAAAACTCCATCGATTGAAGCGTAAAAATAATGCTATTGACATAACTTACAATGTGGTTGTTACAATGACTAGTATTGTTCGCTTGTCTGCAATAGCTTCAGTTAGTTATTTCAGACACATTACGTTCCTTGTAGTGGCAAGGAGAGTTGAAATAAATACATTTACGCGGTTCAAGCAACTAACATGACATATTTTCATTTCAACTGAAGAAACATTTGGAAATGAGCGGGTTGCGAAGGAACGATCATTCGCGCCAACTAACAATCAATTGTGCTTATTTCATTCGAGTTACATTAACCAAATATCAGTTGTAGCAATTTTCTTCCGATTACCGCAAATAATATTCATTTCCCGCAACCTTATGCCTATAAATTAATTTTCTAAGTGCAGAAGCCCTGAAGTTCACTTCAGATTTATGTCGTAGAATAACTTTTTGTTATATTAGCTTTTTATGGTTACGGTTGTTTTTGTTTTTTAATAATTTGTTTACTTAAGTTTTCTGTGCCGAAAATTTGTTTTTGATATTTTTCTTTGAAGGGTATGTTCACCAAGCAGTTTTATTTGCTCAAAGCTGTGTTTAATATGATAAGCGCTAAATTCATCTCATTTGCTACCCATTTCGGCAAAATGAGTTGAAAACTCAAATGAGAATTTATATAAGAAATAAGCTTATTGCCCGTCTCATTTCTGATTTTTGTCCGAAATGAGCAAATAAGCTTCGGTGTGAACGAACTATTCAAAATAGTACATTAAGTCTAAAAAGGTTTTATAATTGTTCCTAATGTGTGCTTCGTTAAAAAGCAAGATTTCTTCAGTCTAAGATAGAATTAGTCAAAAAAAGTTTTGGAAGAACTAATCTTTTTATTGTGAATAAAAATATAGTAATTTATTGGAGCCTACAAAGTTGCTTGCATATAATACAATTTATTTTTAATTTTTCTATTTCATCCTTCAGCAGCACTATAAAAATATATTCCGATATTAATGCACAGACAACATTCAAGTCTTATTCTATTAGTTCTTATTTAATCACTTAAAGTCTGAAGCTTTAGGCAGGCTTTCATTCAAAGTATTCTAAATAACAAAAACCGATTTATTATACATATACAACCATTACTTTAAACATTCTTTCACGCTATTCTGAGCAAAGTTTATGATTCATACACATTTATGTGGCAGAGTATGTATGTGTGCTTGCATTTATGTGTATATGTGTTCAAGAACATAACATAAATACAGAATTGTACGCAATTAAAAGTTCAATGTATGGCATGAAAAATAAAGTTTAATTACTTGGATGAAGAAACTTTGCTTAATTATGTTACAACCGCAAGCGTCTGTTTGTGTGTGTGTGTGTGTGTGTATGCAGGATGTGTGTTACTTCCCTGTAGGAAAATCATCTAATTTAAAAGTAGTTGATAAAGTAGTTTTTTGTCAACCACAACTAGTTGAAATTCTGACTTTTTTCCATAGAACGAACTAACATATTTTGTATGGTGATGTCCGCTAAATAAGTCAATTCACTATCGTCTGCATATATTTTCAACTACTTGTTAAATTAGTTAAATTTAAATTAGTTTTTTACTACTTTAACATAACCAATTGAAAACTATTACTGATGGCCTAAAGTTAATAATACATTTTGATGAAATAACATATTTAAATATATGTAAACTTCTAATCTAATAAAAATTTGCAATTAAAACATGTCAAAATCAGAGTAGTTGCCGCCTTAATATAATTCAAAGTAGTCTATCAATCACTTGTTTTTAAGTAGTATTTCAATTATTTCATATATAATGCAAATAAAACCATTTAGAATTGAAGTGGATGCCGCCTTAATATACTTCCAAGTAGTTCATATACTGGTTTATTTTAAACTAGTTTTTTAATTAGTTGTTTTTAAAAACAAGTTAGTTTGTTCCTAAAGGGTTATATATAGTATGTTCAAATCGTATGAATACTAAAGCATGATGGTTTTGGTTGTGGCATACATCCCAGTGGGAACTAAAGAGCGCTCCTAGAAATAGCGCACTTTAAGTGAAGTTTTGGGATATTTTTAGGATTCACTCTCAATATGACTTAGAAAAAATGCAGATGCTGGCATAATTTTTAAAAGAAAATTTTTTTCGAACAATGCACAATATCAACTAAAACTCCATCGGTTTAGTTTACAGCGAAATGTATACGCGAGTTATATCTCTTTAGACCAAATCACAATAAATAGAGAGCATTTTAACCAATCAAATAGCTCAAGGTACAGTGTCAGAAAAGCAGAAGTCAAAAAGTGCTGACTCACCGCATTCCTTCACATAACGATGGTTAATCATGTTTTTTTGTCATCATCGGCCTTGATACCCTAAACACATGTGACGTTTTTTTAATAGTAATAATATGAAATATTTATAAAAGGTGCATATTTTTTATACTAGCTGAAATACCCAGTGTTGCTCAGGAATTTATGTAAATAAATTTTGTCATTAAGTTTTCGTTTTTATGTACATATTTAATAAGCCAGAATAATGAAACAAAAATTGCATGCTGGCTTGTAAGATTCAGAGTTTATTTCCGAATTTACTTGAAAAATCTTTTCTATTTTCTGCTGTTTAATACTGTTCAAAGTTATGAAAAAATAAAGTAAACTTTGAGGGGTAAAAATAATTTATTAATAAGGTAAGCATTTGAGGGGAAGCAAATTTATGTGATTTGTCAATATATTGGCAATCTATGCAAAATTTCGACAGTCTGCTAAAAATTTAGACCTATCTAAGAATTGTGGATAAAGTATTTCATAAAAGTATTTTATTCTAAGTCTGTCTTTTATAAAAATTGTAACACAAATATTCACACAAATTCATTTATGTAACTAGTATATATGATATACATCAAAAGTTTCATCTTCTATTGTAACATTTTTAATTCTGTAAGTGCAAAAGTTTTTTGACCTTTGGAACGTCAACCAGTTTCTCGCAGGAGAATGCAGGAAATAAGCAATGCTGCTTATGTCAACTGCAGTACTGTCATTGTCTACATTACGTACTTTATTGTGAACATTGGCTACAAATTGTCGACATTAGCTGCATTTCCATGCTCGTGGATTTAGAGCGAGGCTCTATTTTATTCACAATGCAAAAACAAAAATTAGAACCAAGTTTTCTTCTGGCTCTATTTCTGATCTTAAAATACTGCCAAGCTTAAATCATTTTTATCTAAATGAAAATAGTTGGCACATCTAAATTACTCTTCGACTAGCTTTTGTCTCACTGCTCGCATTCGCACATTGACACTTCATCGCCAGTGTGCTAAATTGTAATAAAGTTGAACTAAAACTGTTCCACTGAGATTTGATATGATTCAGTGACACGCGAATGCAGCTATTGTCTACAAACTATCGACATTGTCTACACCAAAATTGTCGACAATTACAGTTGACACGTAGAGAAACATCACTATACATACTCCACAAATATGTTATTTGATAACTTTTTCTGACATTTTTCGAATCCCGCATTTCAAATTTTACAAATATTTGAAAATCAACGAAACCATTTTCGAGATATTTGCAAATATAATTTTAGTAATTTTGTCGATTTGGAAATTTTCGAAAATTTCAAAAGGGATATTGTGTTAATCTCTCTTTCATATCGTGCCCACCTGAGATATTTGACTCCAATGTCAGCGAAATTGAGCAAATATAAATTTTTAAGAAACTGTAAGCATAAAAATTGATAAGTCAGAATGTTAAAAAAAAATTATGTTCAAGCAACAGTTAAAATCTACCCTAAAAAAAAATTTATGACTGCAACTTACTACTTTCTATAAAAAAAAAAAATCTTGCAAGATAATACGCTTTGAACACAAAAATGTAAAAATGTAATAATTTTTTACAATTTGAAGAAATATGCATCTCTTATATGTCACATTAAAGGCTAAGATATGCCTAATATTATGGTTTTTAGTTCATCATTCTATGTATAATAGGAGCTGAGAAATATAAGTTAACACAAATGCTTATATCGCTATAGGTTGCAAGGAAAATATGGCCGTGATTTTAAAAGAAGAAGAAGAAAACAATTTTGAAAGCTGTTCTGAGATTCAAATACCCTGGGCAACTGTATAAACCTGTATAGGACACGGACTTTACCACTATTGTGGTAGATTTGCCACATTTTTTCAAAATTTAAATATCTGCCATTTTTACCACCGAATGCTTGAAATCTACCACTACTTACACCATCATAAAATTTTTTGATGAATTTGTTCTTTTACTATCATGAGATTTTGACATATGCTTGTTGTTGTGAATGACATGATATTGACTTTCAGCTGTTAATATTAAATCTTAAATTAAAGAATTTTGTGATGAAAAAAACCTATTCTAGCCTCCGGCAAAACTAATAAGATTTTATAAATATTTTAAGTTTGTTGATAGACGGTTTATTGCTCTCTAGTTTTTGTTTTCCTTCTAATGTATATTTATATATTTTTGGCATAAATCTAATTTATTGCCAGGAGCCCAATTTTTTTTAATAGTTCAAAATACGTATCTTTGCCTTTTCCAAACTTTGGTGAATATTATCTCGAAAACCATAAATAAGCGACATTTTTTAATGAACGCTTCTTAGATTCAATTTCTTCACGGTTCGATAAAAGCTACCGTCGCGGTAAACTCAAAACTCGACGGAAATGAAGATATGATTTTCCAGCAAGTTGTGAGTTTACCGGAACGGTAACTTTTACTGAACTGTGAAGAAATTGGGCCTTAAGAGGTTAAAACTCATATTTAAAATGAAATTAGGCTCCTGCCCCTAAGCTAGATGTGTTCTATATTGTTTTGTTGACTAAAAATTGTTCGTTTTTTTTTAACTATTTTTGTTTAAAAAAAAAATATTGAATATATAAAATTTTTTGTAGTAAAATATATTGGGTTGGCAACTAAGTAATTGTGGATTTCACTCATAGATGGCTTTAGTTGAATTTTTAGGTTTGCTGACCTAATCGAAATGTCAAACACATTTTATTATTTGATAGTTGGTACTTCAACTGTCAATCAGTAAAAAAAATTGCTTGATCGGTTGTGTAGGTTTTTTTTTGGCGTCTGTTGAAAAATGGAAAATCAAAACGAACATTTTTGTCATATTTTGCTTTTTTATTTCCGGAAAGTAAAAAACGCATCGCAAGCTCACAAAAAGTTATGAGCTGTTTATGGTGACGAAGCTTTAAAAGAACGGCAGTGTCAAAATTGGTTTGCCAAATTTCGTTCTGGTGATTTTTCACTCAAAGATGAAAAACGCTATGGTCGCCCAGTTGAAGTTGATGACGACCAAATCAAAGCAATAATCGATTCGGATCGTCACAGTACAACACGTGAGATTACAGAGAAGCTTCATGTATCACATGCATGCATTGCAAATCGCTTCCCTATAGGAACAAACTAAATTGTTTTTAAAAACAACTAATTATAAAACTAATTTAAGATAAACCAGTATATGAACTACTTTGAATTATATTAAGGCGGCATCCACTTCAATTCTAAATAGTTTTTATTGCATTATATATGAAGTAATTGAAATACTACTTAAAAACAAGTGATTGATAAACTACTTTGAATTATAGTAAGGCGGCAACTACTCTGATTTTGACATGTATTAATTGCAAATTTGTATTAGATTACAAGTTTATATATATTTAACCATGTTATTCCATTAAATATTATTAACTTTAGGCCATTAGGCAATTGGTTATTTTAAAGTAATTAAAAAAATAATTTAAATATAACTAATTTAACAAGTAGTTGAAAATATATGCAGACGAAAGTCAATTGACTTATTTAGCGGACATCACCATACAAAATATGTTAGTTCGTTCTATGGAAAAAAGTCAGAATTTCAACTAGTTGTGGTTGACAAAAAAACTACTTTATCAACTACTTTTAAATTAGTTGATTATCCTACAGGGTTAGAACAACTTTGCTATGTACGAAAACTCGATATACGGGTTCCTCATGAACTGAAAGGAAATCATTTAACACAACGCATTAACACCTGCGATTTGTCAAAGAAAAGTAATGCAAATGATCCATTTTTAAAACAATTGATAACTAGTGATGAAAAATGGGTTGTTTACAATCAATGTCATCAAAAGCTGATATTCATCAAAAGAAAGTTATGTTATCAGTTTGGTGGAATTACAAAGGAAGTGTCTACTTTGAACTTATACCACTCAGCCGAACGATCAATTCAGTGTTTACATTGAAGAACTAACAAAATTGAACAATGCTGTTGAAGAAAAGCGGCCCGAATTGACAAATCGAAAAGGTGTTGTATTCCACCATGACAATGCAAGGCCACACACATCTTTGGTCACTCGGTAAAAATTATTGGAGCTTGGTTGGGATGTTTTGCCACATCCAACATATAGTCCTGGCCTTGCACCATCTGATTACTTTTTATTTCGATCTTTGCAAAACTCCTTGAATGGTAAAAATTTCAATAATAATGATGATGTCAAATCGTACCTGGTTCAGTTTTTTGCTGATAAAAACCAAAAGTTTTATGAAAGTGGAATTATGATGCTGCCTGAAAGATGGCAAAAGGTCATTACTCAAAATGGGCAAAACATTACAGAATAAAGTTATTTCGTTCTATGAAAAAATTGCCTTTTATTTTCTAAAAAAATCCGCAACTACTTAGTTGCCAACCTGATATATATAGTTTTTATATGAAATATCAAATCTGCCACATTTTATTTCAAGCTATCACACTTTTTGAGTCCAATTTACTTTCGTTCAATGAAATACAACTTTTCCATTTCTGAATAGATTTTCATCAACAATAAGTTATTTTTTTTTTTTTGAAAAAATGCAGACTTTTAGCGATAAATATTGAATTTAAATTAATATTTTGGCTACTGAACAAAATTGGCATTTCTCGTTTTTTTTTTTTTTTTTGTAAATTTTTCTGAAAACAAGAAAATTTACTTTATTCCGCCATAACTAACATCTCAGTCAAAAAATTGGGTACGCATTGTTTGTAGGAAATTTTATCAGCTTTAATTTAATATATCATTTGTTTGATTACTGTTGTTGATTCTGGAGATATAAGAAAATAAGAGGAATAAGTTTTTGTTATTTGTAGAAAAAACTACAGTGGGAAATATCTCAAAAACGAAGTGACAGAAAAAAAAAATAAAAATATTTTCAAAATTAGCGACCGATTTTACATAGATAAAAGCATTCATTGTACAAACAACTTTGCGTTATTTTTGAACCAGTGTAATAAGACCAAAAAAGCCAGCATTTAAACACAGTATGTTCGTATAAAAAATTTTAAAATGGTCAAAGTAATGTTGTTTGATCAATCGTCTTTAAAATTTCAATAAATGAAAATGAATAAAAATAATAAATTAATTCGTCGATCATTTTATTTACCTGTAGCATTAGCACTAATTATCTCAGCGGTTGAAATCTCGATCAGCAGTTTTCCGCAAAATCACAGTTAATAAAAATATGTCCAAACATTATTTTTGGTATATATCTAAATACCCATGAAAACTCGATTAAGATATTAAGGCGGGACATGACATTCGCAGCAGAGAAAACAGACCTTGTTTTAAAAATTCATAACTCAGTCAAAAACAAAAATTTTTCCAAAATTTTTTTATTATTGTAGAGAATTGAACAAATTACAAGAAAAAAATTTCAAAAAAATATATTTTTCACTCCAACATGGTTTTAGACAGCTCCAAACTGGCGGCAGAGAAAAAAACGGGGCCTCGTGGTTGCAGCGCTGGGAGTTGCAAAAATTGTCCGATCTGGATAAAAATGACTTCTTTAAATCTTAACAAAATTGGTTATCGTATGACACGAGCTTTTTTTTCAATTTTTGGTGATGTTCCAAATTTGAAAGTGTGTTTTTTCGAAAAAAATATTGACTTTAAAAATTCATAAAAAATCGAAAAAGAATTTAAAAAAAACTCGTGTCATACGATAGCGAATCAAGTTTAAAAAAATACAAAAAAAAATTCGTCAAAAAATGAACACCCTAGTGCCGCAACCAGTACGAAAAACATGGTTTCGAGATAAACGCGTTCAAAGTTTGTGAACAAAGAAAAAAAAGTTACCTTCAATCTGCCATGCCTGCTTCGTACTGTATGCATTCGTTATCTTGTGTTGTGCTGTTTCTTATAGTTTTTTGCAATCGTTTAGCAATTTGGGCTTCACCGAAATTACAACCACCAAAAGTCAGGTAGCAAGTAAAACAAGTATATACGAGGGGTGCCTTTTATATTTCGGGATTAGAGAACAAAAACAAATATTAATCATCGAAAATCACTTTATTGTTTTTCAAAATATTCTCCATTAAGATCTATACACTTTTGCATGCGTTTGAACCAATTGTCGAAGCACTTTTGCCACTCTGATTGAGGTATCTCCAAAACATGCATTCTGAATGCAGCAACCGCTTCTTCGGGCGTCGAAAATCGTTGTCCACGCAGTTTATTCTTCACGGTTGGGAATAAAAAGAAGTCATTCGGTGCCAAGTCAGGACTATACGGCGGATGACCCATCAAATCGATGTTTTGGGTGCTCAAAAATGCAGTTGTTTGAGCCGATGTGTGAGCCGATGTGTGAGAAGCTCGCATTGTCGTGGTGAAGAGTGATCCGTCTTCGGCGGTTGGTTTTCCTGATTTCTTGGAAGACAACTGGCAAACAAATGGTTGTGTACCACTCAGAGTTGACTGTTCTGCGTTGTTCTAGTGGTACGGTTGCGACATGTCCATATTTTCCGAAAAAACAGGCGACCATTTGCTTGGAAGTGCTTCGTGCGCGAACAACTTTTGTTGGATTTGGCTCATCTTGAAACACCCATACAGTCGACTGCTGTTTACTTTCGGGCTCATACGCGTAAATCCACGATTCATCACCTGTCACGATGTCATAGACGTGTTTCGAAGCACCGCGATCGTATTTTTTGAGCATTTCCTTCGACCAATCGACACGAGCCTTTTTTTGAGCGATTGACAAATTGTGTGGGATCCAACGCGAACAAATTTTTTTGACAGTCAAATGTTTATGCAATATTGAATGTATGCTGGTCCCACTTATGCCTAAGGTTGCCTCAATCTCAAGATAGGTAACATGACGATCTTGCAATATCAGTTCGCGCACAGCATCAATGGTTTTCGGAACAACAGCTGATTTCGGACGACCTTCACGAAATTCGTCTTGGAGTGAACTACGACCACGATTGAATTCACCATACCATCGATAAACACTGGTCCTTGATGGAGCTTCATCGCCAAAAATTGAATTAAGTTCATCCATGCACTGTTGCTGTGTTAATTCACGTCGAAAGTTGTAAAAAATAATCGCACGAAAATGTTCACGATTTAATTCCATTTTTAGACAGAGATGAATCTTTTAAGTTACTATAAACAACACAAATAGCGCTCGTATGTCAAAACGTTCTGAGTACGTATAAGCCAACAAATGTCAAACTTTGCGATAGAGCTTTCAGTTGACAGATTGCAACACCAGGGTTGCCAAGTCCCGAAAAATAAAAGGCACCCTACGTACCAGCTGTCGTACGTAGGTAGCGCAAAAATGAAAAATGCGCTCTCACTAATCCGGCTGTAACTTTTGAACCCGTAGGAATGCTTTTTCTTAGAATCTTAAGAATATTTACTAAAATACAAAATTATTAAAAAATCGATTTCAAAAAACTGACAATGTCATGTAACCCCTTAAAACATTTATATAATCTGGTACAAAATGGGTTAGGAAACTGCTGTTGGATATCTTTCGATAAAGTTGTTATTGTATACATTTCTTACTATTATCTATTGATGTACTTAGAAAATAGAATACACTTAATGCTGTGAATACTTAACCTAGTTATAAGCTAATCATGCTATCTGTTGGGGCAATAACCCTGTAGATGATAAATAAACAAATAAATTAATGAAATAAAAAAGTAGGCAGTGGGAAGGGCTGCCGATTTAAGTGAAAACTTAAAGCTATGAAATAACATAGCTGTTATGAATTTCCGAAGTAGTTAGAGTCGGCAAATCAGACGCGTTCTAGTTTCTTAACTCTTTTTATCAGTTTATGCGTTATCAAATGTATGTATAAACACCCATTTTTTAATGTTTATTTATAATATATTTGTCACACAATTACTTTGGATGGGTTATCGGTAATTGGCTCGGTAATCGGTTGGTAATCGCTTCGGTAAATGGTAATCGGTTGGTAATCGCTTCTGTAATCGGTAATCGGTTGGTTATCGCTTAAGTATTCGGTAATCGGTTGGTAATCGCTTTGGAAATTGATAGTCTGTTAGTAATCGCTTCGGTAATTGGTAAGTAATCACTTTGGTGGTCGGTTGGTAATCGGTAATTGGTTCGTTAATCAGTTGGTAATCGCTTCGGTTATCGGTAATTGGTTTGCTTATCGGTTGGTAATTGCTTCGGTAATTTGTAATTGGTTCGGTGATCGGCTTCGGTAATCGCTTCGGTAATCAGTTGGTTATCGCTTCGGTATTCGGTTAGTAATCGGTTGGTTATAGCTTCGGTAATCAGTAATCAGTTGGTAATCGCTTCGTTTATTGGTAATAGGTTGGTTATCGCTTCAGTAATTTGTTCGGTAATCAGTTGGTAATCGTTTCGGTAATCGGTTGGTAACCGCTTCGGTAATCACTTCGCAAATTGGTTCGGTAATTGGTTGGTAATCGCTTCGGTTATCGGTAATTTGTTTGCTTATCGGTTGGTAAATGCTTCGGTAATTTGTAACTGGTTAGGTGATCGGCTTCGGTAATCAGTTGGTTATCGCTTCGGTATTCGGTTAGTAATCGGTTATAGTTTCGGTAATCAGTAATCAGTTGGTAATCGCTTCGGTAATCGGTAATTGGTTCGGCAATTGGTTGGTAATCGCTTCAGTAATCGTTTATTATTTCTATAATTTGTTTGGTAAACGGTTGGTAATCGCTTTGGTAATCAGTATTTGGTTTGGCAATCGATTGATAATCACTTCGGTAACCGGTAGTGGGTTGGTAATAGCTTCGGTAATTGGTTGGTAATTGCTTCGATAAGCGGTAATTGGTTCGGTAATCGGTTGGTTATCGCCTCGGTAATATGTAATTGGTTCGGTAATCGGTTGGTAATCGCTTCGGTAAACGGCCTGGGAATTGGTATTCGGTTCGGTAATCGCTTCGGTCTACGGCTTGGTCGATGCTAAATAATCCTTAAAAAGGAATGCAGTGCAACAATAACTTCTGTTACGCTTACAGCGCACAGTGTAGCGAGGCGGCCAAAAATAGCTCATGGAAAAAAAATTCGTAAATTTGGAAATAAAAGTATGCAAATTTATAGAAAAGAGTCTTAATTATATGAATCCAATAGAATTTTGTGATATCTTTCTATTTGTGGAAGCTATGCTCTTTAAATGCTGCCTTAACAATTAAACAAAGTTTCAGTTTTTACAGTTTCTTACTGAATATTTTCTAATATCGTTGCAACTTTAGTACAATTTGTACGCAAAACTTTCAAAGAGATATATTTCTGAAGTTGTCGTGAAAAAAAGAAGAGATAAATAAAGTAATAGCAAATGTTTTTAATACAAGAATATAACTCCAAGAAATCAGACAAAATCAAAAGTTGTATATACTATTAAAAAGAAATACTCATTTTTGTTTTTTTTTTCATTTTTAAGAATGTAATATAACAATTCCTTCTGAACACATTCCTAAAGATTTTTGCAGGGAAAAGTAAAACATTAGGTTTTATGACATTTCTCGTCAAGCATTTTTGGCGAAAATGAGCATATTTATATGGAAAAATAAAACATTTTTTACAATGATTCAAAAGCAATAAAAAAATCAGCACTTTTGTTTTTTTTTATTTTTAAGTATGTATAATAACATTTCTTTTTCAACACAATGTTTATAACAGATTTAGTTCCAGTAAAAATGTACACTGAAAATAATCAGAAAGAGATTTGGAGTAATAAGTCGCCCTCGTCAACACTCTACTGCCGGCCAATGATATTTTAATTTTTATGAAAGAGAGTCGATCGTTAATTCAGAAATCTGAGAAAGATTCTGCAAGTCAGATTGAAAAGTTAACCGTTTTTAGTATTGAGATAAATAATTTTAAAATAAGTGTTTCATTCAAGATGCATCTTACTATGATCGATGGTGCGGTAGCTAACGTTTTAGCCGAACACAATTCTTGCAGTAGCTGCTATCTTTGTGGTGCTACTCGAAAGATTATAAACTCGTTTCATGTAACAGAACGACATGTAAACGATTAGTTCTAAAAATAGGGTTTGTCAGTTTTACATGCACAAATAAAATTTTTTGAGTGTATAATACATATATTGCATAGGCTACCAATAAAATGTTGCCGAGTGATGGGTGAGGAAAATAATACTAAATTTCAATAAAAAAAAAAAAAGGTATTCAAAATGGCTCTTAGTAGACGTGGTTAAAACGGGATATGGAACTTCCAGCGACGGCGATACAGCTCGTCGTTTTTTTCAAAATATTAAATAACCTGCAAGTATAACTGGTATAGATATGAGTTTGATAAAACATTTTAGTTTTATTTTAAGCACATTAGCTAGTGAAGAAAAAATAAATAAATAAAGTTTTAGTAAACTTTTAAAAGAAACTTATTCAATTTACATTGAGCATTACTCGTCGTGGTATTATATGCCAATGACAATTCATGAAATACTGGGTCATGGGTCTGATGTTATAAATCATTTCAGTATTCCTATTGGGTTTCTTACTGAAGATGCCTTTGAGGCCAGACATAAAGAATTCCGAAGTTTTCGAATAGAAAACACCAGGAAAAACTCAAGTGAATCGAGTAATAGTGACCTTTTATCTTATTTTTTACTGTTGTCTGAGCTGCTTATATCAGCAGAGCGCAAAACGTGCAGTATAAAGCAGCAAAATGATAAAGATATACAAATTACTTTTTTGATATACTATTTCCTTTTGTGGAAATAGAAACAGAGACTGAGACTATCACAAATTGATTTTACTGAATTCGTTTCATCTGATTCATCATCAAATTAACTGTATAAGTAAAAATTTAAGTAAATGAAGTAGTTTTTATATTTCAATATAGATTAAATATGTTATCAAAATATTATGAATTGTATTTGATAAATAAAGTTAAATCTAAATTTTTTGTTTATTTTAATGAATGGCAAATGTTTTCAAAAGGCAAAAGAGCATAAACTTATTTTTATGTCAAAGATATGATTTCTAATTTTGGTAAATAGGCGTAGCAGGTGGCTCATATTTCGCCGAGCTTAAACCATATTTTTTGGTTTTATATAACTACCATACACAAATATATATAGGAATTGCTTAAGAGAAATAAAGATGATATATTCAAATTTTTTAAAAGTGCGATGGGCGTGTCCTTTGACCGAAAAATTTTTTTACGAAATAATTTTCGCTGCTAACACAACCATGTGTATCAAATTGCATTGATATTAATTGCTTTTTACGGATTCTACGGGCAATTTTCTTTTCAGGATATATGAGCGGAGGGTGTATTCTTAGCCCGATTTCAATATAATCTCACATATTGGTTTTTGTTTATGCTTCAAATATCATTGTCGAATTTTATTGTAATTAGTTTATTATTGCGGATTTTATACCAATTTTTCGTTTAGGATTATATGGCAGGATGGTATGTCCTTTATCCAATTTTAGCCAAAATTGAAATTTTTCTTAGTTTCAGCAATAAACTCACCTGCACCAAGTTTAAATTCTCTACGAGAACGGTTTCTATCTTTGGTCACCTGTTGTATGAACTCGCGACACTGTGCAGCGTGATGATATAGCTAACAGCGTGATGATATCGCGAATCTATAGCTTAGCTCTCTACCAAAAAGTGCTCAACTCGCCTAAAGAAGTTTTCACTTCAAAAACAAGATACTCTTCAGATACTCTTTTAGAAGGCTTAAATGCATGCATGATTTTTCTATAACATCGACGTGTAAAAAATCATGCATTCTGGAATAAAATACATTCCTATGTATGTCCATCTCCTGCGCAAAACGTGCTTCTGCAAAAAATATGAACATGCTGCTTCAGAAACAGCTCATTAACATGACTGTTTCAGCGCTTCTTTGCCCCGCTGGGTTAGCTCAGAGTGCTAACTACTTCTTTTCTGCTGCATTTTCATGTTTTTGTGTCTAAGTTTACAGAATTTTTAAATTTGTTTTAATCTACGATATAAGATATGATTGTAAAATAAACTTTATAAAATTTTTATGAAATTGTAGAATAATATTAAAATGTGCTCACACAAAAGGAAACCGAACAAACTAACCATTCGAGTCATAGTAAAAATAAGGCATATAAGTCTACTTAAAATTATATTGCATACCATACGGCGGCGTAACTTGGCCAGCAGCAAGGCATACCAACATGTTTGAAATTAAAAGTAAAACAACAGCTTTCAGCAATTTAATCGCTTACACTTGAAGAAGTTGGTATTGGATGGTGCTGAAGCATTTCTTAATGCATCAATTAAAACATTCAAGCAGCAAAACAACAACAAAAATAACAGTAATAACAACACTTGAAACATTTTCAAAATTAAACGAAAAAAAAAAACAAACAGTAACCTGAATAATAAATGAAAACAATGAAAATTGTTTGTTGCTTTGAGTGTATGCATTTGTTTGTATGAATGTGGTTAAGCAAATTTGCATTAATTAGTGCCAAAAGCTATGCAACAAAATTTCGTTTACTTCTGTGGTTCTTGCTTTGAAATTGCAACAACAACACTAGAACGAAAGTTAAAATGATGCAGACGCCTGAGAGAAAAATAAGCGTTAACTGCAAACATACGCATAAATTTAAGCATGTGTATGCATGCGTCATGCACACACACACACAGACACACACACACAAATAAATGTGCTAGTAAGCATAATATAGGCATGAGTATTCTACAAATATTGCTACATATGCAACCGCACATTATGATACAATCACGCACATTCTTCAGGAATAAACTAAACATTTTGTCTGACAAAACGCCGAAATGTATGCCTAGAATTTTAGCTGAAGTTACTAGAACTACGTCGAAGAAATTTACTGAGTTAAGCCTGAATAAGCGCATAATTCACAAAGTTTTGAGCGCACACACAAAGAAGCAGCAGTTATTGGATGCAGCAAATTGCTTTTCAGCCTTAATGTTGGCAACAACACGTATCTTAAAACTAAATACTAATTGTCTGGAGTTAAAGGAAACGACATGCTTAAAATCAACATATTGTTCAATTATGTTGCACTAATTAATATTTAATGTTTGAGCATCATCAAGTGTTTCCTCCAAGAATTGACAGCTTAGGGAACTGCTGGAATCTTTCAGGCCATAATCATATTTAATGTGTGAAATACTTCAATATATTTACACAATGTTGCATACTTTTGGGATATTCTTAAAATGCTGCAAATTTAATATAATTTATTATATACTCAGACCAAATTCGTATAGGTATTGATTTTATTTCATGTCTACGTTAAGAGTTCAGTTCATGAACCGAAATTAAGCGAAGTTGTCTTTGTCCGTGGCGGCCCACAATGGGGCAGAATGACCCTATTGGTGGCAATAAATCAGGGAATAGAGCTAGCAACCTGAAAATTTCTGAAATTGTTTATAGAATCAATATATTGATATTTCAAAACCCAACAATGACCACGCCCACCAAAACGCCCACTTTTTTAATTTCGGAACAAATTGTCAAATGAAGATACCCACCGTATTTAATATATAAACATTTAGGGCTGTCAAATTTGGCTATAAATACAAACAATTATATATTTGTTCTTTTCAAAAAATAAGTACACATAACATTTATTTTAATGCAGAAAATAGAACAGAATTGAGAATTGAATAAATGTATTGATTTTTCATTAATTTTGAATAAAATCATCCCTTTCTTCATCACTGCTATCTTCTTGTACCTCAGAATTTGTATTATCAACAGGGGGAGCTTTAAGCAAACTCAATGCTTCAATTGGGATGTGTTGTTGTTTTTTTTCGGGTAGTTTCCTCATACTAGTAATAATGGGATCAGAACTTAATAAAAAAGAGTTGAAAATATCTCGGTTAGTGTTTTCTCTACTGGATTTCCGAGAATGGTGCTCTCTATAATTTTTGAAGTCTTTATTCCTTGATTCTTGAGCTTCTTCAGACAGCTGCCCAATCGGTAACAGTGCATGGGCTATTATTTCCGGTCCATGAATGAAGTATTTATGAAGGGTAGGTGACATGTAATACCATGGATACTTTTCCAAATAAAATCTGGCAGTATCGATTGCGAAATTTTTGAACTTCTCTACATCTATTTCATAGCCACTAGCCACAACAATCATAATAATATGCATCTTTTTTATGAGTTGTACATCAATTTTTGTAATTTCAGCGGAAATTTCAGGATATTGAAAGAAACGCCTGGCTGTATTGCCATCATTCGAGTTCCCGAATCCGGGCTTTGGTTTGTCTATTATCAAACCACAACGATCTTTAAACTCTTTTTGTATCCTTTTTTTGTTTTCAGCAACAACTATCTTGTCATCATCCCCTCGAGCTTGCCATTTCTTAAGAGGCAATTTGTAGGCTACGTGAAGTAAATTTTCGAAAAACCTTATCCATCCATGAAGAACGGACAGTCCAAACTCTAAGTTTTCTGTTTTAACTTCCCTTTTCAACATACTATCTATATCATTAAAGCTTCTAGATGACGCACCACATATGAAACCATAAACTTTTTTCATCGGTTCGTATGACTCAGCGAACATCAAAATTTAATATATGTTCTTTGTTCCAGAGGCGGCCGTGGCGTAGTGGGTAGAGTGTGTGACTCTTACGCCAGAGAACCCAGGTTCGAATTCTCCATGTGACACAGAAAATTTTTTCAATTGAATTAATTTTTCTGTTCTGCCGTCACCTCTCTGCAGACAATGGCAAACCTCAGAGAGTAAAAACTGCCATGAAAAGCTTCTTGAGAACATAAGCCGTTCGGAGTCGGCGTAAAACATGTAGGTCTAGTTCACGATCTTTTGTGTGCAAGCATTTCACATCACACACAACACAATTGATCATAAGAAGCTCGGTCAAAGTCCTTTCAAGGGCTGAAATGGCCATTTCGCTTTTTTTTTTTTGTCTTTGCAGATCTTAATAATATTTGATATTTTAAATATTTACAGCTTTATTCATAAAAAATGCTTTAAAATAGTTGTTAAACGTTCAATGGTTAAAAGGGTTTCATAATGTTCAAATATCTGCTAAAATTTTTCACTTTTAAAAAAGAAGAGTGTCAAAAATGGTTTCATAATTTAATAAATTCAAAGATATTTTGTAATTGTTGATCAAGTTCTATAATTATTTCAAGAAATTTAAAATTTTTTTTTTACTATTTTAACATACACATGGTTGAATTATAAGGTTGTCGCAGGGCTGATCACACACTCTCCTCAGTATTGTCATAATTGTCAAAATCAATACAAATCACTTATATGCTAACTTTTGCCAATTAAAGCTTTCTCAACGCTTTCAGATTTTGTATGAGCTGTCAACTTCGATTTGACAATTATGAGTACGCACCCTCACTCTTGCGATAAACTAATAATTCAACCATTGACATGCAGTCATAGAAATTTATTAACTAGTATCGCCTGTGGCCGAAATTCAACCATATCAAAATTATAGCCATAGGCACATACTAAAATGTTTCTGTAAATATTTTAGAACCTTCTTTTGAATAAATCATCAAATTTTCGAATAAAAAAACTTTCTTCCGAATTGATCCATAGAAGTGATTCTGCTTAACGCACACATCCCCTATCAGCCACACTTCTGGGGGTCACCATTCAAAAAACACAAAAACTGCCGATTGTAAGACATATCTCTTCGGAATTGACCCCTTAACAGATCAAATATATGAGCTGGTCCTATAGTTTTTGACCTTCAACATTTCTTCTGAACTCACCTATCGCCATCTGCCACCCATGTGGGAGTCCCAATTTCTGCTTGCCTGGTAGGTAAATCAGAATTCATTTCTGATTCTGATCAGGCATTAATAGTGCAAGTCTTAACAATGCTAACGTTAACAGTGATGATATTATCAGTGGTGACGATAAAGCATTGTTGACGTTAACATTGCTGACGTTAACAGTTATTCATAACTTTTACACATACCAAAAAGTGCTCAATGCGCCTAAAGAAGTTTTCACTTCAAAAAGCAACAATAACAACAATGCCCCACAGCTCTTTTGAAGTGTCTGAGTCACTCTTCCATTTTACTCTTGAGCACAATAGAATATCTAATTGAATTATGAAAACAGAAGCAAAAACGAAAAATAATTTCAAAGAAAAAGAGAGAAAAATGATGTTTGTATGAACAAAAATATAGTGTCCCAATAAGAGTGGAGGATTTAAATATTGTGACATTTTTGGAAAATGTTCTGAATCGGAACATATCTACTTGACAATGCAAAATTAAATATGCATGTTTATTGAGACACCCTTTATTTTGTTTTGTCTCAGCAACGCTGATCGAGTGTGTCCGAGAAAATAGGAAAGAACAAGCAAAAACAATCACACAGCTCTGTTGAAGCTTTTGACTTCTTTTTCACTTTCGCATACCAATAAGCAATAAAGCTAGGTCTCTTCTAACGAAGGTGTGCATCTACTGCTACTTTAGGCGGTAAGATACATAACATTCTGGCTGCTTTTGCGAGCGCTTCTATAAGGCTTAATTTTTCGCTACCCAAGGCAGTACAACAATTATATTTTTCCTACAATAACTGTTTCTACTTTCAAACAACAATTATATTTTTCCTACAAGAACTGTTTCTACTTTCAGGGTTACTTTTTCGTTAAAAGTTAAAATATTTATTCATTTAAAAATATTGAATCAATGACATCTAACAAAAATTTGTAAAATTAAATTAAATAAAATCACACAATATATAGGTAGGTGGTATACATAAAAAGAAATAAAATAATATTTTTTTAATTTTTTTGGTTAACCTTTTTTTTAAGCCATTCTAAAGGAGTGCTCATAGAAGGCCTCTTTAAAGCAGGGAGAGCGGAAGGCATGGAAAATTTGGCCATTTCATATAAAAAAGTATATGGGTTTGGCTACGAGTAGGGTAGGCCTCCGAAATCCATTTCAAGGCCTACTAGTAGCCCTTCGAATACCTGCCAATGCCAACGCTGTTCAGCAAAGCTGTGTGGCTTTGTATTTTCTAGTTGTTTTTTTTTATATAGAGAAAAAAGGTGTTTGTAATTTCTAATTTTTACCTATGTTAATGACAAAACATTTGAATAAAAACTTTACTGTGCACTTGGTATGATCCAGAGGTTTTAAATGTTATAAGTTTCAATAGAATATGTTAGGTAAATAGGTAAAAAGGGAGTTAAGCTTTGTGTTCACGCAATAATATATAGACTTTAATACTGGAATGAATCATTTTGTACGTAATAGAATGAATATCCATTACAAAAGAAAAAGAAGAAACGAAAAAAATTTCTGAGAAAGTGTCTCAATTCTTGAATAATGTAGAAGAGGTCTTTCATTCTTGCTGACTAGATGAGTGTGTCCGAAAAGAGGAAAGAAAAGGCAACAACAATCACACAACTGTATTAAAGCTTTTTCTTCTGCTCTCGCCTTCTGCTCAACCACAGGAACGTTGTACAGCAACAGCAAAATTGTGTGGCATTGCTTGTTGTTTTATATGGGGAAAAAGTGTTTTTAATTTCTTATTTTTGCCTATCTTAATGACAAAACATTTTAATAAAAACTATATTCTGCTGTTGGTATAAGCCAGAGCTTTCAAATGATATAAGTTTTATTCAAATGTGTTGTCTATAAATTCAGAAAAAGGGGGTTAAAGTTTTCTGTTAGCGTATTATTATATAAGAGATTACTTTTTTTTCTGACATATCTGCTCTTCAACAAAAACAATTATAAAAAAAACTAGGTACCGTTCAAAGAAGAAGCCAGTTGCTTACTAATGGCTGTGAAGAAACTTGGCGTTAGTGAGTAGTTGTTTGGTTGGTTTGGGTGATGAAACTGCTGCAGGCAGTATTCAATTAGCTCTATTGAGCCGTTTTGGTATGGTGCTCGATGGCTTAGATGCAAGTCATTATAGCCATCGAATACGATTAAGAAATGTAAAGAGGTCGTTGATTTTCAGAGTTGAGAGCTCCTCTTGGTTGCCGAAGAAGGGTTTACCTAATGTTTTAAATCTACATCTTGCCAATGCCGGATCAGCACATAGAAAGTGAGTTAATGTTTCCTTTTATCTAGGATCATTGTAACTGCGACAGTGGGAGTTGAAGGGGATTCAAATTCTTTCTGCATGCATGCCAGTGCACCATCAGTGCTTTGAACTGATTGCCGTGACTCTCGCTATGTCAGTCCGGGGTTTTGTTATCAGTTCGCGAGCTTTTTACAGGTATTATGGGGGCCACATTTACCTTGTTTTACCTTTTACTGTTCATTGCTTTTACTCTGTTCATGAAAACTCAGACTAGTTCTGCTCTTGAAGCGTCAAGGGAAGAGCCCAACCTGGCAAGCTCGTCTGCTCTTTCATTACAAATGTTCCTGTGCCCGGGAACCCAAACTATAGTAATGTCAAGCAGTTAACCTAGCCTGGTTAGTTCCTCTTTACGTCTAATAATTTAAGACGTTTTCTAAAACCTTTAAAAATATGCTATTAGCTCAAATATTACGCATTAAGAGGTTGTTAAATCAACAACTTTGAAAACATAAAAGGGCAGCAGCCACAAAACTTTTCAACTCTCTCGTGTCAGTTGAAGCGGCAAAAATGGCATAAATAATTCTTCCATCAAGGTCTCTGTGTCTCCATTTCGTTGCCAATGTAGTAAATAAATTCCTTTGAGCTTCCATGCCTTCAAACTTCAAAGCATTCTTTATGGGCCTTTTTTAGCAAGCACAAAAAAATATTTGCTCATATTTATTTTTGCAAAAGTTTTTCTATAAAAATGCAAATATTTTATATTGTATATTTTAACAAATTTTTTAACTGTTTTTTTTTTATATTTATTTATTTATCTTGCTATATCTACATTCATTTTGTTGTGGTTCTTAGATTTATTATCGCCATGTTGCTGTGCGGGTGTTTCTTAAGAAAACAACAAAGCATTACCATGAAGAATGGTCATTGAAGTGAATGTCCTTTTTGTGGTCATTATTATTTCAAAAGCAGAAAAAGTGATAAAAACTGTATAATAATTCATGTTGTTATTCTTGTTCCTTTTTTCATATCAGCTGCTGCTGCTGCTGCTGCTGCTATTCTGCTTGCTGCTAACATATAATAAACGCACGCCAATGAAAAAAGCATAAAAAAATTAAAACTATACAGCAGTAAAAAAAAAAAAAAGTAGAAGTACAGAAAGAAGGAATTTTTATTGTCATTGTTAACGGTTTTATGATGATTATTCCATGACGTCTGACTGATTGTGGCCAAGTGTAGAGTAGAGATACAAAGTAACTCTGACTGAACAAGTGATGGACGAAAAAGGTTAGGTTGGGGGTTGGAATACAAATTAGCGCATTGTTTTAAAACTTCTGAATTATTAAAACGGCAAAGAAAGCTTAAATAATTCATAAGTTACAAAAAAGGAAACACATTTGTTAAAGTTAAACTTTTGAAAAGATATTTTAAAGTTTTTTATATTAAACATAGCTTCTGGACTCTGGAGCTTTAAGGATTAAAAAGTTTTATAAATAATAACACAAGTTTTTATCTCCAAAGATTTATTATACTGATAACTTTTTTTTATGATTTTTGTATATAATTTTTTTTTTTCTATAGCAACCTTTTTAAAATATTTCAACAGAGATTTATTTTTCAGTTTAACTTTTTTGTTCTTAATAAACTGTTTTATAAAGTTTAAAGATGTTTTTAGCTAATGAGTGAAAGATAGAGAAAGGTGAGGCTTCAAAGCGTTTTTAATAAATTTTAAACTAAGACTTCACCGTTGAAGAATGTCAAAAGCTTAAATAAGATACATTTTTTTTTTAACTATTTATCAAAAAAATAATTTTATTTCTTGCCATGATTTTTTCTTTATAACGCTGATGTTGTCTTTTTTTTGTTCTTAAAAAGTTTTTCAAATATATTTTTCATAAATACAGCAAAGAGATCTTTGACATAAATAACAAAACTTGAAAAATACCCTTGCAGTTATTTTGGAGTCAATTGAAAAAACCAACTATTATAAAACACGTTCAGCGTAGAATAATTTGACTTCATTTTTGTTGCCTATATTTTCTTAGCAAAGAAAATATATAAGCTCAAAATATTTCAGCATGCAAATATCTTGGCCGTTGAAAAGTAAGTGCCTAAATTATAATTAAAAAATAAATTATAAAATTATAAGTAAACATAGAACAAATAAAGGAGTTCCACCAGCCAAGGAATTCAATTTGAACAGCCAAGGCTCAGCTTAGGAAATTTGATCAACAAAAACTGCTTTTAGTCGGTACCAAAATAGGCCAGTTTGGAACTATTCATTATGAAACTTATTCAAATAACTAAATATGGAATCAAACTAATGCCATAAAAAACATCAGTTCACCTAACGTTAAAGGGTATTGTTGTGGCACCCGTGCTAATCCTTTTTGAGCTAGTCCTACATTTTACTGCAGGGATCAGGCCCGTAGACAAGGGGGGGAGGGGGGTTTAGGTGTTCAAACCTCCCAGAAAGTATACAGAATTTACACAAATGAGACTATTTAAATCAAAATGTAATTTTTTTTTTTTGTAGATAGACTGTGATAATGATGTTAATTTTCTTGAAAACTTCACATAACTATTGAAAAATTTTTTTGGCCAAGTGAAAGATTAATTTTGCTTATAAGAGTCATAATCATTATATTGGAATTCATCTCCAAGGAGTTGGTATATTAAAAATCAGTTTCAATGCTCAAAAAGTCCCTGATATCCAGTAAAATATATATATGACCGTTATACCTAGAACGAATATAATTTTGTAAATTGAAGAAAATTAGCTTGACATTTTTTATGCCATATTTACCCAGCAAACCATAGTTGACGACTATATCGAAATTCCGACTAATTCGTCACTATTTTGAGCTGTCTTAAAGAAATCATTACAATTTCGTTACGCAAATATCGGAACAGTATCACTTTTTATACGAATTTATATAAAATGTTGTTATGCGACTGCTTGTACGACATATTAAAATGCAAACAGAGTAAAATTTCCTTTCTTTCGAACTGTCTGAACGAAATCGTAACTTTTTCGTAACATTTTCGTTAGGACTCGTTACGAAACCATTACGATACTTCGTTACGAAGTCGTTTCAAACCCTTCATACGATTTTCCCTACGATTTCGCAACGAAATCGGATTTCGAAATCGGAGAGGTTTCGAAATATTCTTAACGAAATCGTAACAAACATTTCACAATCTTTCCGATTTCGGAATCCGATTTTGTTACGAAATTGTAAAGAGTATCGTATGAAGCGGTTGACACGACTTCGTAACGATTTCGTAACGAGTCTTAACGAAAATGTTATGAAAAAGTTACGATTTCGTTCAGCCAGTTCGAAAGAAAGGAAAGTTTACTCTGTTTGCATTTCAATATGTTTTACAAACAGTCGCATAACGAAACTCTTTATAAATTCGTATAAAAAGTGAAACTGTTCCGATATTTGCGTAACGAAATTGTAACGATTTCTTTAAGACAGCTTGAAATATTTATGAATTCGTCGGAATTTCGACAAAGTCGTCAACTATGGTTTGCTGGGTAAGCTTATTAGACCCAAAACTTTTGAAAAAGTATTCATTTGAGTGGGTTTTTTTTTTCATTTTTAAAAGTGTAAAAAAAATATGAACCACGATATTTAACACATTATGGGGTATTCCACGTAAAGCGAATGACTAAAAATTTTGAGAAAATTTTCAATCATCACTTTAAATCACTTTAAATCTATATATGAAAAAAATGTTTGTAAAACATTTTATACAGTCCACTTTTATTGTGATTTGATGATTTTTTAATCATGTTATCAAGTTTTCATAAAAAAAATTAACAATTACAGTTTTTTAAGCTTCAGCATTTTAAAAATGTTTATTTTTATTATAATAAAAAATTAGAAAACAATTTAGAAGTTCAAAAAATTTTGTTTTTAGTGTTTTTACTATGCAAATTATTTAAATATAAATCCACAACCGATTAAATTCTAAAATATTAAAAAAAAATTATTGTTTCTTTTTATAAAAATTTATCTAGCAAAGTAATTATTTTAATATTAACATGAACTTATTTTCATGTGATATCTTATATAATAAATTGGGTATAAGATACTGGTGCTGTGCAAAAACCAGTATTCGAATTACGGTTTTTGAAAAATAGTCTGAAATTTAAATGCGACTTTATCGGAGTCGATTTCTCTAATCAAAAAATTTTAATAAAAAAAAATATATCTAGTAATTGTTATTGGAATTGAGTCATGAGAAAATGAAACTGGTAAATTTTTAAAGATCTTCAAATATTTTCTTTTCAATTTATTTAAATTTTCGAAATCATTTTCGAGAACAGTAATCACAAGCTGGGGATCAACAAAAGCGTAAGATAGCCAAAAAGAAACCAAATCTAAAGACTAAAATTTTTTTTTTCTCCCGTTTATATGGAATGTCCATAAAAGTTGTGAATACAGCTTCACCAGCTGAACTTATTAAAAAATGTTTGCATTTTTCTGATTTTAATATTGATTTTAATAAACTGCAAGGAATCTAACCTATTTTTACCGTTCACATTAATATTGTTGAATTAGTAAAATTTTTTTCACAGGCATTTTTACTGTTTGTGTTAATTTTCGGAATAATATTATTTAAAAGAAATTAAAAATTCTCAATTTGGACCATTTTTCAACAAACTATAGGCAAAAATCTTAGTACTCAAAATTGATTTGTAAAAAAAAAAAATTTAATAAACTCTTCTCATCTATCTTAGGGTCATTTAAAAACAGGCACATTCACAAATAATCTTAAAAGAAAACGGATTTGCTTAAAAATTTTCATATTCCTTCTTTCAGTTATTACTGGTTTCAACTTATAGGTTTTTTATCAAAACCCCCCTAAGGTAAATCCTGACTACGGGCCTGGCAGGGATATTATTATATTTAAAGAAAGCACAAATCTTGGTATTCTATGGTCATTTTATAGTTTTGTTTTTTAAAAAATATACTTTTCAACCTAGCTTGTGCCATTTCGGAAGATATATTCAACACGCTTAAAATTACTTTTGATGGTTTAACCATAAATATTCTGCAATGTGGCATCAAAAGAAACTTTCGACTTCTTAGCTTAGTGTTTCTTAAATGCTTTTAGGGCCAAAATTTTTATTTTGAAATATTTTTTTTAGTAAATTGTATATACTTTAACATAACCTTTGCTGAATTTAACATACCAGTAGGAAAATTAACTTCAACCTAACATCATGATTTCGAAAATAAATATCAGGTGTGGTAAAAAGAAGACCATTATTTTTTCATGAAATTGAAGGCTTGAAAGCCCTTGAAAGGACTTTGACCGAGCTTCTTATGCTCAATTGTGTTGTGTGTGTTGTGAAATGTTTGAACACATGTTTTTTGTCGACTCCGAACGGCTTATGTTCTCAAAAAGCTTTTCATGGCAGTTTTTACTCACTGAGGTTTGACATTGTCTGCAGAGAGGTGACGGCCGAACAGAAAAATTCATTCAATTGAAAAAATTATCTGCGTCAGGTAGAATTCGGTCCAGGGTTCTATGGCGTATGGGCCACACACTATGAAGGTTTAATTTATCGCAGTTATAATGATTCGACTTAGTTCAAATATACACCTTTTTGTTCGATAACTTGTTGCCATTTTGACCATTTGGTTGCACTGTAGGAGGGAATGTTAATAACATAAGTTACCAATCTTCCAGAAATTCCTTTTTTGGGTAAAAGTTTCACTTCTACCGTGCATGGCGGCCACACACATCTTTTTTTGTACAAGGACATTGTCTTAAAAAAACTAGTTTTAAGATCCCAGTTATATGAGTATCCTGTGAACTAATTTCAAGGCTTTTTTTCGTACTTTTTATTACACTAGTGATCTTATTTTATTTTTTTTTTTGTAGTATGCCTGGCTACACAATTATATGTTTCTATGAAGCTAATTGGAAAATATTACTCATTTGACGCTGTCAAAAGTGGCGAAAAAGATGTTATCACTGTTTTTTTGGCACACTTCACGCTAGAGTATTTTGAATCAGCAAATAACAGAGAATAGTTTTGAAGTTTTCTGCAATATTTTTTTTTTCCACTTGCAATAAACTATTTTTATTGTTGTTTGCGATTGTAGGGGACCGAAAAACAAAATAAAAAAAAACAAACAAGTTATATATTGCTACGATCTATTTACAGACAGTCACAATGAAGCTTATAAGCAGCATCACATCATGTCGAAGGACATCACTAAGAAGTATGACCAAAAAAACAATAAAAGAAACCACAGCAAAAGGACAAAGAACAAATACCGCTATTCTATTAAATCTTAACCGATGACTGCTCAACTCAACGCCATCGCTTAGAAAGTTGATGTTGACGAAATTTGTTCATTCTAAAAACTTTGACCATAAAATTTCCAAACTTTTCTAAGTTTTTTTTTTTTATTGTTCATTTTTGTCTTGTTGTTTTTAAATGTTGTGTATGATTGGGAACAACTAAGTGGTGAGCCAGACGCTGGTGGAGGTTATGCTGGTGCTACTCAAAAGTTTGCAGAGACCATGAAGCAGAACTGCTTCCAAGGATCATAAAAACACATTAAATGGCGTCATTAAATTGTTGTGCTTATAATGAAGTTGCTGCTCTCCTCTTTCTTCCTCTGACGTAAATAAAGTCCGTTCAAGATTTTTAGGCTCATAAATTTCTGTTTTTAGTTTGTTGTGCAAAAAGTTATTGACCGAAAATTATGCGTAACTTAAATGAAATAGTTTTGATTAACTTTAGCTTTCTACGCTTCGATTTCAACCAAGTTGGGTTGAATCGAGTTGAGTTGAGTATATTAAAAAGATGTTAAAAAAGCTTTATTTGCTATAAGTGAAAAAGTTACTGATACATAACATAAGTTTTTCTCTGTTATAATATGTAGCTGATTGCTTATAAGATTCAAATAGCAAATTTTGCTAACAGTACAACTTATAACAAAACAGTAGGCAATTTTTTATTTTTTTTTTTTTGTGATTCTTCGCTAAAATATTACTGTTACTCTATATTTGAATTAATTCTATCCAATGTGACATTTTTAGGTTACATTGAGAAGTCAGTTAACTTAAAAGTCAGACATTTATCAGACAATTATTGAATATCTTGTTAAAATAAAATCTTATTAAACCATTTCCATCAATAATATTTCAACTAGAATGTGTCTTCTCAAAATTAGTGCTACCATATGCCAATTTCCTTTTAATATCACTGACTCGTTCATATTGCATTTATTTCGGATGAAAGTTCAAAAACACTTTCAAATAAATTGTTGAATAACAAACGAAATATAATACTATTAACAAGAAAAACAAAGTCAAACCCTTCTGAGCATATTTGACAATTTTGCTGGGAAGTGATACAATATTCTCGGTGTTTGAGACATTCTTCAGAATTTACTCCAATCAGACATTGTTTAATAATATTTGGAGTAAGCTTAACTGCAACGGAAGAATTGATGCTTTTTCCAAACATGCTTTGAAATCGCTTGTCAACAAAACAAATTTGCAAGTTGTGTTAAAAAAGAAAGTTTTTCGTAATAGTTTGTACTTGGAGTAAGATTATTTGAAGTTCAAATAATAAACGGTTTGTAAGCATTATTGAGAAATGCTTTCAGAGACAATTTTTCACAACTCTTCAAAATTTAATAATTTTTTGAATTCATAGAAATGCATACTTCATTAATGCAATTCCATTTTGAGAGTTTGGGGAATCCCTTTATATATTTATCTTCTTGGTCTAAGTTTCTTTACTTACTTTTTTCATCGAAAAATTACTTGATGCGTAGTGTACCGAAAAATTAATTTAGTTTGAATTAAAGTTTGGGAGACTAATGACACACAAGTAATAAAATATTATTCTAACTAACTTTCTTATTTTTTATTAACTCTGCGTACACTTTTTCCAATAGCTATAATAAACAGGTGCAAAATGCTTACAATAATTATTTTTTCCACTAATTTAATTATTATTTTCAATTATGTGTTTATGACAATTTTTTTCAATAGCTGGAAAACAGTTGTAAAGAGCCTGCAATACGTAATACTTATATCCAATTCTTTAAAAATTATTTTCAATAATATTAAAACAACACTTTCTCTTCAATTGCATAGTAACTATTGTAGACATAGTACTTTTATCGTTCTTACATAGACATTGAATTGCAAACGCTCACATCATTATTATAGTAAGGAATATTTCTTCAAGGGTTCTGTTTTGGTCGATCTATAAATTACTTGTAAGTATTTAACAACAATTTAACAAGCTTTTCCAAGCACAATTCTTATGCTTGTAATTCTTAAGCCTTTTTGGCTGATTGGGATGTTTATGTTTATATCCATACTTGTATCAAAGTCCGTCCTACGACGGGTTGAAAGCAATAGCGCTCAAACTGTGATTATTTTTTGTGCTTTTACAACATACTGTTCTGAAAAAGGTTCAGCCTGAAAGTATGCACACACATAAAAGGCAAGCATGTCACTGATAAGTATCAAATGAATTTTTTGTGCATACTTTCAGGCTGAACATTTTTCAAGACTACATGTTGGGAAGAAACTGTAATAATTGCAAAAAATAATTACACTTTAAGCTATATTGGGTGCAGAGCATTATGCTTGCCTTTTATATATAAAGATATATAAAGGTACTAGAGTTTGTTTTTCGAGTTTTAATAAAAGTTTTCAATTAAAAGCTTATTTTATTTTTAAAAATGACTTCTAAGAAAGCTTTTTTAAGAAAATTATAAAAGCAGAACCTTACTAGATCTGGTAAGTAAGGAGGATGGTCAAGCAGTTCAAACAGTAATTCGTGGATTTTTGCTATGATAACCACTTAGGTGTGAGACGGCGCATTGTCCTTGTGAAACTAGATTTTCTTTTTCTGCAAAAACAGCCGTTTTTTAGCAATTTCTGCCCTTAGCTTATCAAGTTATGACTATCCCAACAGTGCCATCACTTACTCAGCCGAATGAAATGGCCATGTTTAAATTCAGCTGCCCAAAATTGCACTGTGTTAAATGATGGCGGATAGTGTCCCCACACACAGAGTCCAACTCTTTGATTTGCGTAGGAGTATTGCCTTTCAAAAAAAATATTTATTAACAGCTCGGTACTCGATTTTTTCCATTTTTACAAAAACACTCACATTGACTCACTCCAACGATTGTCAAATAACAACAGCGCGCCCAAATTGGCTGAAATTTTGATGAATAATTGTCAAAAGATTCACAACTACGGAAACTTTTCAGATCACCCACGTATTTTATTTTTGTCGGTGTTTATGTTTATGTTTATGTTTATGTTTATGTTTATGTTTATGTTTATGTTTATGTTTATGTTTATGTTTATGTTTATGTTTATGTTTATGTTTATGTTTATGTTTATGTTTATGTTTATGTTTATGTTTATGTTTATGTTTATGTTTATGTTTATGTTTATGTTTATGTTTATGTTTATGTTTATGTTTATGTTTATGTTTATGTTTATGTTTATGTTTATGTTTATGTTTATGTTTATGTTTATGTTTATGTTTATGTTTATGTTTATGTTTATGTTTATGTTTATGTTTATGTTTATGTTTATGTTTATGTTTATGTTTATGTTTATGTTTATGTTTATGTTTATGTTTATGTTTATGTTTATGTTTATGTTTATGTTTATGTTTATGTTTATGTTTATGTTTATGTTTATGTTTATGTTTATGTTTATGTTTATGTTTATGTTTATGTTTATGTTTATGTTTATGTTTATGTTTATGTTTATGTTTATGTTTATGTTTATGTTTATGTTTATGTTTATGTTTATGTTTATGTTTATGTTTATGTTTATGTTTATGTTTATGTTTATGTTTATGTTTATGTTTATGTTTATGTTTATGTTTATGTTTATGTTTATGTTTATGTTTATGTTTATGTTTATGTTTATGTTTATGTTTATGTTTATGTTTATGTTTATGTTTATGTTTATGTTTATGTTTATGTTTATGTTTATGTTTATGTTTATGTTTATGTTTATGTTTATGTTTATGTTTATGTTTATGTTTATGTTTATGTTTATGTTTATGTTTATGTTTATGTTTATGTTTATGCTTATGTTTATGTTATATCTTATTATGTTTGTGATTATTCTATGATTACTCTGTTTTGTCAAAGAAAGATTCTTATATATCATTTTACTCTTAAACGAAACTTCACAAATGGTCTAAAATCTACCTGTTGGCTCATAAAAAGGATTCTCCAATTAAATGCTTAATAAATACTAATAAAGTTCTTTCAATTTGTCAGAAATGCTTCCTTCTTAAAGCATAACCATAAAAAGGGGATTTATTTAATAAAGTAAACTTAATTATTTTTCTACCACCGTAAATAAAAACAAACGTACAAATTTTATAATATATCCACAATTAAGCAGCATTAGCATCCTGTGCGTTCTATTTTAAGGCATACTTTCTTCCTTCCTTTAAATTTAAAATAAATTGTCAAACATTAACAACCGCGCGCCGCCTGCCAGGCATTATTTACAGATTTGATGCAATTATAAACAAACAATTAAACCAACAAAAACAACAAAAAAATTTGCCTTCTAAGTAAGCAAATTTTGATGCTAAAAAAAAATAACATTAAAAGCAACGACAACAAACGAGAAACGAAGAGAAAAGCATCAAAAACATGCCAGCTTAATGAATACATGTTCAACAAACGCCTCTGCGTTGAGATACGATATAAATGTTGACAAAACGTAGCGCGCGGTGAACACAGCGTACTTAATGAACGCCCACAAAGTGACGTTAATGTTTTTTTTTTTTTAAACAACAAAAAATTCAATTTACCTTTTCTCGGTGTTAAATATAAGATTGTTTATTTTTATTTTGTTTTTTAAATAATTTTTATTGCTTAATTTTTGTACATGCACACCGCTTTGCGAAATTTTTAATTTCAACAATAATTAAGGCATGCAAACTCAAAGTTTTAACAATTTTCAAAGCATATTTTCAGGATTTCTTATTTTTTATGCTACTTGTTATAGTTAGCTACATGTAATGTAATGTTCTTGCTGCTTGTTTCTCGTAATTTTGCTTGTGTTGTTGCTTATGTTGCTGTTGAAAATAATGATTTGCCTTAGTCAGCACAGCAAAGAAATTCATCACTATGCTGGAGAACGTCGTAGAAGCAAAGTAGGAGCGCATCAAGATACATCCATTTTATGCTGGCTTGAGCAAGTTTATTTAGTTTTTCTTGTGATTTTTTTTTTCATGGAAACTGGCTTTTAAAAGATTCTGCTAGAGCCTTTTCCACGCCCATCATTCAGTCTGTGCCCATTTTGAGACATTTTGTCATTAACGTAAATGGCGCTCTGGCATAGATTGGGAGTGGTTTATATTGTTTGTTATGTTTCTGTTTTTGAAAGAAAAAGCAGCAACACTTAATTATAATAACATAAAAATTTTCTTACGAGGGAAATAAGATTTTAATAAAAAAAATGTGAGCCATAGCCCATTTAATTTCAACATAAAAAAAATGTTTTAAAACGGTTTTCACTTTTACATATATTTTGCGCATTTAAATTTATTATGAATTTGCGGAATTTTTTTTTATTTAATACGAAATTTGCGATTGATTGATTTTAATGTTTGATTTTTGATAATTTGTCGGTTTCTCTATATGTTATAAGAGATTTTTTTCAGCTGTATTTTACTGAATTGCAGCTACTGTGCCCTTCTGATTGGTTTTGAAAAACTTTGTTCTCGGTGGAAGTAATTTCAGTTAGCAGGGTGTTATTGTTTCGCTCAATTCTTAAGAAAATTGATTCATCAATGGATTTTACACTTGAATTTAAGAATGAAGCAATGTCTTTAAGTCAACCAACAGGAACAGCAATAGTATATGCTCCTATTTGAAATAAATTGTTGTGATCATTAACACATTGAGTATAGAATTAAATGATACAAAGTCAATAGGATGACAAAAATATCTGGTAGGTAGTTCAACTAGAGGAAAATATTTTGCAACCAAGGTGGATGTGGATCAGCTTAATGAGACTGTTATGGACATTATGTGAATTCGTCATAAGCTGATAATATAAACCACCTAAAGCGCCCCTATTTCAAACGCGTTGGTTTAGCTAAGGTTGAATTGAAAGTATTATTTGAATGGAGTCACGTTATTTGTATCTCTTCCCTTTTCTCTCTCCCTCTCTCTCTCTCTCTCTCTCTCTCACTCTCTTTCTATCCCCTTCTCTCTGTATCTCCCTTTCTCTCTTACATTATCCTATATTCTGGAAAAAACAAGACACTCGCTTATCTTGAACTTGTAAGCACCAAAATTCCTGACGAATTTTGTTGTGACATATTTTACCTCTTATTTTTGTTTCTCTCTAACTTTACCGACTGGGTCACCATGCAAGGGATATAAGCCATACACTTGCATAAAACCATACAAGGGAATAATAAAATACCTCATTGCCAGCATCAGAGCCAATAATTCTATTTACTAATTTAAATTAATTTCTTTCTTTTTATTATAATATAAGTGATGAAATAGTTTAAGGACCTGAATTAATGAAAATAAATCAATAATGAAATAGTCCGCTAGAGTATTATTGAAAGGAATAATATATAGGGATGCAAAGTACATATATTATTTGAAAGGATTTATATGAGGACCTAAGCCTTTATTATCTGAGAGCATGGTGCCATGTCGCAAAAGACTATTATTTATATAAATATTTTTCCAATAAATGGTGAGTTGGCTGGGTTGATATTTTTTGTTTTAATTTTAATACGCAATAGGTATCAAAAGTTGCGTATTTTTGCGCTGATTTAAAATACGCTTACCATTTTTGAAATGAATATAACTTTTGGCGCTCTACCAGAGCTTTCTGACTGAGTTTTTTTACATTTTTATCAGATATTTTGTAAAGAAAATTTTGCGCATATTTGCAGCCAACTAGCTAATTTGAGTCACTAACACAGTTTTTGCAGAACTCGATATGTTTTGTTTTCGAGGCGTATGAGTGATTTTTTTATATCGTGGTTTACTGGGATTAATTATTTTGTTTATTGTGTTTAATTTTACGCAAAGATAACATTAATGATGATTTTTGGACTAAGCGATCTAAAAATATTAAGAAAAAAGTTCGCAAGCAGACAGAACTTTAATAGAATTGCTGTATGTATCTGTTATTATGTGGAAAGGCAGTACAAATAAGAGAATTTTCAGTCATAAAAGCTCTGGTAGGGGGCTAAAATCTATGTGGAATTAAAAGATGGTTAGCTTATTTTGAAACTACGTAAAAATATGCAACTCTTAGTTCCTATTGTCGGCCATATAGTGAGGTCTATCAATAGAAACTCCACCTCATGAACTTGCACATAATAATCTCAAAGGGATTGCGTCATTTGCGTCAGCTTCTAATTATATTTTTGTTCATTTTTTTTTATGAGCAACGGGTTCCACATAAGTGAGAGGCAGTCACATGGAACAGCGGGACAGTCGTACAATGTTTTTTTTCTAGAAAATATACTTGCGAGGTACAGACAACAAGTCATGGCCCTAGTACCTGCTAAAAGTCACGTTATCTTAATCAACACCATCCAACTACCCCGCCATTCTTAAGCATTGCTGAGGTTGTAGTCGAATCTATCCTCAGCTGGTCAAATTTATTCTATCCCATGGAATAGTAGTCGACTCTTACTTCAGTCATTACTCCTAGAACAATCTATCGACCATCACTGAAGTTGTTGTCGAATCTATCATCGGTTGGTCAAACCGATCCTTCCCCTTGGACAGTAGTCGAATTTTATCCCAGTTTACTTCTTATACCTTATACTGTGGCGGCCGTGGCGTAGTGAGTAGAGTGTGTACCTCTTACGCCAGAGAACCCAGGTTCGAATCCTCCATCTGACACAGAGAATTTTTTCAATTGAATTAATTTTTCTGTTCGGCTGTCACCTCTCTGCAGGCAATGACAAACCTCAGAGAGTAAAAACTGCCATGAAAAGCTTCTTGAGAACATAAGCCGTTCGGAATCGGCGTAAAACATGTAGGTCCAGTTCTCGATCATTTGTGTGCAAACATTTCACATCACACACAACACAATTGATCATAAGAAGCTCGGTCAAAGTCCTTTCAAAGGCTGAGATGGCCATTTCGTTTTTTTTTTTTATTTTTCCTTTTTATACTATCTAAATCCTTAAGTATATGTAATGTTATATACTAACTACGAGCATAATACATTCTTATCCTATTTGAGGTGATAATCTAAATTACCATCTCGTACTATTATCACTCTTTGTTATCGCTAAACGGTTCTTCCTAAATTTTCTGACTATCGCTGAACTTGTAGTCGAATCTCTCCTCAGCCAGTCTATCTATCTTATTATCCTGGGACTGTAGTTAAATCTTAACCCGTTTCCCTACAAAATCCTTTTTAATACCATAAAAAGTGATCTTAATAATTAGCACACTTGATAAGCACTGTTGTCAATATTTTTGTTGTAAGTTTAGTTGTAAGTCGTATTGGTTAATAAAATAACTGTCTGGTTTTAACTGAACCTGAGTTTTAATTTCGTGTCTGGTCAAAAAATACTCTTCACGAACCTTGGGTTCCGGCGAGCTACACCTCGTCCAAAAAAGGGTTGTCAGAAACTTGTGATTTAAGCCAGCACGCTTGTGCTGAAATTTACTAGTATTTTGATCCATTATAATATCAATTCTCTTCCTACCCACTGCCACCGCCACCGCCACAGTCGCCACTAGTGATACAGTGCTGCAAATCTTTGAAAGAAATGTGAATACTGCGGCTGTTATGATATCAGAAATTTTGTAATTGAGTATGCGCTGTTTCATCCCCAATAAGATAAAAAGCATCAAACCAAAAGACCACTCATGTTTTAATGAGACATGAGGACTGCAATCAGGTCCATAGAGAAAGCCTTTCAGAATTAGAGATCTGATAAGAATGCTGATACTAAAAGACTTGAGACTAGGTTGTAGTGCAATTTTAAGACGCAAAAGTTTCATTCAAATTTTTGGTAATTCATTGAAATAATAAAGAATCAGACGTCATTGGATAATCAGACACTTTTAAGTCGATTGATAAAGCTGTTGGCTGAATTGTTTGACCATAGTTCCAGAAACCCAGCAAGTAATCAGCTACTCCCTTTCGTTGAAAGTACATCTTCTGCAATGCAAGAGATATATTTTCGGAGGAGAGCAGTAGAAAAAATCCTTGTAAACGTCAACATTAACAAAGCCTCTGGTTCTGATGGAATACAATCACTTGTGCTCAAAGCATGTACTTCTAGTGTGGCTCAACCTTTGCACAACATGTTCAACATCTCCTACAGAACAGGAGTATTTCAACCATGTTGAAGGGAGGCAAATGTCTAGCCGACACCAAAAAAGTTCGATGAAATGAACAATGCAAGCTATCTACCCATTGCGATATGCTATACGCTCTCTAAATTTATGGAGATATCTGGAGCACAACGAATAGCTCAAATGCAGTCAATATAGTTTCCATAAGGCTCGCTCTACTAGTGGCATTCCTCATCGAAAAATTGAAACAATGCATTCACTTATTCGGTGAGAGCAGAGTTATTGCTCTAGATGTTTCAAAGTTGTGTGACCGCTTACTCAATGGATCACGTTATTTCTTTAAGACGTATTCTTAAAGAACGAATCGTATTCTTAGTCGACAGCATATCGTCCAGAGAGCATGCCATCCACACAGGACTCTTATCGCCAACTTTTTTTTTTTTTTTGTTTTTATCAACTCACAACACAAATCATTCGTTTGCGGACAACATCAACATTTGTCATTCAAAAAAAGCTGGTGTTCTTTGAAGATTGAGAGGAGTAGACAAAATATGAATGACAAACTTTTCAATGACTTGAAAAAATCTCCGAGTGGGGTCTTAATAACAGAGTAGATTTTAATGCTAGCAAGATCAAGGTTAACGCAAATGGGCATATCGATACAATCGGATCACCGTTAGAATGATCTTTTTTTCTATGTGTCAAAAGAAGCGGCTAATTGCCTTGAGTTTTTTAAAACGGTGCAAGAAAATAAAGCACTTCATCTGATCATCGTATAACCTTTAGTATATAATACCACCTTGTTAAAAAAAAAAGGTTCGTTCACACTGTGAACCGGACTTAACTGTCCAATTCGAACATTTTTTTTTTAGTAGGTTGCCACATGTATCCATGACAAGGCTGCCAAACATCAGCGTCTCTCGTTGTCATTTGGTAAAGTGACAGTGTTTTGTTTACAACAACTTTTTTCGTGTCTTTGATTTTTTCGATGGAAGAAAAAATTGAGCAACGAGTTTTTATCAAATTTTGTGTGAAAAATGGTTCCAACTGCGCCGATACGCGTAAAATGTGAAATGTTACGGTGACTCTGCTCTATCGTATCAGAAGGCAAACAAGTGGTTTAACCGATTTGTGAGTGGCCAAGACGAAGTAGAAGACGATCCTCGTACCGGGCGGCCATCGTATTCGACTACCGAAGAAAACGTTGAAAAAATCAAAGAAATGTTGGTCAAAAATCGCAGTTGAAACTATTTTTCACACAAAATTTGATACAAACTCTTTGCTCAATTTTGTCTTCCATCATAAAAATCGAAGACAAGAAAAAAGTTGTTGTAAACAAAACACTGTCACTTTACCAAATGTCAACGAGAGACGCTGATATTTGGCAGCCTTGTCATAGGCACATGTGGCAACCTACGTAAAGAAAAATTTTCGAATCGGACAGTTAAGTCCGGTTCACTCTGTGAATGAACCTTCTTTTTGAACAAGGTGGTATGCTAGGCCAAAAATGGAGAACAATTTGGCATTTGGACAGGTGCTTCAACAGTATATTTGGAGCTTCCGGACTGGGCTCAACGGCATGCGATATATTTGATAGGAGATCGAATATCAACACTCAACACTCTCAACACTCTTATGGCACCTACGAAGTGTTAGTCGCTTAAATCTTCTGTACTATCATGGTAAGTGTTCAAGGAAAGTACATGGCACCTGACACCTTGTGTACTTTCTTGGTCCACTAGGATGACTCTCTAAGTCTATTACTTCACTTTTGCCTCTTTGCCCAATAGAACATCACATTACCGATTCATTCTTCAGTCACATAGTAAGGTTGTAGCACAATCTCCCTGCGAACCTGTGTTCCCTGGCTAATTCGAGCTGGGTTAATTTAAATTAGATATTCACTGGCACTACTCCATTCTTTTATTTTCTAAGTTACTATCACCAGTCTTCCGAGTCAGCACAATGCTTTCTCATTTATAAGATTCATCCCCTGTACGTTGGTTTAGGCTTAAATAAAAATATTATGTACTAAGCTCGAAATTGGATTTGCATTTCAAACCATCAAATAGCTACCTAGCTACAATAACTACATAGATACCAAAACATTGATTGACTAGAAATACATAATAAGATCTTAGGAAAAGGTAATATCTGCCGTTTCTAGATTCGAAAAAAAAAAATCAGAGACGCAATTACAAAATTTTTAACTACAATTTCACAAAAAGAAAAAAAAATCACTTGATGGTCGCCTGTTTTCATGGTTTGACATTAATTATTAAAATTAAAAAGTGCTAGCTTGACAGTAAGTTATTTTATTTTTGCTACACTAAATTTCTAGTGCAAAAGGCATATTCATATAATAATTAAAGTATTTATTATAATTATCTATGTACACCATGACGTATGAGTAACATTAATATTGAGCTCAATAAACAAACAATTGCTGCTTAATGCAGCTTTAATTGTATTTGATGTATGAGTTAAAGGAAACCCAAAGTGTGTATTAAACATTTCCATACCGTGCCTTCACCACCATTACCACCCACCAAACCAATCAAATTTATGACGACTGCAAATAGAATTCTATGAAAATGAAAATAAATTTTATTGCATGATTTGCATGCAAATAGAAAATGCGGCCACGTCAACCAAAGCAAAAGCAGAGTGTTCTTCAAATAGCAACGTATGCAAATGTTGATGTATTAGTAACAGCATTTTGCAGCAGCTTACATGTTAGTTTATGTGTGTGTGTGTGTATGTTCCGTACAAGTTTTGTGCAATAGTGATGAGCGCGTATGTCAAGGCAAATAGCGCTATTTTTATGCCAGGTAATAGATTTTTCCAGCTTTGTTATAGAGCACAAAGTAACTAAAGACTCTTAAGTACTCTTGGAGTTGTATGCTAAAGATTTTTTTTAGCTTAAGAACGCAAAATATAATGCAAGACAGTTGATCATCACCTAAGCTATAAACATAATTTTTCGAAATTTTTACAGGCAAAATATTTGCTTATACTTTACTTTAAAATCACTTCTCCAAAGTGTGATCTAAGAAAAACCATCATTTTATGAAATACAATTTGATCCTTTAACAAATTTGACAGGATTGAGCTTAAGTTCATTATTAAGAGCCAATATTTTGTTAGAAAAATAACACGAAAACACATCTCTAGCTTGTCTGATGTGAGACCCTAACGTATGAGTGGCACTTTCACAATTTGTGTGGAGTTGAAATGCATTTTGTTGTTATTGCAACTTTTGTGTTTTTACGTCCTTCTTTTTTTCTGTTCAAGCAATGATTACAAATCACAGGATATGCAAATATAAAGCGACACAAATATGTCGAGCAACATAAAAACAAATACAGTTACAGCAACAGCAACAGCAAACAGTTAAAGTTTCAACCACTCGACCAACCAAACAACCGAACAACCACCACACTGACACACACACTGATATGATTTGCACAGACTCAAAACTAAATAAACATAAATAGCGATATTTTATGTTTTCCTATTGCATGGCATTATGATGAATATCAGAATGAATCTGGCAGCCGCCATACAACATTCAACCCAAACTCCCTTAACCAACTCAACCTACCTCATCCCAATTCACGTACCACTCATCCTTGTCAGCATCAACAACGCAGTAAATTTGTAACTTGTGCTACACTTGATCCTTGCGCTGCAAATGTTGACATAGCCATTCAACTATTCAGCTATGCATTCAACTGTATGCAGTGAGGTATACACTCTGCACTCTACACTCTGCAATCTACACTCTACATTCTCTGTTGAGTTTTGCTCCTAGAATGTAGAGCAAAATTTTAAAAAAATCCACTGGAATATTCAATCTTCTGCAAAATGGTGTCATCGATGCTAACGCCACCATGAACCGTGACCTCAAACAAATGCAGATATAATGAAAAATTATCATTTTTGGCTACGTTAAGGATAAAAAAATAAATAGTATTTTATTGAGTTATGCGAGGGTTCAAATTGAGCTAAGACTACACACACACATACACACACTGCGATAGATGAGTACATGTGTGTGATTATATGAGTGCGCGTGTATGTATTTGTTTTTTTTTTTACTTTTATTGCTATATTGAGAATATAAAAAAGAAAAGATCCAACATGCTGTGAGAAAATGAAGATGGAAAATCAACAGAAACAGCAGCTGCTGCTGCTGCTGCGGCTGTTGCTGCACTTTAATGCAATCGAAATATTTACGATATCTCTATGAGTTTTGATTTCATATTTGCGCAAAAAAAAAAGAAAACTAAAACTGCTACATTGAAAATTTTTTTGTTTATCAATATTAATTCTATACAATCACTCTGCGTGCGCGTTGCACTAAAGTCAGAACGTGCTCATGTGGTGGAAGTATACTCTTGACTTTATGCAAAACATTAGAGCATAAAAATTTCATGATCTGCGTTGCAACAACAAGCAATGCAATTGAGTAGATGCAGCAAAGAAACATACAATTTTTGGTTTTTACTAATCCATGCTTGATTAATGAATTGCAAATAAAATTTTAGCATAAAATTACAAAAACAATCATGTTTAATAGCACAAATTATGTATCTTGGTTTTCCAAGCAAAGTCAGAACTCTGCACATAAGTAGTGAAAAACTTTCTATATTCGGAACCATCGTTAATATGACTACCAAGTGTAGGCTGCCATCGATAGTGTCGAAAGTCGCAAAAAAATCATTGATATTTCAAGGCTTTTGAATAAATAATTGAATAAAAAGAAGCAAAATGCTAAAAAGATTATATAAAGAGATAAATAAAAAAGTAAATAAAGAAGATTGATTAATTTACTAGACAATATCGCACAATAAAAACAAAACAGTAACAACTCGAAATTTTTAAATTTCTAGCAAAAAACAATTTTATTTTTGAAGGAACTCCAAGCAAAGCAATGAGACAAAACTCTTTTTTTTAACTAAAGAAAAAAAAAGATGTGTACAAAATGTATTTGATGTGTTACAGTCGAAGTATATGATCACTACGAATAGTTTTACATTAAATAATAAAAATTTGTAAATTTTGAGTTGTGACTGTTTTGTATTTAGTGTGCGATATATGTCATATGCAAAAATAAAGGTTATACCAAATATGTGCCAAAAGTTGTTTAGAGGTCTGAGAGCATATCAACGTCTTATAACATGTCAGTATGATTTTTGTTTGAATAAATTCGAATTTGACCATTTTTCTGATAAATTCGAAAATGCCTCAAAATAATGCAAACGTGTTTCAGGTCCGTAGTAAAAGGGAGTTTTTCAGGGTTCAATACCCCTTCAGGTTCAACGAAGTAGAAAAAAATAATATAAGTAATTAAGTATTACAATCAAAACGTGATATTTTTTTTTAGAAAAAATTAATCATTTTAAATGCAAATATTAAAACAATTTGCTTGAGTTCAAAAAAATTGTTCGACAAATATATAACACTCTGAAAACGTGGAAAATATAACATTCATCTATTTGTCACGTATTCTGTGAAAAAATGAACCTACTCTAAAATTTAAAAACTACAACTTAAAAACTACTACTACTCTTAAATTTTGTTTTTTTTTTTTTTTGTTTATTAGAACCACGTTAGTTGCAGTTTTATTATTAAAAAAAAAAAACAAAAAAACGAAATGGCCATTTCAGCCCTTAAAAGGACTTTGACCGAGCTTCTTATGATTAATTGTGTTGCGTGTGATGTGAAATGTTTGCACACAAATGATCGAGAACTGGACCTACATGTTTTACGCCGACTCCGAACGGCTTATGTTCTCAAGAAGCTTTTCATGGCAGTTTTTACTCTCTGAGATTTGCCATTGTCTGCACAGAGGTGACGGCCGAACAGAAAAATTAATTCAATTGAAAAAACTTTCTGTGTAGGATGGAGGATTCGAACCTGGGTTCTCTGGAGTAAGAGTCACACTTATTAACCGATCAGTAAAATAAATAGTTTATCGGGCTCTAACCTAAAACGGAGCAATTTTTTTCCAAAATACGCAACGAAAATATATTTTAACCTACAAAATTAACACCACTTCGACTTCGGGTGATGGCAACATATTGCCATCGCCTACTAAAGGTTCTTAAGGCGGGACATGACATTCGCGGCAGAGAAAACAGACCTTGTTTTAAAAATTCATAACTCAGTCAAAAACAAATATCTTTCCAAAATTTTATTATTGTAGAGAATTGAACAAATTACAAGAAAAAAAATTCAAAACAATATATCTTTCACTCCAACATGGTTTTATAGAGCTCCAAACTGGCGGCAGAGAAAAAAACGGGGCCTCGTGGTTGCAGCGCTGGGAGTTTCAAAAATTGTCCGATCTGGAAAAAAATGACATTTTTAAATCTTAACAAAATTAATTATCGTATGACACGAGCTTTTTTTTAAATTTTTTTTCAATTTTTGGTGATGTTCCAAATTTGAAAGTGTGTTTTTTCGAAAAAAATATTGACTTTAAAAATTCATAAAATATCGAAAAAAGAATTTTAAAAAAAAGCTCGTGTCATACGATAGCGAATTAAGTTTAAAAATCAGTACGAAAAACATGGTTTCGAGATAAACGCGTTCAAAGTTTGTGAACAAAGAAAAAAAAGGTTACCTTCAATCTGCCATGCCTGCTTCGTACTGTATGCCTTCGTTATCTTGTGTTGTGCTGTTTTTTTATAGTTTAAAAATATATAGTTTATAGTTTTATAGTTTTTTGCAATCGTTTAGCAATTCGTGCATCACCCTTCAAGTAGGTACGAAATAACAACCACCAAAGGTCAGGTAGCAAGTAAAACAAGTATATACCAGCTGCCGTACGTAGGTAGCGCAAAAATAAAAAATGCGCTCTCACAAATCCGGCTGTAACTTTTGAATCCGTAGGAATTTTTCCATGAAATTTTCTTTTTATTTTTCTTAGAATCTTAAGAATATTTACTAAAATACAAAATTATTAAAAAAAATCTCGATTTCAAAAAGCTGCCAATGTCATGTAACCCCTTAATACATACAAAAAATTGTTTTGTAATCAAACAGTGTAAAAAATTTTAATTTTTTGTTTGTGAATGTTGAAAAACGCAGCTTATATTTTTTATAATTTTTGTTTTTAATATAGAATTTATTTAAAATAAAATATTGATTTCTATACTATTAAACTATTCATATAAATAAAATGTTTCTTGAAATTCAGTGCTGGGCGAACACAAGTTACAAATGGGTCGCTGAATCCGAATCTGGTGTCAGAATTTAAAAGTAACGAATTTTTTTCCATAGAGCTGCCATCTAAAATCCGGAGAAAACGGATCTCATTCTTTTCACTAGGAAATATAAATTACCCAACTTAATACCTCCGCATCTAAACGGCACGGGGTTTATCTTTAGTGACAGCTCGAAATACCTAGGAGTTATTCTGGATAAGAAGCTTATCTGGATTGATAATATAAAGGAACGTGTTTGAAAGGCAATCATAGCTCTTTTTTCCTGTAAAAAATCGAGAGAGTTTCTCCCCCAAAATAGTACGCTGGATCTATACAGCAATTGTCCGCCTCATACTTATTTATGGCTTACTGATGTGGTGGAGGGCCCTTGATAAGACAATTGCACTTCAGAAATTTGCAAAGGTGCATAGAAATGCAAGTCTATGTATTACTGGGGCATTGTCTATAACACCAACTAACGCTTTGTTGACAAAACAGACAAATGTGTGCCTTGCTTAAATCTTGAAAAGAATTACGAAGTTAAAACAAACAGCATAAAAATTTTTACAGATGTATCAAAACCTTGAGAACAAGTAGGGGGTGGTATTTACTCCCAGGACCCTGAAATCGAAGTATCTTTTAGACTGCCAAATTATTGTAGTGTCTTGTATTGTATAGTGTCTTGTATTGTAGTGAAGTTCAAAATACTACCACCTACAAATTAGTTATTTTACAATATTCGATACATAAATAAATCGAAAGAATAAAAATCACAAAGGTTCCAAAGCATAGACAAGAAGTCTTACACGGTCTTGTCTTGCTTAAATTAATTTCACTCTCCAAAATATGCAACAAGGGAATTTCATAAAATCAAGCTATGCCGTAAGCAGTCCTGCACAAGGATAAACAACACAACAAAACACACTTAATAAAAACAACAATTTGAACAACGATAAATATAACAAACACAACGCCTTTATTTTGCATTTTTTAGCTGCTACATAAGAAGACCAAGACTAAAGTCAAAGAGGCAAACATTTTAAATTCAATTTATGCTCAGAGATTTCTGAGCTTTTAATATAATTTTAAAAAAATTATTTTTTTTCCAACAATCTTTGAAGGCCACATTAAAGAACTGTTAGAAGAAGATATATTTATTAAAATAAAAAGAAACAAAAAAAAAACAACAAAATTGATAAAATAAGTAAAAAACAAACATTATTTAATTAGAGCAGCACACAAACTTTTCTAGTTCGCTAAGCAACGCTCTTAACACTCTTTGTGCACAAAGTCAATTTTATGAATATTTAATATATACTTTAGGCATGACAGTATACCAGAGGCTACACAGTGCTTTATCGTCTTCTGGGTACAAGAACTGCCTCGGTTGGCATTAAATTCAGGCGTCAAAATTACACTACTACGGAAACGGGCTGTCAAAAAGTCATAAAAATATTAAATTTCTCACAAAGTAGACGACAAAAATAAAAACAACAGCAACGGTAGTTAAAAAGAGTGTAAAAGTGTGGAAGATACTGCCAAGGGAAGGCCAAATAATGTATTTAAGGGAAAATTAAAAGATTAAGCTTTAGGAAAATAAAAACGAAAACGGGCATAGAAGAAAAGTTTAAAATCTCTGCTGTCACTTTGACAGCTTTAGCACAAAATAGATAAAAGTTTAATTAAATTAGGAGAGAGCGAAAGCGTGTAAAATGCTTTACACTGAATGCTGCATGAAATGTGAAATGTGAAAATTGAAAGAAAATTACCATTCTAAAGAAAACTGTCAAAGATTTTTCGCTATTTTCTCTGTTCGCCTGCAAACAGATTTTTTTGCATTAAAAGTTCAAACTATTTTTTCATTTTACTTGAGTAACTCAATCTATCTACCACTGACATTTCGCTACTTTGTTATTTTCGCTTCGTTTCACGACTTTATTTTACTTTGCAATTTGTTCGAATTCAAATTTTGTTCAATTGACTTCCGCTGTTTATTTAAGGACTTGCTTACTTTTCTCGCGTTTCCTTATTACAACTGCTTGATATTGGTTTTTATGTTTCAACAATTTTATGACAGATCGTAAGTATTTGAAAGAGAAATAAGATAAGTTTTATTTTATTGGCAAACTTTGTTTAAAATTAAAGCTTTACTATTTGAACCGACGGTTATTCGGTGTAAGTTTATTTGAGCTAAGTTTTACGAAAATTTAAATTTTACGTTTAATTTACTATGATTTATTTTGACCATAAATATCTATAAAATGATTATAACTTTTTTATAACGGTATAAATTGCCACAAAAAATTCTGCAACATAATTGTGCTTATTTCAATAACCCAAACAGTCAGAAACACTTAAGCAATGATAACAACAACAGCAATAATAATAATAACAACAACTCAAAGCAATTGAAAAGAAAACTTGTGAATGGCAATTCCAAAGCTTGCCGCCTTTCTTGAGCCTCCTTGTCACACTTCAATGTCACTTCAATTTGTTTTTCCAGCACAAAAAGTTATTAAAGAATATTAAAGTCATTCTTGTTGTTGCGCAAAGAAATTTGAGTATGAAATCAGCTCACTTTTGTGATTGATTTATTTTGTTTGTTTTTGCTTTACAGTTACAAAAACTTTCTTCAAAATGACCACCAAAAAGACCCACAGTTGTGACAAATCAACAATAGAGAAAATACATTTCTCAAAATTCAGCTTAGCAATAAGTTATGCTTTCCTCTTTCAGAGTTTTCTTATTTTAACAGGCTTTAGGTACTCAAGGTAGTATTCTACACATACATACGCCAGGGGCGTAGCCAGCAAAATATTGCTCACAGAACTAACAAATTTTTTTCAAAATTATAAAAAACTAAAATTATAATAAGATTTAAAACTTTATGGAGGGGCATTGAATTTAATTTTTTTTATTTTTAAATTCATTTTTGTGATCATTTAACAAAGATTGATATCTATTAAATTCATATTCAGGTTTTTTTTTTTTTTTTTTTATTTTTTTTTTTTTATTATTATTATTTATTTATTTATTATAATTGTGAGTACACTTAGAACTAAGTTCTTTTATAATACAAAGTGTGATCTTACAAGTTAGATACATTATATAAAAATAAAAATAGCATATAAGATAATATTTATGTGACAAAATATAAAATTTAGGTGACAAAATATAAAATAGCTTAACTATAAAATATAAAATACGCTAAGATTAAATTGTTAATGAAGCTCTTAGGTATAAAAAAAACTTAAGGGTATAGTTAACTCAATGCAGCAACAAATTTTTATTACGCTTCAGGTATGATTTTAGTTAAAAAAAGAAAAAAATATTTTAAAGTGAAGTGAAAAATATAGAGGTTAGAGATAAAGATAAAGAGATAGGAAGAACTGACTAGTTAATTGACTGACAAAATGTTTCACAACATTTTAATGTTTTATAACGGCCTGTTTAAAGCTTGCCTCTCCGACTATTGATCTCAGATTGGTTGGTAAAGCATTCCATAACCTGATGGCATTAATAAAAAATAGCCGAGTTGAGTTGAGGAAGTTAAAATTGGGTGTTATCAGCATTTGACGCCTTTGCGATTGACCAAACTGCAATTTTTCATATAGATATATTGGCATCTTTAGTTTTATGAGCTTGTGAAGAAACATACAGTTCCGAGCATTTAAGTAGTTTAAAATATTACAGCCTAGTATAGCGTTTTTAAAGTTGGCCAGCTGATCAAACTTGCGCAATCCATACACATATCTGGTAGCATTATTAAATGCAACTTGTAACTTAAGTTGAGACCTTGAATCTAGCTTACTATAGACAACTTCAGCGTACGTTATCACTGGCACAATAAGTTGAATCACTAACTGACGTCTAGTATCAGTGGGCGTGTACTGAGCAGACATTCTTAGGTTACGGAGGATGAAATAAATTTTACGCACTACACTATTTATATGATCAGTACACGTCAACTTGCTGTTAATATTAAAACCTAAACTTTTAATGTTATTTACAACTGGAAGACCCTCGTTAAATAAAACTAAAGATGGCATATCTTCAAAAGGTACTCTATTTTTAGATATTGGTAGTATATAGGACTTCTGCGCATTCATCAGTAATTTGTTCCTTATGGCCCATTGGCAAATACTTCTTAAATCATCATTCAACTTAAATGTCAGATCTTCCATTAGATTTTCTCTACCCGACAAGTACGCTTGAACGTCATCGGCATAGGCATGAATTAAAGAGTATTTACAGCAGCCAAAAATATCATTAGCAAATGTAGAAAATAGCAGTGGTCCAAGAACAGATCACTGAGGGACACCACTACTTATAGTCTTAGGCTGCGAGAGTCTGTTTCCTACCTTTACCCTTTGTACTCTATCCGTTAGATAGCTACTAAGCAGTTAGATTGCATTAACACCAAAACCATAATTATGTTTTAAAAATTCATTGTAAGTCATAAAAAAAAACAAAATTGTCAATGTTCGTAAAAGCCTATTTATCAATAATTTGTGGATTTGAAGCAAAACGTGGATTTGATAAAAACGTCAAAATACATTTTTTTTTATTTTAAAATTACTCAACTTCTCCCTTAAAATAGTTTTAGAAAAAAATGTAATTCAAAACACCCCCATAAAAGTTTAATTTTTGCTATAATTTCACAGTTTTCTAATTTTGGAAAAAAAGAATTGTTAGTTCTGCGATCAATATTCCGCTAGCTACGGCCCTGCTAAACGCTTAAAAAAATAATACAAAAAATAAACCAATATATAAAAAATAAACCAAAACAGTTTAAAAAAAATTTTTTAAAAAATACTTTACAATTAAATTTGTTGAATTTGCGTAACGATAAGTGAGGATACGTCACTGTAATGTCAGTTATGTCTGTCTTGTGTGGCAAGTGCCGAGATGCAAAAATTCTAAATTGAATTTATTGTTTAAGTCTTTTCAGTGTCACTCAACAGCTTGTGTGTGTGTGTTGTGTAGCTCAACGACCATTGAATGTGGTAACAAGGATATGTATGAGATATTTAACTGATTATTACTCTGGCTTGAATGACTTTCATTCGATTACCAATTCAACACTCAAGTTTGTAAATATCTTTGTGAGTATATTTCTTAAACTCATGCTTATTTCTATGAAAGTTTCTTATATTTGAAAATAGAGATTTTTTCCACCAACTATCTTCATACTAACAAAGTTCTGATTATTTATGCGAAAGCTCTAAATCCCGAAAAAAATCATTTATGAATGGTTGTGTTAAAGATTTGGAATTGTGTGATGTTAATTTAATGTCAACGAATCAATTTTAATTCGAACACCATCAATTCGACATCAATTATAATTCGATGCTTGTAACAGTGGCGGGTGATGGCACTTGTTTATTTGGCGAATGAGTCAAAGATCTTAAAATGGATATATTTTTGTATTTTAGCATATTTGTTGAACAGGAGAACAGGGGGTGAACATTCACATGGCAACGTGTCTGACTGTTTGAGTTTCATGTCAACTCAAACCTCCTCATGGTGTTCACTGAGCACCAACAAACAAGCATTTATCATTTTAACGACTAATTTCAGCGGCGGGCATCCTAGGCTTCGTTTACTGGGTTTGAAGTCCACCACTTAAGAAAACAATTTCAGTAAATCTTACTAGAGTTAATAGAAAAATAATCCTCAAGTCTGATGACGACTACCGCAATAACAACCACTTGAGGTTCCACTGTCCAACTATAATGAAGTCTTATCGGCCATAATTCGGCTCAAGTACAAAAAAGCCGCGGATGCCGATGACTTTCCTGCTGAGCTGTGCAAGAATGGAACCGAAGCTCTGTTTAAATGCATGCACGAGTTTCTATACAGAATATGGTCGTCAGAATGCATTCCAAATGACTGGAACCACAGTGTACTCTGCCCAATTCACAAAAAAAGCACCTACTACCGTAGGATACGCCTCCTAAATATCGCATATAAGGTCGTGTCGAGCGTATTATGTGAAAGCCTGAAGTTTATCGTAAAGCAACTGATTTTACCTTATCAATAGGGATTCAGACCTGGAAATTTTAACACCGACCAGATACCTGCGCTTCAACAAATCTTGGAAAAACCTCTCCCTATCATTTGCTATCAAATGAGGTTTCGGCGATGTTATTCTTCAAGGTGCGACTTTTTCAATCTGAGGATGGAGAAGATCACCGAGCTACTGATCTGAGACAGTGCTATGCTGCTAGTATATGCTAATGATGATGATATCATTGACCATAATACGCGCAAAGTCGTAGTTGTAGTGAACGCATATAAGACAAAATACCTGGTTGTCAACAAACATACAGTTCAAGGGTCTTGGAACCAACGACACTATTGACAACAGCAACTTCGAGGAAGTGATGGACTTTGACTACTAAGGATCCAGCATCAACTTCACCAACGATATCATTATTGAGATCAAACGAAGGATAACTCTTGCCAACAGGTATGACTTTGGGCTCAGCAGACAATTAAGAAGCAATGCTCTGTTACGCTCAACTTTGTAAGCTGTAACTTTAAATTTGAATCATAGAAAACGTAGCGCCATCTGTTGAACATATGCGTTGTTAGAAAGATACATCTATACTCTTTCAAGCGCATCCAAGTTCATGCAAATCGGTTGGCAGGTTATAAAACTGCACGCGTTTTAATGACAATAGTTTTTATGTTTAGTCGTAAAAACATAATGGAACAAAGAACGAACGAACGAACGAAATGTCCATTTCAGCCCTTGAAAGGACTTTGATCGAGCTTCTAATGATCAGTTGTGTTGTGTGTGCTCTGAAATGTTCGCACACAAATGATCGAGAACTGGACCTACATGTTTTACGCCGACTCCGAACGGCTTATGTTCTCAAGAAGCTTTTCATGGCAGTTTTTACTCTCTGGGGCTTGACAATGTCTGCAGAGAGATGACGGCCGAACAGAAAAATTAATTCAATTGAAAAAACTTTCTGTGTCGGATGGAGGATTCGAACCTGGGTGCTCAGGCGTAAGAGTCACACACTCTACCCACTACGCCACGGCCGCCACTGAAACAAAGAACAAATATTAAATTTTGAAGTTCGCTGAGTCATACGAACCAATGAAAAAAGTTTATGGTGATGATTGTTTATCTCGTACAGAAGTTTATACATGATTTCAACGATTCAAAGGTGACCGTGAAGACTTTAACGACGATCAGAGAAGCGGACGTTCAGAGAACAAAACTCGTGATGAACTGTTGCAAAAAATCCGTGAAATCATTACTGTCGATGAAAATTTTACTGTGAGAATATTGGCGGAGGAGTGAGGAACAAATAGAGAGACTGTTCATCAAATTACTACTAAAGATTTGGGTAAAAAAAGGTCTGTGCATGGTTTGAATTCCACACGAATTTAATGAGGACCAAAAAAACAACGCTTGTGTAGAGCATTTTAAAGACGTCATTACAACAGTTGAAAACAATCCAGATTTTTTTGTTTCGATCATAACTGGTGATGAAACATGGTGTTTTGCATATGAACCTCAAGCGTCAATCTGCAGAATTGAAGTCGAAAGTCAAAACAATTACATACATAAAAATTTTTCAACTTATTGCCTGCAAACGACCCCAACAAAGAGAATCTTATGAGTTGTATAAGCATTGATCCTAGCTGCTGGTTCTACGGCAAATCGTATCCACTTGCTGATGAATTGGTGAGAAATATTGCTGTATTAAATCATAGAGAGGAAATAAGTTTAATAACATGATGCAATACAAATATCACTAACAAAGAAAATACATAACAGTTGACTCTACAAAGGATTGAAAATAATCAGAAGGTTTTTTCTTATAACATTACAAAAGATTCCTCTTTTATTAATTACAACATTACAAAAAAATATGCAAATATGGATTAAAAAAAAATTTTTTTAAATAAACAATTTTTTGTAAATATGTTGTCTGAAAAAACTGAATTACTGGTAAAGTAATGAACCAATTTTAATATTTTTTTTTTTTTTCATATAAAATTTTGTACAACAGTCCACAATTGTGTGTCCTTATTTTTTGCACAAGTTATTGGATCTTTTCAATGGTACGGTTCAAAGCACAAAATCAATTCTAAAACTTTTAAATCGATATGGGTCTTAAGGTCAAAGGTTTATTGCATCAAAAATCCATTGGCATATTTCAGTTCTGCAAACAATTCTACATATTATAAAAAAGTTTTTGTAGCGCCTTATTAGATAAGGCGCATTTTGAAAATTTCTAAATTTATATAAGTACGTCCCTAGAACTTACCTATTTTCGTACGCTTTTATTATGATGATGGGTAACCAAGAGAGAGGTTCTTCTGAATCTAGAATATACCTACTATACACATATATGACAAATGTCACTGAAATTAATTTTTTCTTTTTAGTTCACGTTTTGGTATTAAATAAAAGCTTATTTTTTAAAAAATTTTTTTTTTATATATTTTTTATTTTTTACTTTTTAGTCTTACAGTTTTATTATGAACATATTTTGTTTTGAAAGCCTTGCAAAACAAGCCTTTTTAAACAGTACATATTAACATGATTTATACCATTTACATTATTTATTGCATAATATAATTTATTATGATATAGCATTTTTTTTGATTTGTGGGCAGGAATAGGAGGTGTGGCCAAATATAAACCCCTATCTTCTACCTGATGTAAATGTGCTGCCAAAATTTCATCTGAATCGGCATAGTAGTTTTGGAGATTGCATTTATATTGATTTGTGGGCGGTAAAAGGGGGTGTGGCAACATTTTTTTCTAACCCATGCAATACTTGAAGGATATTTACTGCCAAAATTTTAGCTGAAACAGCCCTGTAGTTTTGGAGATATATGAATTTGGGGGCGGCAAATGGGGGTGTGGTCAAATTTTTTTCTTAAACCCGATTTTCTACTTGAAGGAAATTTACTACCAAAAGGTAGTCATCTGAATCGTCGTAGTAGTTTTCGAGATAAAGCATTTTTATTCATTTGTGGGCGGTAAAAGGGGTGTGGCAACAATTTTTTCCAATCCATGCAATACTTGAAGGACATTTACTGCCAAAATATCAGCTGAAACAGGCCGGTAGCTTAAGAGATATATTAATTTGTGGGCGGTTAAAGGGGGTGTGGTCAAATTTTTTTCTTAAACCCCATTTTCTACTTGAAGGAAATTTACTACCAAAATTTCATCTGAATCGGCCTTTTAGTTTTCGAGATACAGCATTTTTATTAATTTGTGGGCGGTAAAAGATGTGTGGCAAAAAATTGTTCATAATATTGCATTGTCACCAGGCTTACACATGTATGCTAAATTTCAGCTTAATCGGAGACCCACAAGCTGTCCAAAAATTGTTTGCAAGATTTGCGGACATACATACATACATACCTACGAACGAAGCAACCCTGTAGGAAAATCAACTAATTTAAAAGTAGTTGATAAAGTAGTTTTTTGTCAACCACAACTAGTTGAAATTCTGACTTTTTTCCATAGAACGAACTAACATATTTTGTGTGGTGATGTCCGCTAAATAAGTCAATTGACTTTCGGCTGCATATATTTTCAACTACTTGTTAAATTAGTTATATTTAAATTATTTTTTAATTACTTTAAAATAACCAATTGAAAACTATTACTGATGGCCTAAAGTTAATAATATTTGATGAAATAACATGGTTAAATATATATAAACTTGTAATCTAATAAAAATTTGCAATTAATACATGTCAAAGCCAGAGTAGTTGCCGCCTTAATATAATTCAATGTAGTTTATCAATCACTTGTTTTTAAGTAGTATTTCAATTACTACTTATTACATTATATATGATATAATGCAATAAAAACTATTTAGAATTGAAGTGGATGCCGCCTTAATATAATTCAAAGTAGTTTATATACTGGTTTATTTTAAACTAGTTTTTTAATTAGTTGTTTTTAAAAATAAGTTAGTTTGTTCCTATAGGGAAGTTAAATAAAAGCTTATAAAAATTTTGTTTTGTAGATTTAAAAAAAATAAAGAAAAATTAAAAAGTTTAAAAATGCGAGTTTTTAAAAAATTCTTGCTTACAAGTCTATTAGGTCTGCCTTAAAATATTTCTTGGTACTCATAGTTGCACCCTTCACCAAACTATTTCGCGATGTGTAAACCCATAGACTTCCTGGAATTTTTTGAAAAAAGTGCCTTCTTTTGAGCAAAACCCAACATTTTATATGGACTGAATTTTTGAAAATTTTTAATTTTAATAGTATGTTTGTTCTGATAACAAATATACGATATAATTAAATATTTAGGCAATTCACAAGGTGTGTGCTATTGTGTCATATCGTCCTATTATTCTATTTTTTTACGACTGTTGTATCAACACTGTTGTTGTTTCCCATACAAATAAGACATAGCACTAATACAACCCTGCGAGCTATGTTTATTGAGTGTGCTATTCTATCAGCTGTGTTTGTTTAGATTTTTCTTCATAATTTCTTTAACATTAAAGTTTCTGCAATTAAAACTAGCAGCATGGAAACAAACCACGATATTCAGATAAATGAAGTTGCACAAAAGTGAAATATAAAAGTATTTTGTAGGGTATGTGGTTGCACAGAATTTTATTGCAATGCATGCCAAAACGCCGCCGTTTTAACCCGGTGGCATGTGGCAGAATAAAAACCACTTGAGGAGTTCCTAATAGAAAACAGAAATTTCGATTATTTTTATTTGTTAACAGAAACTAAAATTAAATATTTACATTTTCTTTTTCTTTATTCAGTTCTTTTATTTTCACAATCAGCTGATTAAGTGCAAAATTATGACATACAAGGCTTAGAGGTGCTCACAAGTGTTGTATGTTTGCAGTACTTTGAAGTACAACATAAGACATAAGACAGTCTTTGTGAATTGCCTATTATATTCCTATAGAATTCCTTAAAACTCAAGAACTGTTTTTCACCATCAAGAACTAAATGTCAAAATACAACCAAGAAAATTTCACAAAAAACTAAAATATTATATAGCAGTATAATTTTGATGAAAATTTTTACTGCAAAACTTAAATTAAATTGATAAGTTTAACAACTTATATGCACTCAGAAAAAAATTTCCAGAATATCTAGAAAAACAGCACCTAATCGCTAGAAATCGGGCCTCAGTTAGCGCCATGGCCAATTTTCTAAAAATTATGTACATTGCCTTCAAAACAAATAAGCTGCTTCTCGAAATCAAGACCTCACTACGTGAAACTATGTAAAAATTCCCTCTTTTAAGGAGAAACCTCTATAAAATATACAAAATCCCCTTTGGATACGGAGAGCATATTTTTCTGAGTGTATTTCTTACATAAATCAAAATAACGATTATCTCTATTTCGTACATTCACAAACACCAAATAATTTTATACATAACTTTTAAGGGGGTCTTCTCATTGAGCAACTTTTTTTTCAACTTTTTTTTTTGCATTTATTTATAGCTTGGGTAGTTGTGAATATGCCCCTAAAAGGAAAATTCGAAATACTTTAGAAGATACAGCCTTTTTTGTGAAGCAAGGTCTGATGGACAAGAAGGTGATGGAGGTAATAAAACCAGCTTACGAAGCGCTGTCGGCAGATAATTTGCTTGAAAGATGCCTTGGATCTGAAACTCAGAATTCCAATGAGTCCTACAATTCTGTTCTTTGGTCACTTTCGCCCAAACACATCAACTCAGGCTCACGCACCATCGAAGTGGCCAATTTCATTGCAACGTGCCTCTTCAACGACGGTTTTATACCCATACTTAAAATTATGGGTTTGATGGGTATTGCGATTGGCAAAAACGCATACGAATACGCACTATCTCGCAATGAAGACAGATTGAACCGATCAGAGACTCGAGCTGCGGCATCATCAAAAGGGCAGCAGAAAGCAGTTTCTACGAAAAAGAGGAAGGTGGCCTGTATGGAGCTGGCATCGCCGACTAATATTTGTAAGTAAAAATTGTCAGCTCTTTAAAACTGCATTTAAACACTTTTGATTTTTTTTTTTTCCCCAAAAAAATTACTTCAAACTTTAAACGCGTTTATCTCGAACCCACGTTTTTCGAACTGGCGGCCATGATATCTCCAGTTCAACTGAACCGATTTTCATGAAACAAAATGGAATCGACGCAGAATTGTCACCATTCTCGGGTGAACCTCAACCATAATTTTAAAAAATTTTTGACTATTTTTTTTTTTACACTAAACTACAAAAAAAAAACCCGAAATTGAAATTTTTTTTTTGAATGGCCGCCATTTTGTCAAAAAAAATCACAAAATTAAGCTTGAGGTTCACCCGAGAATTACATCTATACTGATTATAACCCCGCTTTTTTTTTTCATTTCAGACGCTCCGGAGACCCGGAATCGTGGCCGCCGTGACGACACCTTTTTTTTCACCACCAACTTTGAAGTCTCATTACTTTTTGAACAGCCCACGTATCGAGGCAAAAAAAATTTTTTTATTTACTTTGAACCTTTTGTAATACAATAAATAAAAAAAGTTTTCAATTATTCTTTGCGTTTTCAAATAGAATTTTTTTAAAAAGGGTCCAAAAACGGGTTTTGAATGAGAAGACCGCCTTAAAGTAAAACATACTGGATATTATGAAATTCATACATAATTTTTTAAAAAAAATATTGTACATTATGAATATTCCCTATACTTCATTTAAGAATATATAAATTGTTAACAGTGTAAATTTTTAGCTCTAGAGATAATTCAAAGCTTTTTATATTCTTTTACTTTCCTGAACTATAACATTTTTCATGTTTTTATAATTAATCATAAGAAGACTATTCAAGTTCTTAAATGGCCAGTTCGTTTTTTTTATAGATAATATTTTACTAAAAATAATTTATAAATAGTTTTCGAAATAAAAACTTACTTTGACTTTTGAGTGATGAAAAATCTGGACACTGTTGAATTGAAGGTATTTTGTTGAAGCAGCTTCTACTGACAAACTGTAATCGTTTTAATCTTAAAACACTTTTCCAACTGCATCATGCAGCCACCACACAATATGTCTGTAACAACTGAAATCTGGATGCTGCATTAAAAATGTGAGGAAATAAATATGTCAAGAGCTTGTTTTATTGCACACTCGATAGCTGAGCAATAATTCAAACAGCTAATCGCCACATAAATAAACAACAAGGATATCACCAAAACAATCACACAACACAAATACACACACGCTGCCAGCCAAACAAAGTGGCACGTAAAGAACAACTTCAAGACAAACAGAAAAATAACAGTATGTTGTCACAAGCAAACAATAAGAAACAATAAAAAGAAAAACATATGTTGGCCACATCAAGCCGAAATGCTTAGCCAAGACGTCATGACGCAATAATTGAAATTAATAGGAACAGAAAGAAGAAAACCAGAGAAATTCACAAAATAAAGCTTGTTTAAGAGAACGGAAAAAATAAAAGCAAAAACTTGCAAAAATAAAAAAAAAAATTAACACATGAATAAAACGTTTAAAAGAAAATTAAAGCCAAGCTAAAGAATTAATGCGAAAATTGTGTAAAGGGTGGCATGTATGAACAAACTAAAAAGTATGGCAGTAGAAGAAGAAGAAGATGATGAAGGCAGCTGAAGGCAGCCAGCCAGCCAAGAGGAAACTGTGCTGTGTTGTCAAAAAACAAAAAAACTATGTTACGTGAAGAGTTATGGTGCGAGTAGGTAAAGCGTTGAAAGGTTGGCCGCGGGTGCGGTCGGTGGCGCAGGAAGCTGGATAAAACGGTGCAAATGATGAAAACCGCAAACGAAGCACTTTCTCAGCGTGTTACACACACCAGCACAGACACAAGCACACACTCGCACATACACACACACACACACACACATTAATGCATACATAGCCAAGTCGTTTACACTTAAAGTAGCGACGTTGATGAATGAACTGGTGTTGAATGCGAACAAAACAAAACAAAAAAAAAAAAGAAAAACGCAACAATAAAAAAGCGATATGAAGACAACAAAATGAAGGGCGTTTTTCAGCAAAAATTCGCACAATTATATAAAAGTGTTAACATTTTCTAATAGCATCTAAGCTTTGATTTAAGCCACAATAGAAGTGCAATTTTTTTTTTTTTCTTCTTGCCACAGTTACATGATAAACTTCAAAGCACTAAACAATTTTTTTATCTCTTTTATAGTTATTTTATATTAATTTTTTTTTTTTTTTATTTGCTATTTGCTTAATTTGTCAAACCTCATCAAAAAATTGTCCGCCGTTATATTCGTTAAGCCGACCGTTAAATTCAACGTCCGAAACGCATCTACTGCCAACCTCAGATTCTTCATTCAAAAATTGCGTTTAATTTTCGTTGATTTCTTCTCGTTTCAAAACACCGAAGCTGCAAAATGTTCGAAAATCATTTCCTTTCGTGTTTTGCACAAATGAGACGAACGAATCATGAGGTAAGATGCGAATCTCATTAAGGGTTTTCGTTCGTTGCCTCTTACGTTTATGCTCTAGTTTGGTTCGGTTTTGATACGTGATGTAATTTCAGTTAACTTTTGGTTTGCTTCGAAAGCGCGAAAAGTGGTGCACATACCATAATGTGTGTAAATTTTATACAAGTACGATTCTCAACGAACGACTCACAAAGTGAATGATGCTCCGAACTCAAACCGGCATGGATTAAAAAGAGAGAGTATCTGTCTCTCTCTCTCTCTCTCTCTCTCTCTCTCTCTCTCTCTCTCTCTCTCTCTCTTTCTCTCTCTCTCTCTCTCTCTCTCTCTCTCTTTCTGACACACACTCTCTCGCTCTTCTCTTAACGAATCGGGAGAGAGTTCTGTTAAGAGACAGTAAGGCAGCAAGAGTAATTTTCTTGAAGTATCGTATTTCGTAACTCTTTGTTCGAATTTCCTATTCGCAGGACTTTTACTTGAATCGCTATAGTTTACTCGTTAGCTGTGGTCATGGTTGCAATATAGGCGCCATTTGAGCGGCTTTTGAGAATTAAATAATGCCTGTATAACAGTTCGCTTTAGTTCTAATTTAGATATTATTTTTGCTCATAAATATTAACTAAGCTATTGCGAATGTAACAGAACTTGGCCAACATGCAGCAGATTTTAATTTTCAAAATTTCCCTTCGTATTAGTTTCACAAAACGTCTTTAACATTTTGAGCCAGGTCCATATATTTTCGGGATTCAAAATAGGGACCAAAAAATGTATCTATTCTATTTTAAAATATAGGAAAATGATTAACAAAGCTCCCAAGCTAGCATATATTTATTCTTTTGTAATTGGAAATTGGAAAAATTGCTTTACCCAGAAAAGTTTTTAGGGTCTATCTCAAAACAAGCTCAGATAGAAAAAGCCAACTTAACTTTACAAAAGTGACATTTGTTATTAAAATTTAATTATTTAACACTTAAAACATCTGTGCGAAAATCAACTAGAGAATATGAATTTGGGAAATAGAAATAAACAAATTTTTTCAATTAATCACTGGTTTATAAAGAGTTTTTTTCTTTACATGGTATTATTTTGTAGTTTTGTTTTTTTATAAATTGTGAAAAATTGTTTCAAATTTTAAGGCATACGAAATGAAATATATAATGAAAAGTAATTAATTTGTTTATAAATTAATTGTTTTAAATTTCAATAGTGATTTTGAAAAAAAAATTCTATGGATAGGTTTCTATGGAGTTTATCGACCAAATATTTTGTTGCTTTTTTCATAGAAGGTGACCAAGCATTATTTATATATATATATATATATATATATATATTTATAAAATTGTAAAAAAAAAAATCTGTACATGAAATATTTTCTTGAAATTCTTTTTGCGTTGGACATTTTGAATGACGAGGAGTCCAAAAATCGCATTTTTAAAATTTTTGTCTGTCTGTCTGTTAAAGCACCACGCGAAACCCATAGATGGATTTAAATAAAATTTGATATCTAGATTCCTTATATCCCTGGTCAACATATAGGCTACTTTTTATCTATTAAAAAAGGTTAGACCCGGTAGGTAGCGTTGCAATCGGGTTCCAGGCGTTTTTTAAAGCTTATCTCCGAAACCGTTCATCCGGCTTGCATGAAAATTTGTGTGTAGATGTTTTCGGATACGGTGAGTTTTTATGACTTATCTACTCTGTTCTATCTTGAACACCTGATGGCGCTGTAGTACAAATCTCTTAAAACATCGTAAAAAAACTCGAACACCGCTCATTGGATGAACATTTTTATAAAAGGATTTTCGAGTACGGCAAGTGTTCTGGCGCTATCTCTTTTGCTCTGTCTCGACAAAACTAGAGGGCGTTGTTGTACAATTTGTACGAGTGTATGTTATTAAGCTGTTCCTAAACGGCTGCACCGATTTTGATGAAATTTTTTGTGTGTGTTTGAGTGGATCCCTGGATGATTCAGATTCCCAACTAGACCCGGAAAGTGGCACTGCGAAAGGGTTCCAGGTAGTTTTTTTTTAGTTTGAATCGTCTGATCTACATGAAAATTGGTATATAGGGGTTTTCGGGTACGGTAGTTTTTGTGACTTATCTATTTTGTTCTATATGTTGAACCAGAGGGCGATGTAGTACAAATACATTAAAAAACCTTGAAAAACTTCTAAGCCGTACATCCGATTTGCATGAAAATTATAACATTAGGTTTTTGGTGAATACTTTGAAATTTTTTTCCTGTGCTTTCGTGAACACCAGAAGGCGCTGTAGTACAAATCTATTAAGAAATGGTAAACACTCCAAAACCGCTCATCTGATTAGGATGAAAATTAGTATATAGGGATTTTCAAGTATGGAAAGGGCGTTTTTTTTTTTTTTTTTTATAACTATATGTGTGCACGCACACACAAGTAACAATTTCCCTTACTTTTTCTCATCATTTTCAGTTGTTGAAGCTGCATTTTGCTATTTTCGTCGAAGTTACCGGTTTGAAAGATGCACACAATATTCTTTCTAAAGTTTGTGAAAAGTTTTTTTCAAATTGACGAATGAATTCAAAAATTCTTTATATCAACTCCCGAGTAAAGCCGTGTATTAAGCTCGTTCGTAATAAATTTCGTTTTATTTGGGGAGATATGAATTAATTTTTACAAACATTTTTTCTTTTTTTTTTTTTTCTTTTTGTAAATCTGTGAATGAAAACTCATTTTAACACCTAACAAAAAAAGAATTTGTCAAATTACCTTTGCAAATCTTTTAAGCTTACAATGAGCAATATCCATGAATTTACAGACCTTAAAGTTAGATCACCTATTTTTAAAGTTTTTCAAAATTTGCATTTTCATCTGCTTCTAGTCTAGCAACTGAGACGACTCGTATAAGCAACTTCATTGCTGACTTTCCGTAAATCAGGAATTTTTTAATCGATTTCGATAAGTTTGTCACTAGCAAAAATTTTACGCAGAATTATATGAAGCGCAAGCTTCAAAAGCGAAGTTATTAATGGGAGTGAAATGAAAACTTTACAAAGCATAACAAAAACATGTACAAATAGCAATAAAAAAGTTTCTAAATATATTTTCCCAATAAAATTTACTAGAGAAAATTTCATATTATTCATTAAATACATCACTTTTAGCCTAAGTAGACAATAAATAGTGAGTAGAAATTAAATTACATATTTCACGGCTTTTTTTCTAAATTATTTTGTAAAATTTTTGTTTTAAGTACATTTTTTTTATTTTAATTGTTTATTTAGTAAGAACTTTAATTCAAATACATTTTAAATTTTTGAAGCATATTTTTCCAATTAATTTTTAGACTGCCAAAACAATACTTAATTAGTGGAAATTAAAATACAACTTTTTTATGAAGTAGAACTAATTAATTGGTAAGCAAATTGATTAATATTCTAAACTATATCTACATACATAAAAATCGTGACTTTATCGTGAAACAATTGTGAAAAAAAAGAAATAATCTTGCAACTTTAAAAAACTTTTTGCTTGAGATTATTTTTTAATTTAACTTTTTCATAACTTTAACTATTTAAGTAATTAGTTAGGAAAAAATTAGTTTTAATCACTTTAATTAAAATAGACTTAAAAATGTCTGTAGTAGGAATAGTATTCCAATTCAATTTATTAAGAAAATATTTATATAATTCATAAAATCCATCAATTTTAGCCTAAGAAAACAATATTTAGTTTTAGAAAATTAAATAACATCTTTTTCATGTGTAAATATTATCTCAAACTAAAAAATTAAAAAAAAAAATATGACTTGGATTCCCACTATAGAAATAATATAAGCAAAAGTGGAAGAATATTTCGAAATGCTAAAGTGGTTAAAAATGCAAGTAAGGCTCTATAATTTTTATTAAGCAAAGTATTTAATCTTGCAATCTTAATAAATGTTTTAAAATATTGTTTTAAATTAATATTTTATTTATTATTTCAATCATTTGCTTAGTAAGGAAAAAAATGTTGGTTGCCATTATTTAATACATTTTAGAAGTTTTATAGTATATTTTCGCAATTCACTTTTAGCTTTACTCACCAATATTTAGTAAGTGAAAATTAAAATACAAAATTTTCATGAAATAGTAGTAACACAGATAAAATTGCTTAAATATTACAAAATGTTAGAATTGCTTAAAACTAAAGTTTATCTATATAATTTATTTTAAAACAAATTTAATAATTCGACCCTGTAATCTTAAACCAGTTTTTGTAAATTATTATTTAAATTACTTTTATGCTTAAATTTTTTTATTATTTTTGTTGTTTATTTAGTCAGGGAAGAAATTTTGTTTACTTTAATTTAAATACATTTTAAAATTTCTGTAGTATTTTTCCAATTCCATTAATTCAAAAAAAATCTTCATTTTATTCATCAAATCCATTACTTTAAGTTTTATAAAACAATATTTGTTTGGAGGAAATTGAAATGCATCTTTTTAAGGACTATATATTATATCAAACTTGAAAAATTAAAAAGAAATGTGAATTGATTTCGCACTGTTTAAAGTTGTTGGAAGAAAAAATTATATAAATTATATAGTTTTGCTCCTTCTTCACAAATATTTTCTCCTAGACTTAAATGTCAGTTTGGGAAAAACCCATGTCTTGTCTTAATATATTTTGCAGATTTTGGATTACACTTTAAAATACTTTTTTCGGCACTAAAAATTTTAACATTTATTTAATATTGAGAAATAGAATACAATAGAATTTTAAAGAAACTTCCTTAGTAGAATAACCAAAACTTGTTTAACTCAAAAACTACAATTTTGAGAAATCGGAACAAGATTGAATTTGTTCCGACAAAAAAGCATTTGGAGTATTACTATTAGTGTACTCGTAAGATATTATTATAAATCAAAGAAAAATATTCCTACTACATGAACCACGTCGTCTCGATTTCAAGTAGGCTATGATATCCATTGCACTATAGCAACTGCTTATATTACATAGCTTTGTTTACTTTATAAGAAAACGTTTAAGCAACAATGTAAACAGTCCAAATACAGATTTTGTTTTATAAAGCTTTTTTTTTTTGTTTCAAGTGTCGATGTTTTCTCATTTGAAACTATGTTTAACTTGCACAAATACTTTTGTGAATACACATAAGTTCTTCAACACAGCACATTTTTTTCAAACACAGTTTTTTTTTTCTCGTTGCGTAACGTATTTTTGAAATAATTTTTCGTTTCGCATGACAATGAAACTTCATACCTAGAAAAACGTTATATTCCTGAAGATACATAAATATTAACCAGGTCCAAATATAATTACGATATTTATTGTAAAGAATGTTGTCGGATCCAATACTTAAGACCAGAAACGCTGCAATAAAAATTTAAAAAAAAAAACATTACTTGTCCTTGCAATTATGTGAGATAAATGTACAAGAACTATTTTTGTTTAACGGCAATACTGAACAATAGCTGGAGTATGCAGCACTGCTCTGCAAAAGCAGCTGATCTTATTTTCTCTCAAAAAAATCGTAATTAACATTACAATTTTAATATGTTTTTCGTGCACAAAAATCTAATTTATGCGACTTAAATAAACTTTCAATTCCAAAAAAAATTGTATTTTTGTAAATAGAGTATTTAATATGAGCCCTGGATATGTTGATGGGACAAAAAATGCTCAATAATTTCAAAAATAAACTTTTTTAAATATATTTTTATTGCAAACAAACCAGTTTGCCACAAAATAAATTTATGTTTGGAAAAAATATTACTGGGATAGTGATATTTTACAAAATAAACTTTAAGGTACAAAAACAATGTAATTTGGGCCCAATATTTAACTACATGTAATACAAAATTAATTTAATGTATTTTAAAAATCAAAAGTGTCAAAACTTTGGTTTTAACGAAAAAAATCTTTCTTCAAAAAAGATTCGCTTGTTTCCGAAACCCAATCAGAAAAGTTCTCCATTTAAAAATAAGCGCATGAAAAAGTTCCAAACTTTTACAAAATTAGAACACCTTTTCCACCGAATCGACCAAAAATTATAAAATATTATTGATATTCCTTTTCATAAAAGTGCAAAAAAATTATTTGATAAGATTTTTGTATAAATCTTTTTATGTTTCAAACAAATTTTATTTTTCATGAAAAACGTGTCGTTGTACAAAATAAACCAATAGGTAATGAATAACTTAATATAAAGTAAGACATAAAATCTTTAAATTGGTTTTTTAATTTTTTAAATACAAGCATTTTGTTTTTTTATTTCTTGTAACCCAAAAATAATGTTATATAATACTGAAAAGTTTTCATATCTTATATTTTTGTCAAAAGTAATGTTTAAACTGATAAAATTTACACATTTAAAAACAATAATTTTTGAGTCTTTCTGCAATTTTTTTAAAAAACCTTTATATTGTTTTATACTAATTCACAGAAATCAAAATCCCTAGACCAATCCCGGCATGGCGGGATTACTTTTTTGTATAAATTTAAGTGAATAAATAAGCACAACACAAGTTGATCAATAGAAACGAGGTTAAACTCCTTTCGAGGGCTGAAATTGACAAATAATTACTTTTTTAATACCTTATTTATGGCTTTTATTCTACACATCCATTTCGTGACAATAGAGGTAAGCCACATTTTCTGAAATTTCAGACACAATCTACAATTATACCAAAATGATCATGCAGAAAGATTTTTACTCCCTAAATGTTATCATATCTTATGTAATGCCAAAGTAATATTTTTCAACATAGACTCTTCTTTCAAATTTTACTTACAATACAAACGAAATTTTATATGAAAAGGCATTTCATAGTAAAATTTTCAGTTTACTTTTTATCAAAAATGTGCCAAATATTTTTATATACATTAATGTTAAAAATAAAAACAAAGATTTAATATACGCTTTTTGATATAACTCTTAAAGGCCAACTCATTCATCTCTTTCTGAACATACTCGTACATAAAACAATGTTTTTCTTGAGGCACAACATGGCAATCAGAATGCATAAAAATGTCACTGAAATATGGCAGCATGTAAATTCTTTTCCTGCTTTTTGTCACATTTCTTTAACCTTTTTGTTTTACTTTTCATTTCTTGCTCTTTAATGTTTGTTTGTTTTAGTTTTTTTAGTTCTTTTGTTGGGGTCTTATTTTTGTTTTAACATCATGCTTTTTTTACGCTACTAGTCGCGTCACATATTGTTTACTTCAAAGACGCTGTGCATAATTCATGTCGGGGTGGTAGGTCTGGTTGCTCTCGGCACCCGTCACTCTTTTAAGAGCTTCCTCATACTATAAACTCAGGTTGTTGACTTTTTGTAACAATTTTGCCTTTTGCAAATTCCAAATGAAGCACACAATTCCAGTTAAAAATCAGCTGTTCTTTATATGCTATTCTCATGAGAACGATATGAAATAGCGCATGCTTGAGAGTTGATGACAGGAATGAGCAAAAGACGATAAACACTGGGAACACTTATTTTTTGTTTGAGTCACTTATCACTCTATAACAAGTACTATGCGGAATTTCATAGAAAACCACAAAAAACATTACAAATTACGTAAAATGAAACAGAGAAAACATAACTTGTGAAATACAAACTACGATAATCAAAATACAATACATAAAAACCAAAAGACAAAATACTAAATACTATACACAAAATACAAAATACAAAATACAAAATACAAAATACAAAATACAAAATACAAAATACAAAATACAAAATACAAAATACAAAATACAAAATACAAAATACAAAATACAAAATACAAAATACAAAATACAAAATACAAAATACAAAATACAAAATACAAAATACAAAATACAAAATACAAAATACAAAATACAAAATACAAAATACAAAATACAAAATACAAAATACAAAATACAAAATACAAAATACAAAATACAAAATACAAAATACAAAATACAAAATACAAAATACAAAATACAAAATACTAAATACTATACACAAAATGCAAAATACAAAATACAAAATACAAAATACAAAATACAAAATACAAAATACAAAATACAAAATACAAAATACAAAATACAAAATACAAAATACAAAATACAAAATACAAAATACAAAATACAAAATACAAAATACAAAATACAAAATACAAAATACAAAATACAAAATACAAAATACAAAATACAAAATACAAAATACAAAATACAAAATACAAAATACAAAATACAAAATACAAAATACAAAATACAAAATACAAAATACAAAATACAAAATACAAAATACAAAATACAAAATACAAAATACAAAATACAAAATACAAAATACAAAATACAAAATACAAAATACAAAATACAAAATACAAAATACAAAATACAAAATACAAAATACAAAATACAAAATACAAAATACAAAATACAAAATACAAAATACAAAATACAAAATACAAAATACAAAATACAAAATACAAAATACAAAATACAAAATACAAAATACAAAATACAAAATACAAAATACAAAATACAAAATACAAAATACAAAATACAAAATACAAAATACAAAATACAAAATACAAAATACAAAATACAAAATACAAAATACAAAATACAAAATACAAAATACAAAATACAAAATACAAAATACAAAATACAAAATACAAAATACAAAATACAAAATACAAAATACAAAATACAAAATACAAAATACAAAATACAAAATACAAAATACAAAATACAAAATACAAAATACAAAATACAAAATACAAAATACAAAATACAAAATACAAAATACAAAATACAAAATACAAAATACAAAATACAAAATACAAAATACAAAATACAAAATACAAAATACAAAATACAAAATACAAAATACAAAATACAAAATACAAAATACAAAATACAAAATACAAAATACAAAATACAAAATACAAAATACAAAATACAAAATACAAAATACAAAATACAAAATACAAAATACAAAATACAAAATACAAAATACAAAATACAAAATACAAAATACAAAATACAAAATACAAAATACAAAATACAAAATACAAAATACAAAATACAAAATACAAAATACAAAATACAAAATACAAAATACAAAATACAAAATACAAAATACAAAATACAAAATACAAAATACAAAATACAAAATACAAAATACAAAATACAAAATACAAAATACAAAATACAAAATACAAAATACAAAATACAAAATACAAAATACAAAATACAAAATACAAAATACAAAATACAAAATACAAAATACAAAATACAAAATACAAAATACAAAATACAAAATACAAAATACAAAATACAAAATACAAAATACAAAATACAAAATACAAAATACAAAATACAAAATACAAAGTAAAATATACAAATTACACTTACAAATTACAAATTACAAAATACAAATTACAAAACACAAAATATAAAACACAAAAATCAAAATTCTAAATGCAAGATAAAAAATACAAATTTCCCTTATTAAGCATTTTTTAAGTCGGGCTAATAAGTGTTTCAGTCTTTTTATAGTATCCCTGTGGATGGCATCGAAATCATGGTAAGATAGTTAATACATGCATACAAAACATATCACAATGCTTCGATATAACAGAACTTTATTACAACAAACAATTTGCATTAACAAATCCCCATTGATTGAGCAATATTCAGGGTGGTCTTCAATAATCTGCTCACTTAAGCATACTGGATATCCTAAATTAATAGATATTCTTGTGTGTATGTATTATTATTATTTTTCCTATAAGACACAATAAAATTAATCCCTACGAATAACCAAGCAAATATGCGCCATTCTAATGAATATACATATTTAACAATGTATAACGTGTTTTCCCAAAATAGTGGCCAATAAAAAGCTCATCAGAAATGAAAATAAGCTACCAACACATTCCAATAGAAATCAAAAAAAAAAAAAAAAAAAAAAAAAAAAAAAACCAAAGAAGAATAGCAAACACGAGAACTCTATTATAGCCTATACTGAGAAAACATATGAGTGACCAACATATTGTGTTGGTCAATAACAGCATCATTTTAAGCATTATCACAGCATAAATATCAATATTTAACATCTATATGCCCAACCATATTATATTCAAACATCTTATCATCATTCACCATAACATGTTCATCATCATCATCAAAATCAACGACGCTGGTCGTTTAAATGCTGCCTTGAATATCACTCATATTGTTATTTTCATCAGCATTATCATCATCATCCTCAATAGCATCATCATTAACTTAATACGCTGGTGAGTATTACCAACGATATCATTGAAATACTATCACCAGAGTAGGTATCAACATCAATGTCGTCGCAATCGATAATCATTTAGTAAATCCTCTTAACAGCGATGCTGATAATAGCGAAAACTGTAAATGTATCTCTACGTATGCAAGTATGTGTGTGTGTGTGTGTGTATGTGTGTGAATGCGTGGGCATGTGCTTGTGTGCATTTTTATATGCTTCTTTGATGGGTATGGAATGTTCATTTTAAGTCAGGCAAATTATATATCTTGATTCCTATGGTCTGTCATCATATCATATCATTAAGAGTAAAAGTAGAGTTATGACTATAGCAACATCCAAAGCATCTATTTATCAATCTCTCGCGTATGCTACGTTTTTTACGAAATCCGTATTGAGCATTAGACACGGATAGGTTAAATGGCATCGTTTGCAAATGACATGTATACAAATTTATTTCTAAGATCAAGGTCGTCCCTATGGGCAGGCAAAGCAGACCCAAGCCTGTGGCGTCATAAGCATTAGGGCGCCAATATTAAGACGAAGCGAATTAACCATTTCAGCCCATGAAAAAAATGTAACCGAGCTCTTATTACCGCTCGTGTTATAAAGCATTTCTACACAAATGATCGAGAACTGGAACTACAAATTTTATGCCGACACCGAACGGTTCATGTTTTATCATATGTGTCTTCATGAAGCTTCATCATATGTGTCATATGTGTTTTTAACCCTTTGTGGTTTACGGTTGCATACAGAGATTTGAAGGCCGATCAGAAATATTAACTTTAATTAAAAACATTCTGTGTCAGCTGTGATGTGCACACGGCTTTACCCGCGGATCTTTGGAATATACTTTAACTAAAATAATTATTTATTTAGTTCAAATTAGAATTCAAGGTTTTAATTGCTATTTGCCCATTTGTCTGCCTCCATACAAAATAAGTCAACAAATAAATAGAAACAATTTTTTTACAGCAATACGAAATTTTGCATGTGAGCTGCAATTAAGAACATAAACACGATAAATTTAAAAATCTGAAAAAAATACTGAGTAGTTTTTTTGACATATGAAGCCAATCAACAACCATCCATCATTGATATTTGAAAAAAGACATATAACGACTACCTTAATGTTCATACTATGGGGCTGTTTATAAATTACTAACACATTTAGGGGGGGGGAGGAAGATCAGTCGTGCCTTACGTCAATAAAAAAATTTTTGAATTCAGTTTTCAAAATTGAAAATTTTATTAAAATTTAATTTTATTGTAAAAATTGCTTTCATTTCTTATCAATAAAAAAACTCAACTAATAAAACGAACTGATTACAAACATTTAAGGCTTATAAGGTCGGAGCTAATATAATCAGACTTTTAATCAGAAACGCCACCTTCAAAGCTTTTTTATTCATAGAGAAATTTATATATTTATAATAAAACAAATTAGAAAAAAAAATAAAAATAATAAGTTTTCCAATGTAATAATATATTTAAATAAATTACCAAATATGACCAAGAAATTAAAAGGAAAAGTTATGTTAGAAATACTTTTTACTTTGTAATGATTTTGTAGTCGGTTTTTTTTTTAAAAAAGGTTTTATTTCTTCCTTTTTAGAGAATATGATAAATTTTCGAAAAAAGTGTATAGACTACATAAATACAATTGTGCTTAAAAAATTTATTCTATTAAATTCTGAAAGTTTGTTGGATATTTCAAATATCTGATTCTTAAATTTAAATTAGATATCACGTGTTTTGAAATAATTATACCCCTTATTGTAACGAATTTTATTACCCCAGTGCCAATATTATTCGAAATATAGTGTTTTTCTAATATTGCCACGCCCCTTTGTTAAATAAGCGCCCACTTTCTTGACCATTATTTGTAATAATTGTGCCTATCTCGTTATTCATTTCAGTACCCCAGCGTCAATAGTAACTGAGATAGTGTTTATCTAGTATTGCCACGCCCATTTGTCGAATAACGCCTACTTAATTGACCGTATCTTTTCTACTTCATAGTACTCCAATAAATTTCAGTACCATAGTATCAATATTATTCGAGATACGCTCTTTTTCTAATATTGCCACGCCCATTTGTCAAATAACGCCCATTTTCTAGATCGTAATTTGTATTAACTGTGTTTAATAGTCTCTGGGGTCCTCTACACTAAATTGCAGTACACTAGTGTCAATATTATGCGAGATACAGTGTTTTTCAAATATTTTCACGCCCATTTGTCGAATAACGCGCACTTTATTGGCCATAATTTGTTATAGTAATGCCTACCCTTACAGCTCTATTCTGCTTGTTAACTTAACAAGGAATTGTTAATGAGCTCTTGTTAATATTATTGTTATGTAATGTAAATGTTCGTATTCTAAAAAATCATTTACAATTTGAAAGCTCTGAAAAGCTCAAAAAGTTCACCACGCGTGGTGAGAATGTGAAACTCACAGCATTCAAATCGCCAGCTGTTTTTTCGATGAAATTCTATTGTTTATTATATCAGCTAGCAAAATGAAAATGCAAAGAACTAAGTAATCTCAAGATTTTTTTTTATTTAAAACACAAATTTACATTTTTTTAATAGCCAAACAAAGTTTGAGTGAGCGACGCAGGAGCAGCTCCTATTTTATATACAATTTATGTCGGCAGCAACCTTAACTTTTGGCTGGCATATGTATATTATTATATTTCGGTTTTTCATTTCGGTATTTAATTGTATTTAGAGTTGAATAGAAATAAAAAAATAGATAAAGAGATAGATAGATAGAATGAATAAATCATTTTCAAAACTTAAAAGACGTAAAAATTCTTCCATTTTTCACAGTCTTATTTATTTTAATTCAATATTATATTATAATTTATATTATTTTTATTATTTGCACAACAATTCTCTAGCTAAACACATAAATATTGAGATTATGTTGTTGTTGTTAAGATACTTTCTGCAATTAACAAAATTGTAAAGAAAAGAGCTTTTAAATTTTCACCAGAATACGGAACATTAACAACTTGTTAATATTAACTATTTTGTTAATGTGGTGAGCTTTGTTAAGCTGGTAGAATAGGGCTGTTACACTAAATTGCAGTAGTCTAGTCCCAAAATTATTCAAGATATACTCTTTTTCTAATATTGCCAAGCCCATTTGTCGAATAACGCCCATTTTCTTGAAGGTAATTTTTCATAATTGTGCCTATCCCTACACTAAATTGCAGTACCCTAGTGTCAATATAATTTGATATACAGTATTTTTCTAGTATTTCCACGCCCCTTTCTCAAATATCGCCCACTTTTTTAGATGAGCACCTCCGTGTTTATGATATCTATCTATTCACCAAAAATAATGGCAATCAGGCATATGGTTTAGGAGTTATCGATGTACATACAATAAAAAAAAAAAAAAAAAAAACAGAAAAAAAACTTGAGAACCTCCACCTTTTCGAAATCGGTTTAAAAGACAGCTAAAAGTATGTTTAAATCGAAAAAAATATAGAATAACTTCAACAAGTATAGAAGCTTCAAAAAAACAGTTTCTTGCTGAAGTGAAGTGTGAATTCTTACTTACTTACTTACTTAGGTGGCCGTGACAACCCGTGTCCGGATTTCGACCGACCTCATCAGCTCTCGCCAGGCGCCTCTGCTTTGCGCGCGCCTTCGCCAATCGGATACACCAAGTGCGGTTAGGGTTTCCTCAGCCTGGTCCATCCATCGGAGGCATGGTCTCCCTCGTCGTCGTTGACCAGCGACCCTCGCTTCGAGCACCTTTTTCGCTGGAGCTTCGTCGTCCATACGATGGACATGACCCAGCCAGCGTAGTCGCTGCACAGTTATACGCCGAACTACGTCAATGTCTCCGTAGAGCTCATACAGCTCGTGGTTCATTCGGATGCGATAGTCATCGCCGACTCGAACAGGACCGAAGATTTTGCGAAGAACTTTTCTCTCGAACACCCCCAGAGCGGCTGCGTCAGTTTGCGAAACTACCCATGCCTCAGCGCCATAAAGCAGCACAGGTAGAACGAGCGTCTTGTAGAGTGTTAGTTTTGTCGATCGAGAGAGGGCTCTGGAACTTAGTTGCTTACTGAGCCCGTAGTAGCACCTATTAGCAATTATTGTTCTTCGCTTTATCTCCAGGCTGATTTCGTTGTTAGTATTAATGGCGGTGCCAAGGTATACAAACTCCTTGACTACTTCAAAGTTATAGCTGCCGGATGAAACGTGGGAGTCTAAACGCCGAGCTCCCTTGTTTGTAGACAGCATATACTTTGTTTTACCCTCATTTATCGTCAAACCCACTTTGGCTGATTCCTTTTCGATAGCGGCGAAAGCAGCGGTAACATCTCTCTTGGTTCTGCCAACAATATCAATATCATCAGCGTAAGCAAGGAGCTGGACACCTTTATAGAAAATGGTACCATTACGATGCACACCGGCCTTTCGTACGATCCCCTCCATGATGATGTTGAAGAGATCGCAAGACAGTGGATCGCCTTGCCTGAAACCTCTTTCGGTATTGAAGGTTTCGGAGAGGTCATTTCCTACCTTGACGGAGCTGCGTGTGTTGCTCAACGTCATTCTGCAAAGTCTAATCAACTTTGCAGATATACCGAACTCAGACATTGTTGCGTATAGGCAATCCCTTCTCGGGCTATCGAAAGCAGCTTTAAAGTCGACAAAGAGATGGTGTGTGTCAATTTGATGTTCGTGGGTTTTCTCCAGGATTTGTCGTAGCGTGAAAATCTGGTCTATGGTGGACTTACCAGGTCGAAAGCCACACTGATAAGGTCCAATCAGTGTTTTTGTAATTGGCTTTAATCTTTCACACAGTACGCTTGAGAGAACCTTATATGCGATGGAAATAAGACTGATACCTCTATAACTTGCGCAGATTGTAGGGTCTCCTTTCTTAAGTATAGGGCACAGTACACTGAGGTTCCAATCGTCGGGCATGCTTTCTGCTAGCCATATTTTGCTGATGAGCTGATGCATGCGCCTTATCAATTCATCGCCGCCGGTGAATTCTTACTCTAAGAGCAATTTTTTCAGTACAAAGTTAAACTTGAGTCAATTTAAACCGAGCTTAAGTCACCAAAATTGGGCGAAATTAAATTGACTTAAACTATCATGTGATGTGTTTCTTTTTTGCCTAAACTTGAACTCAGTTTAAGTTAAATTTTAGACTAGACTTTAAACTCATAGAAAATAGCAGTCATCGAAAATAGCTGTTATAACTTCACGTTCAAAGCGATTATCAAAAACACTAAAACAAGCAACAATTTTGACAATGCTGAACACCCAAGTTATAACGTATCGTCACTTGTTGGTGTTCTTGTTAACGTCAAAAAAGCTTACATTTGAGCTTAGCTCTGTTCACATGGTCAAATTTTTCATAAAATTGTTAGTCAAATACAATAGAACAACGTGAAACTTCGATGTGATTTCCCTAATAATAAAACTTATAATAAATAGAACGTATTCTATGCTCTTTCATAACAAACATAACAAACAAAAAAAAATATTTTAAAAAATTAAAAGTGTGCCGTGACAAAAATTGGCCAAAAACATGTTACGTAATTTATGAATAGCCCCAATGAGGTGAATTTTCATGAAGTTTGGCGGGCTGTATCTTAAAAACGAAGTTTAAAAATCATACTTAAACTCTAAACCGCAATATGTATTTACTTTATTATGTACTTTGTTGTGAATAAATTTCAACTTTTCTAGCCCGTGCCGAACAGAGATATTTGACTCCAAAGTCAGCAAAGTTCTCAAAATTCAAATTATATGACTGCAACTTACTGCTTTCTATACAAAAAAAAATCTTTAAGTTACAAGATATTACATTTTGAATACAAAATGTAATAATTTTTTTTACTAGTAATTTGCAAATACTATTTCATATACATCTATTATATGTTAGACTAGCTGAATACCCGGCTTAACTCGGGAGTTGATATAAATAATTTCCCGATTTCATTCGTCGATTTGAAAAAACTTTTCACAAACTTTAGAAGGGATTTTGTGTGCATCTTTCAAAGCGGTAACTTTGGCGAAAGGAGCAAACTGTAGCTTCAACATCTGAAAATTATTAGAAAAAGTAAGGGAAATCGTGATTTGTGTGTGCGTGCCGCCGATCGCTTGAAAAAATATATTTTCAAATTTTATATTGTATTCGATTGATTGCACATTTTTGAAAAAAATCAGAGCAAAAGCGAATTCTTGGCAATTCGCCAGGAAACTGGACAAAAATTAAAAAAGCATTGTAAATAGAAATTGAAATGTCAAAACAACGCCAACTTACGAAGCGACTGACTTGCGCATGTGTTGATGCGTACTCAACTACCACAGAATTAGGCATCAGCTGTCCTGATTTGCGAAAAATTAAAGTGGAATAGAAATACATAAAGAGATAAGAAGACATTTAGCACCCTTCGCGCTTTGCTACGCCTTACTGTATTTTGTAGTACAGCGCTCTCTGGGGTTCAAGATATATCAAAATTAATAGCGCCAAAATCACTCACCGCACGCGAAAACCACTTATAAAAACCATACTTATCAGGTGAGTTGTTTTGAGTTTTTTGCGGTATTTGTACAACAGCGGCCTCTGATTTTCGAGATAGATTAAAAAACTAACGCCAAAGCCCTTTCCATACTCGATAATCAAATCCTATATATTCGATATACAAATTTTCATCTAAATCGGATGAGCGGTTTTTGAGTGTTTCACGATTTCTTAAGTGATTTGTATTAAGCACCATCTGGTGTTTAAGATAGCGCATAAAAAAAAGTAAAATATACCCACCGTATCAGATAACTCCTATGTAAAAATTTTCACGCAAATCGGATGTACAACTAGAAGTTTTTCGAGATTTTTAAAACATTTGTACTGCAGTGCCCTCTGGTGTTCAATATAGAAAAAAATAGATAAGTCATAAAAACAACCGTAACCGAAAACCCCTTAATACAAATTTTCATGTAAATCGGATGAATGGTTTCGGAGACAAACTATAATGACAAAATTCGTGGATCCCGATCGCAGCACCACCTACCGGGTCCAATTGCAAATCTGAACCATCCAGGGATCCACTTAAATACACACAAAAAATTTCATCAGAATCGGTGCAGCCGTTTAGGAACAGTTTAATAACATACACACGTACAAATTGTACAACGGCGCCCTCTACTTTTCGAGACATAGCAAAAGAGATAACGCCAAAACAGTTGCCGTACACGAAAATCGTTTAATAAAATTTTTTATCCAAATCGGATGAGCACCTTTCTACTTTTTCACGATTTCTTAAGAGATTTGTACTACAGCGCCCTCTGGTGTTCAAGAGAATACAAAAAAGATAAGTCCAAAACAGTCACCATATAAGAAGACCCCTACATAGCAATTTTCATGAAAATCAAAACAGCTTAGAAGTTTTTTAAAATATTTGTTTTTTAAAATACAGCGCCCTCTTGTGTTCAAGATAGAACAGAGTAGATAACTCATAAAATTCACCGAATCCGAAAACCTCCATATACAAATTTTCATGCAAATTGGATGAACAGCTTCGAAGATAAACTTTAAAAACAAAATGCCTTAAGCACGATCGCAGCGCCACCTAGCGGGTCAAATTGTGAATCTGAACCATCCAGGGATCCACTCAAATAAACACAAAAAATTTCATCAAAATCAGTGCAGCCGTTAAGGAACAGTTTAATAACATACACGAGTACAAATTGGACAACAGCGCTCTCTAGTTTCGAAAAAGTGCAAAAAAGATAGCACTAGAACCCTTGCCGTACTCGAAAATCGCTTTTTACAAATATGCATCCAAATCGGATGAGCAGTTTTGGAGTTTTTCACGATTTCCTAAGATTTGTACTAAAGCGCCCACTGGTTTTCAAGACAGCACAAAAAGGATAAGTCCAAAACACTCATGTATCAGAAAACCTTTATTTTCCAACTTTCATGCAATTCGGATGCACGGCTTAGGAGTTTTTCGAGGTTTTTCAAAATATTTGTACTACAGCGCCCTCTGGTGTTCGAGAGAGAAAAGAGAAGATAAGTCAAAAAAAAACAGCGTGTCCGAAAACCTCTACATGCTAAATTTCATGCAAATCGGATAAACGGTTTTGGACTTTTTCGACTTTTTGACAATATTTGTACTACAGCGCCCTCTGATGTTCAAGACAGAACCTAGTTTACAAGTCATAAAACCTCACCGTTTCCGAAAACCCCTATATACCAACTTTCATGAAAATCGTATAAGCGGCTAAGGAGTTTTTTGACGTTTTTTAAAATATTTGTACTACAGCGCCCTCTGGTGTTCGAGATAGAAGGGTGTTGATAAATCAAAAAAACTTAGCGTGTCCGAAAACCTCTACATACAAATTTTCATGCAAATCGGATGAACGGTTTCAGAGATAAGCTAAAGAAAAGAATGACTGAAACCCGATCGCGGCGCCCCCTACCGGGTCCAACATTTTTTCCTGGATAAAAAGTAGCCTATATGTTGACCGGGGATATAAGGAACCTAGATGTCAAGTTTCATTTAAGTCCATACAGTGGTTTTCGCGTGATGCTTTAACAGACAGACAGACAGACCGACTCAGCGTCATTCAAAAAGTCCATCGCAAAAAGAATTTCAAAAAAAGTTTTAATGTACAGCGCTTTTTTTTACAATTCTATATTTATATATAGATTAAAGGACAAAATGTGTTCAATATTATGGTTTTTAATTCATCATTCTATGTATAATAGGAGCTGAGATATATAAGATAACACAAATGCATATATCACAATAGGTAGCAAAAAAAATATGGCAGCCATTTTGAAAGAAGAAGAAGAAAGCATTTTTTGAAAACAGTTCTGAAATTTAAATACATTGGACAACTGTTAATATACACATCAGCTTTTTTTAATTGGTCGAACAACCAACATGTGTTTTTTTTTTTGGATCAGTTGATTTGGACGGCCGTGGCGGAGTGGGTAGAGTACGTGGCTCATACGTTAGAGAACCCTGGTTCAATTCCTACCTGGCACAGAAAACTTTTCAATTGAACTAATTTTTTTGTTCGGCCGTCACCTCTCTGTAGACAATGGCAAACCTCAGAGAGTAAAAACTGCAGAATGAAAAGCTTATTGAGAACATAAGCCGTTCGAAGTTGGCATAAAACTTGTAGGTCCAGTTCTCGATCATTTGTGTTCAAACATTTTTCACGACACGCACAACAAATTGATCATAAGAAGCTCGGGCAAAGTCCTTTCAAAGACTGAAATGGCCATTTCGTTTTTTTTTTTTTCATTTGGACTGACTCATACGGTTTATCTCAAAATATTTCAAACTACAAAAATTAAAGAAAATGTCATTTTCTTTTAGTAAAATTTTGTGTATTACTTCGTAGTCAGTAGCAAAGTTGTAAACAAAATATACTCAGATCCGCTATAATTAGGGTTTAATCTTAATTAGCTATAAAATTTTTTATTTTCTTACAAAATGGACGAATATTTATTGCATTGACGTTTAAGTACTACATATTTTTCCTTAACAAAATTAAAATTTCATTGAGTTAATAGATATTTATACTATCAACATAAACAGCAGTTATTTCTAAATCTTCCATGATGTCATGTGGATATTTTGTCTAATCTCTGACATGAAGTTGATTTTTTCTAATTTTATAAATTTTCAGCAGCAATGATTTTTCCGTCTACTCTTCTTTATATTACACTATACTATATGAATTATTTGTTATGCCAGTCTTGCAGATCGGCACGCATAGTTTTTGGCAACCAATCAATACTAAAAGCTTAACAATGCTCTAGCCTTGGGTGGTCATGGCTTCGATGATGATATTGATGTTGATGATGATGATATTATTGCCCACTGCTGCTGCGGCTTACTTCAATATTTGATGTTTATTTATCCTGATATCGCGCAATTGATATGCTTCATATATATATGTATATGTGTGTGTATGTATGTGCATGTTGGCCATTGTGAATCTCAATGAGCATTACTTATATATTTTGTTGAACATCAAATCGATAAACTGGCGATACATGTGAGTGGGTGGGTGTTGATGCTGCCAAATTTCGTTTCTGTTTTGATGTTTGTCTCTGGTCAAAGTGCACATCATGATTTTATTAAATAGACTCTGATGTATTTATTGTCCAGCGACAACGTGACTTGTAAATTGATTTCATTTGCTCCCTATCAGAGAATTTCTTTCACAGCACTAGCGTACCAATCGCAGCTATAGTTCTAGTTGAACATAGTTGAACTGAAATTGTTGCCGAAAAGTTATAGCAATGTTTTTCACTCTGTTAGCACTTTTTCTGCACCTCACTTTCATCATGCCCATTCCCATACCAACCATTCATCCATTCAACCATGTGTGCTAGATATATAAATCAAGATAATAAATGCAACATACAACAAGTTTTTTCACTTCTCTTCGCGAGGGGTGAAGGGAATGGTGGGAGGGGGAAGGGGAAAGGGGTGCGAGACGAGAGATGAGATTGTCTCAAATTAAGTTAGACAGTCAGCGTTCCTTGAATGTATGTGTATCTCAAACATGGATACAAAAAATAGTCTTAATGGATCAATGCTAGCAAATATAGCGTATATGGCACAAACGGAAGTGGGTGCTCAATGCTGTACAAATGAAGCATGATGCGCTATTTTATGTTATTTTAAGCCCTAGCTTAATGGCTGCGAATGATGATTTCATATTTTTTATGAGCTACAGTGGCGTAGTTAGAGAAGATTTGGGGCATAGATCCCTCCATCTTTGAGTAAATTGTTTTTTTTGCACTTACATACGGTGATATACATAAGGTCTGTCCCAAAAAAAAAGTCCTTTTATTTTTTTCTTAAGTTGCTTAAGACGTAGTTGTTTTTGCGTAGTTTTGCTAGTCGATTTTTGTTTTTCTTGGCGCCTCAGAAATTTTATTATTATGAAGAAATTACGTTACAAAAATTCAAGAAATCCAAAATTTTAAATTGGTACCATTATTTCGTACCAAGCACAAAAATTTCTAAAAAATTTTTCTATAAATTCTTTCTCTTTATTGTTAAAGGAACATTGAAAAATTAAACAAAATTTGAGTTGCACTCAAAAAAGAGACAGTTTCGATGGTATCGTAAGTGTTAACGTAGAATTTTTTGTTTGATATATTTGGTGATGGATTTGTTGTTCTTGTTAATTTTTATGTTCGTTAAAAATAAATGTAATTCAATCTTATTATAATAATAAAAACGCAAGCATAATGCTCCGCACCTAATACTGCTCAAACTGTAACTATTTTTTGCCATTATGTAGTGATTTTCCAACATATACTGTCCGGAAAATGTTCAGCCTGAAAGCATGCTTGCCTGCTATGTATGCGCATAATTTCAGGCTATGTTGCAGCAGATCACAATAATCTATCTATTAAGAGGTTTGTGTATGGACTATCCTACATATTCAACATATTTAGCAGCTACCCAAACAACAAAAACTTACAAAAATGTTGCTTCCACTTGCTATAAGATGTCATGAGCTTCGGTGCTTTTTTTTTTTGATGTGAATGCGTTTGTTTTGTTGTTGGTACATGTTTGTCTTTTTTTTTTGTTTTTGTTTTTGCATAGCGCGATGGGAAAATTAACAATTGTCCACAAGTGCGCTCAGATAACAATGAATGTAGCATGTAATAAAATAAAAATAAAATGTAATAAAGCTTAGTATTAAAGTGTGCTTTTTTAATTTATTTTGTGTTATTTTAAGTTTTTTAACTTAAAATTTATTATCAAATCTATGAAATTGCGAAAAAGCTTCGCTCCTCTCGTGTATCCAACGACGCACCTGTGGTTTTTCCTACCCTTACCTGGTTACCCCTACTTGTAACTTATAATTTCATAAATTTTTGTTTTGTAATTAATAAAGTTTAACTATCTGCAAATACGTAATTAAAATTTCAAGTCGATCCGAACAAAATTGACTGAGATATGAGCTTTGAAAAAGAAGAATACGTTGCGTAAACGACTGAAATATAAACTTTAAACGTGTTTTTTTTTTAATGGCATTTTTGAAATCGATGACAAAAATTACTCGAAAACTATTACTCTGATCTTTTTGAAATTGTGCAGGCTTATTCAATACATTAAAATATAGTGTTTAATGATTGGATTTATTTGTTTATAAAAATGGCCGTTTTATAGTCAAACTTCGACTGTTTTATTAGTAAAAATCGAACCATTACCTTTGACAGTCTGCCAATATGGAAAACACGCACTTTTTTATCAACTTAAAATTAGTCCATACTGTTATTTAACCAAATTCATTGACATTTTTTGTTTCCAGTTCGCCAGAATTTTCGTCAACGCAAAACGCCAAAATAAAAATACAATTCCTTTTATGACCATTTGTAACCAAACTATACAATATTTATCAATAAAAAAAGTACGAAAAGGTGTTCAATGTATCGTCGCCTCAGAATTTAAGTGTCGTATGTGACTTTCGACAGTTTTGAGTTAACTGAATTAAAAGTTTGAGGTCTAATAACTTTGTTTATAGCTGATAGCCATGTGAGGTTTGACTGTATTATAAAATTTAGAGATCATACCTCATTTTGGTAAGGTCTTAATGTTATATTTGTTTAGAATTGGTTTGTCGTAAACATACGAAATACATTTTTTTAAAACCTATGGAAAAACTATTTTGCTATTACATACGACACTTAATTTTCCAATTTGATTATAAGTTGCCACATACGACAAACGACATACAACAGAATAAGTCTTCTGAATCTCCGTAACGAATTAAGATATCGGAAAAAAGGCCAAGCCAAACGAAAGAGACACCCTCAATACATAAGAAACCTATTCTAACCCAAAATCGATAAAATGCCATATACGACATTTAATTTCTCAGGCGACGATATGCACTTTAAGATGATCTATTATTGACCACTTACAAAAGTTTAGTAGTTTTCGTAAAAAAAATTCATGAAAATAACTTATTCTTTGCGCTGTAAGTGGGGGTAGCCCCGTAAGCTTATATTCAGTGTTCCTAAAATTTTATTTGCTTCTTTTTACAAAGAGGAAAGATATAACATTTTAAAAGTTTTTTAAAACAACGAATTTAAATTTTATAATAATAATTAATAATAATTCTAATAATAAATATCGTATAAAACAAATAAACTTACTTGTAACTGGAAAAAATATGTATCTCAAAGTATGCAGTGATTTTTTGAACAGTTGCAAAATAAAAATTAAAAACGAATAAGCTTTGACCAAGCTTCTTACGATCAGCTGTGTTGCGATATGTTGAATACAAATAATCAAGAAGTGGACCTACAACCTACCTAAATAAGCCTTTACTATAACTTTAAACAGGGTTTCCCGCAATTGAGTGCAACTATTTACGGAGGAGAAAGATTATGTTAAACTGAGCAAAAAATCGTATGGGAGGGGGGAGTCTATTTTCACATTCTTAAGAGCTACAGGGTTAATTAATATTTCACGACTTTGATTCACATTATTGTTTCTACGAGAAAAACTAACTTACAGAAAACTTATTTTAATAGCTCATTGCAAAGACAATAAAATCACCTTTCCAACAGTATATAAACGAATCCCACCGACTCAACCCAGCGCCGGATTAACACAAAACGGGGCCTGGGGCTAAAATCGACAAGGGGACTTTTTAAGGACAGAGCACATTTATGTCGCATTATGTCATTAATGTTAATTTTTCTTTTCCATTATGCAAAAGCAAAAAAAAAAACAAGGCTTTCAAATCAGCAAAAACAAAAGCACCTACATGCCGATGCTTATGACAACGTCTAGTGAGAAGAAACATTGTTTTTTGGTATTTTTTTTTTTTTTTTTTGGTGTGGATAGCTGCTTATGTAACCAACTTTGCTTATCGAAGGTTTTTGGATTGGATGTTAGTGTATAAAACTATCACGCGTTGGGGTATGATTTTCATACCCATAGAGGGAAAACATTTTTGTTAATATTGCATCCTTTTGATATATGAGACGAAAGCAAAAAGGAACATAAATAATAAGGAGCAAAATTTTCAAAAAATTCTAACATTGTTCCTGGATCAAAAAATGCATTAAAAAAAATCAAATTAAAGTTTTGACAGAAGCGCCAGCAGGGCCCCTACCTGTTCGGGGCAGGGGACTGAAGCCCCTCCTAGCTCCCACTTAAATCCACCTCTGACTCAACCGTTAACGAGCTGTGCTCGTGTGAAGATGAAATCAATCGCTTGAACTACCAAATTTCAACTTTGAATGCAAATTTCTCAGAATTTTGAGTAATAAATGATAATTTTTTTTATGATTAATTTTGTAATTTATTCAATTCTCTTTTCAACGACAAAAAAAAACATATCCCAAAAAAAAAAAATTAGCTGTACTAAAAAAATTATACTTATTAGAAAACAATGATATTATCTACTGCGTAACTATTTGTAATGCCATTACTATTAATCATTATTTTCTAATAAGCGAAATTTTTTTTAATACAGCCAACTTTTTTATTTTAAAAGATGTGTTCATGTTTTTGGTGTCGTTTAAAAAAAAATTGTGTAAACTACAAAATTTACTGGAAAAAAAATTTCATTTTTTTCACAAAATTCTGAGAAACTTGCACTCAAAGTTGAAATTTGGAAGTTTCAACCGCATGATTTCATCTTCACACGAGCACAGCTCGATAACGGTTAAGTCGGTGGGATTTGTTGATATACCGTTGCAAAGGTGATTTTATTATCTTTGCAATAAGTTATCAAAATAAGTTATCTGTACGTTAGTTTTTCTCATAGAAACACTAATGTGAATCAAAGTCGCGAAATATTAATTAACCCTGTAGCTCTTAAAAATGTGAAAATAGAAAAAAGTGAAAGTGAAAAAATGGCGAAAAGACTTAAAACATGAAATCGCTATAATGTGAATGAAAAGGTGTGATTCCCAAAGCGAAATAGATACGTTATCTGCACTTGATATATAATAAACCATGGGTTAAGAATGACATATAATATCCACCAGTGACGGCCATGGCGTTGTGGGTAGAGTGAGTGGCCCATACGCCAGAGACCTGGTTCGTTTCCCACCCGACACAGAAAGTTTTTTCAATTAAATTAATTTTTCTGTTCGGCCGTCACCTCTCTGCAGACAATGACAAACCTCAGAAAGTAAAAAAAACTGCCATGAAAAGCTTCTTGAGAGCATAAGCCATTCGGAATCGGCATACGACTTGTAGATCCAGTTCTCGATCATTTGTGATCAAACATTTCACATTTCACATTTTTAAGAAGCTCGGTCAAACTGCTTTCAAGGGCTAAAACGGCTATTTATATTTATTATTATTATTAATATATCCCCCATAGTATCAAATTGATAACAAAGGGTAAAAAATAATGTTATAATACTTTTAAGTGCTAAAATCTAAAAGAAAATTGTACTGAAATAAACAGCAACAGCATAAAATTTAATTATAAAATTTATTAGTTAAAAAAAAATATTTAAATACAAAATATGTTTTAAAAATTTTGTAACTTCTTGAAAAGTATTAAATTTAATGAAATTAAATAAAGAAACCTTTCCAATTCTTCGATTGTATTAAAATGAATTCCCAGATTTCTAAACGTGTACAAGTAAGGTATGCTGGGACGTACTTAGACTTAGATCAGGGTGTGTAAAAGATATTCAGCCATTTGACAGCTTTTGTTTTAAAAAATTGCATTGAGGCTCTTAAAATTCCTAATCGTGCGAGTTTAGTTAATTTTAATACGTCACATTGTAGCACAACTTAAGCACAATATAGCACAATTTGTTTTGAATTTAACCTCAGTGTGTCAAATATGACTCTGGTTTGTTCTGGTTTGCTCAATAACCTCATTATCAATTCCGATCTTAATTTCGTATTATTTTTTAATATTTTTTTTTTTTTTTTTTTTTTTGCCAACCTACGTAGAATCATCATAAAGTTTTACTTTAGTGTGTGGTTTCTTGCAAGCTGTAAATATTTCAAATGTTTTGTTTGTGGCTATCAAGTCTTAATAACAAGCAGCATGCATTGAGTTCATTGCTATGGACTATGAAGCAAAACAACCACAAATGAAACTGCTGTGGTTTCTTATTTAGAACATTTTTCGATTTAGGCATGCTTTAATGGCTCATTTAAATTGCATGCTCACACCTAATAGTTCCGTAAGGTCTATTTTAAGCTATCGTTTTGTTTTGATGGCAAACAAAAAATTAAAAAACAGAAAAGAAGATTACAATTTAATGATCCATCGAGCACATTTTCTTTGTAGAAAATTTTACTAGATAATATCCAAGTTAACGTTATTGCTCTAAGTCTGATTAAAAACAGCATACTTTTATTGTAACTATGGTATAAAATGCTAATAACGTTCATCCACTCGTCTTAAGGTAGGCTATGGCTATTAGTCTAGGCAACGTTAGTTGACTCCTTGCTTTTGGGAAATAGCATTTTATGATAATTAATATATTTTTGAATTTCTCGCCTCATCGCTTGAATGAATAAACTTTTATTTAATGCCTTTTTCGAACAGATGAGTACTTTTGTCTAAACTGTCATGCCGCACATAAAAAAATTATTTCGAAAAAAACCCTAAGTGACTGAATTGTGACTTAATTTTCATAAGCTGCTTTTTACCAACTACTTATATTCAGAAATATGAATATTTATTTTAGAAAATGCCATAAAATTTAAAAAACATCCTTTTATTTCTCATATTCTTTAACAAGAAAATACCTGCAATACCATCACAACATAAAGTACTTTTCTTAATGCTTACATAAATTCTTCTAACTTCAACTCTTCCAATACCAACCACTTCAATTCAATTTCAATTATAAGATTAGAAAATTGCAAAAAAAATAAATAAAGTTCGAATCATCAACAGCAACAAGCAACCAGGTAAGACTCAATACAGCAATAACAAACAAAAAAGCAACAATAATTAAATCAGAGTCTCTTTAATTGATAGAGAATCGTTCGCACTCTTCAAAAGGATATACTGCAAAGTGGCTTGATTTCGAAAAAAAAACGCATTTCTTTAATTAAGAAAATAAAATTTATTTTACACCAACTTCAATATCGACGGAAATTTCAAATAAATGATTGGATAGAGTAAACATAGCATTGAATAGAAAGGCAAGCAAAAGAAATGCAAGCAAAAATTGCACGGAAGTAGAGTACTCAATGAATGAGTACAAAAAATTCGAGCAGGTATGTTATACGTTCAAACACATAGATTGCAATCAATGCTAGAAATTCACTACTGATGTTACTGTATCTATTGCTGACGTTGTCAATAAGCAGCATTCATCTATAGAAATACATGCAGATCGATAATACGAAAAAAGAGGCAAGTTAATTAAACCAAGCAAAAGTGTAGAAAAACAGTTTTAAGGATGTATAGTAGAGATATCTTTAGTTGTATGGAGCAAACATTTTTTCGTTACAATTCCTTACAAGGGCTTTGTTCCTTAACATGAAAGAGGTAAACTGTGAAATTTTCTGGAATAAATGTTGATTTTTAAACGTGCCTCTATATTCAAAGCGGCCTCTACTAAAGCGGCATCTATATTGAAAATCTGACTTATATAGGTAGATAGTTTCATTACATTTAAAATTTTTGTAAAATTAAATATCAAACATTTTTTTATCAAATTAATTTTGACTACTAAGTTTTTGATTTTTGCCTATGGTTTTTTAAAAAGTAGTCCAGATTGGATAATTTTTTATCCATTTAAAACATATTTATTTATATTTAAGAATATAATCAGTTGTGGATTTAAATTTAAGTTATTTGCAAATTAAAAAATTTAAAAATGAAATTTTTACAACTTCCAAATTGCATTTTAATTTTTTAACATAATAAAAAATAATTTTTAAAATGCCGAAGTTTAATAAAATATTATTAATTTTTTTATGAAAATTTGACAATATGATTAAAAAATCATCAAATCCCCCATAGAATTGGACTAAATCAAATGTTGAAAAAAAGCATGTTTAGATTTAAGGTGATATTTCGAAACCTATAATTTGGAAAAGACTTTGCACAGGGCTAAATTTTTGAGCCAAATTGGTGATTTAAGATGTCTTATATACCAAGAAAACAACAAAATAGAATGTTCAAACTTCTAAGTTATCCGCTTTGCGTGGAATACCATATAATGTGTTAAGTTTCGTGGTTAATGTATTTTCTGCATTATACAGCTTTTAAAAATTTAAAAAAAAAATCCATTCAAACGAATGCTTTCTCAAAGGGTCCAATATCAGTGGCTTTTTTAGCATCACAATCTACAATTGAAAATGTTTCTTTAATTTACAAACTCCTTGCACTTAAATTTCAATACAATGATTATGACTTTTATAAGAAAAGTTAATTCTTCCTTTGGCACCAAAAATTTTTCATTAATTAAGCGGAGTCTCTTAAGTTGGCTTTGAAAATTTTGAAACTTTTGCATTTTCAAGTAAATAAACATAATTATCTCAATTTATCTTTAAACAAAAATCACTTTTTGAATATAATAGTCTTATTTGTGTTATTTGTTTATACTTTCTGGATCCTAAGGGGAGGTTTGAACACCTAATCTCCTCCTCTTTCCCCAGAATTATTGAACTATCTCGCCAGAATTCCGCGATTGTATTCTGTAGCCGATAAATTCTTATCATAAATCTTGTTTCGTTTAAAACTATCTTCTTCTTTAAAGTCATTTCTTTCTTAAAATCAAAAGAGATGCATTTTAACAAATCCTGGAATTAGAATGCTGATTTGGCCTTCGCTTTGAATTAAGTTCGTTCCCTTTGAATTTTACTTTTGTCGATAATTAGTTTGTTCAGGTAATGAATAATTTTCTCGTCAATATCTTGTAAAAATCAGAGTTTGCTTTGGCGGATAGGGAAATTTTGTAATCTTTAATCAATATTGTAGCATGCAGAGATCCAAAATGGTTTGACGTATCTCTTTGGTCAAATACAGCAGAGAAATTTGCAAGTCAAATGTCTGCTACTTTCAATCCGAAAGCCATTTCTCGAAATACTTCGGGTTGATTTTCTTGAAATTGCTCTTTCTCACTTGAACTAGGATTTTATTGATCGTGCGTCGTTGAGAGAACACTACTAATTGTAAGAACAGTTATTGCTCAACTTTTATTACTTTTTTCTTTTGCTTTTTTTCTTGTCAGAACTTCAAAAACTTTTCGAAAAAAGAAAAAAAAAAGAAAAGAAAAGAAAAGAAAAGCAAAGAAAAAAAAAGAAAAGAAAAAAAAGAAAAGAAAAGCAAAGAAGAGAAAAGAAAACAAAGAGTATGGAAGCTAAAATACCTCCTCCTCCCCTCCCCCCTCAGCCGTATTAAAGTATATTCGAAGTCTTTAGCCGTGAGGGACGCAATGGCATTCAGTTTTATATATTTACAAGTATTCCTACTTTGATGACCTCACTTTGTATGGGAGATAGGCTTAGTTTTTATCCGAATTTGTCAATATCATAGAGATAGTTTATATTAAATATCAAAGCTTATGTGCAAAATTTCAAGACATTTCTTTTATTTTTGCAGATATTTAACAGATTTTGAGTTTAAAATAAAACCAATAAATCCGATTTAAAATAATCCGATTTTTCCAAATTTCATAGCCAGGATTTATATTGAAGACTTACGTATATCAAAGCTTATGTGCAAAATTTCAAGGTATTTCTTTAATTTTTGCGAATTTTTAAGTCATTTTACTTAAAATAGAGTCATTCTGTATGGGAGGTAGGCGTGGTTTTCATCCGATTTGGCTTATTTCAGAACTTGATCTTAATCTTATATACGAAAAGAAAGCTTATATATTGAATTTCATCGCAATAGCTTAAAAAAATACGGCTGCAATACGGCTATAAGGCAGACGGACACACGGAAATTGACTCAAGGGGTGATGCTGATCAAAAATATATATACATTTATATACCCGCAGCGCCTCCTTATTGACGTTACAAACGGAATGACAAAGTTAATATACCCCTTACTTAGTACCACATTGCTATTGTCACTTCTGGAAAATATATATATCCACACTTCGAGATATTATGCAAAACGGCTTTAATACTCTCATACAATGGGTTAATAGCTGTAGACTCAGCGTCAACCCTGAAAAAACGGATTTAGTGATTTTCACAAGAAAACACAATCTACCAACTATCAGTCTTCCAAAACTGGGATACATAAGACTTAGCTTCTCAGATCAAGCGAAATATCTGGGCCTTATCCTGGATAGAAAATTAAACTGGAAACCCAATCTGCTCGAGAGAGCCAAAAAAGCTAATATAGCCCTCTATTCATGCAAAACGGCAGTGGGTAACAAATGGGGTTTACAGACAAGTGTTACTCACTGGCTTTACACGGCAGTAGTAAGGCCAATATTGCTATATGGTGCAATTGTCTGGTGGCAAGCACAGACAAACAAACACACCTCAACTTACTCCGCAAATTTCAAAGATCAGCTGAGCTCTGCATCAGTGGAGCATTAATAACCACTCCTACAGATGCATTAGATACTATGCTCCACCTTATACCACTTGATATCCTAGTAAAACAGATGGCTACCAATATATCCATCCGTCTAATGGCCACCTCTCAATGGAGAGAGGGCAAATCAGGACACTCTAGCATTAGGAAGTTCCTTCCCCCGATACCCAAATCTGTAGACTACATCACACAAAAACTTTTCTTTGACAGGAAATTTTATGTATCCATCCCCTCCCGCGATGAGTGGGCGGTTGGAAACCTTCCACCAAACAATGTCATCAGAATCTACACAGATGGATCAAAACTAGATGGCAGGGTGGGAGGAGAGGTCTACTCTGATACATTGAACATTAATCTAGCCTTCAGGCTCCCCGACCATCGCAGTGTCTTCCAAGCGGAAGTAGTCGCAATACATGAAGCAGTAACTTGGCTTCAGATGAATGCAATATCCTCCAAGGATATCTACATACTATCGGACAGTCAAGCCGCCTTGAAAGCCCTAGAATCTGTTGAAACAACATCTAAAACAGTAATTCGCTGCCGCAGATCCCTAAATGAGATGGCAGAGCAGCTCAAAATGAGAGAAGAAAGTATTGGTATATCCCTCATCACATGTAAACTACTCACGAATGAGCTATCCCTAAACAAAGCCAACGATAGATGGTCAACGGGTAGCATTTGTCATACAGCGCGTCAGGTTTGGCCAAAAATCACCCTAAAACGCTCAAAAGAACTTATCGCTCTGAGAAGGGATCAAATCAGTACTACGATAGGTGTCTTAGCAGGACATTGCTTAATAGGTAATCATGCACGAAGATTGAACATCCTCCACAACGACTTCTGTAGAAGCTGCAGAAATGAGGAGGAGGAGGAATCTACAAAACATCTTCTCTGTACTTGCCCAGCGCTAGCTAAAAATCGCCACCTTCACTTAGGTAAATGGTTCTATAGAGATCTCGATGATCTCTCAGAAACTTCGGTCTACCGAATCCTTGGCTTTGTCAACAGCTCAAACTGGTTTAAATAGAGAGGGAAATTAACCCATGGTATCACAATGGGCCTTATTGGCCTAAGTGTGTCTCAGGGGAGACAGCCGCTTCAACCTAACCTAACCTAACCTAGTAACACGCTCTGGTCCAAGTAATAATGCCACGACACAGACAATGTGATCTTCCAACTAAATGTTAACATAGTCAAACGGGGCGTATGAGTAACATTTTCCAAGAAGTAAATAGTAATTGCTCATACGACGTGATGCACTCTGTTGCAATTCATCAACTGCTGTTCTTGCTACACCTTACCCTACATCCCGGCTGCTTTAAGCAAGACGTTTAATACACAGACACACACACACACAGGCACACACACACACAAACACACTATTATGTGCTCGTAGCTCATATTATTAATGAGATCTTTTAAAATGTTGATGGCAGGCACTTAATGCAAACCGTTTGCATCATATTTCAAATGTCAGTCGTTTGTTGGCGTTTCAGTTGGTTTCATTTCTTTGTGCGTGTATGGGAAGATGTGTGTGTTTGTGTGTGAATGTCATTCAGCAACTTATGTACAAGCAGACAAGAAATGTTTATTTGTATGTGTGACCATGAGGTAGGTGCGTGCATGTCTGCATGTATTGCTTTGGTCGTCCTAAATGTGCAGTCATTATTTCAAAGTAAGAACGAAATGTGGAAAAACAAGAACTTTAAGATGAAAACATGGTGAAGTACAAACGGAAAATAAAGAAAATGAAAGAAACAACAACAAGCAGCACCAACAGCAACAAGCAACAACAATAATAATAATAATAAAAATAAAAATAATAATAAAAAAAAGTACTCGTACCAACAACACTGAACCGACAATTTAATGTCAGAACAACAATAACAACAGCAATAACAACAACAATAACAACAGCAATAGTTTGACAAATAAAAGAAATGCATGTAAATGAAATAAAAATAATATTAAATGGAAAAAATTAGAAAAAATATACAAAAAAAAAACACGAGAGCAGAGCAAACAACAAAATTTGTTGTTTTATTTTTCTTACACATATTGTCGTTGTTGTTATTGGAGTGCTTATAATTTTTTATTTTTATTTATATTTTTTTTTTTTTTTGTCTTCACTGTGCAAATTTTGCATTGCGAATTGTTTTTGTCATCGTTAAAATTAATGCAGAAAAATGTCAGACATGCAGTAATGCGCGTAGAAAACGACAGAAAAGTGGACAGAAATATATGCGTACACTAACAAAAAAAAAAAAATAAATTGCTTATGCTTGGTTTTCACTATGCCATTTTCAGTGGTCAGTTGCTGTTAATCCAATGAAAAATAACGGCACGTTGGTATATTTAGTACCTTTGACAATGTTGAAAAATTAAAAAAAAAGAAACGGAATTATCGAATTGAGCCATACAGAAAATATAAAATAATACTATTTAGGTGATATTTAAATTGATTAACTTTTATGTCGTCATAAAACTGACATAGTGAAAACTAGGCTTTATAATAATTGCTTAATATATATTTTGAAAGAAAGATAACTTTTTTCCTCTGTGTAGCTAAGCAGCAACTGAGCTGCTGTTGTCAAGGTACCTTTTGACATCACTTTTATTCTCAAAGAGAAGAAGCACAAATGCGGTAAAACGAACGTGAAAATGTGCGAAATTAACTAAAGAAAACAAAAAATATGAAAAAACTACACAAAACACGACAATGCAAGCAAATGTTAAACACAACGCGGGGGAAAACAAAAAAGAAAGATGAGCAGAGAGACAAAAAAAAAACAAAATAACAAAAAACGTAAATGTTGGAAAAAGTGATATGTGAGCATTTAAAACTAAGAAATAGTATAACAACAACAACTACAAGAACAACAACATCACAACACAACTTAACAAAAACAATGGTAATAAATACATCGTTTAACAAACCTTTTTGTCAATTTCACATAAAAACCATCCAAGCAGTCAGCCAGTCAGCCAACCAGCCAGTCAGCAAGGATGAGTCTAGTGGAATGTATGAGCAAACTCACAACGAATTAATGTCAACTGAATGAGGTGCTGAGGGTGGAATCAGCCAACTTGCTAACTGACTGTCGAGTGGTAGGTACAAAGGATTTTGTTGGGTGGCTGTTTAGCTTATCGTGCATGATAAGCATACCTTAGGGAGCGCGAAACGGAAATGAATAAAAACAACACACACCAAAGAAAACACAAATAAAAAAAAAAATCAAGACAGCAGAAACACACTCAAATGCAGCTAAAATAACACAAAATTGGTAGCAATAAACATGATGAAGAATCCGTAATTTAGTGACAACCAAAAATGGAGCTAAGGTATAGAATGAAGCTAGGTAAGGTATTAATAAAGACCACGAAGTAGAGAAAAAATGGTCAAATCAAAAACAGATGATTTTTAAAAATTATTCTGATGGTTAACAAATGAGCTACATTTTGAAAGATGTGCACATTTCTACGTGTCAATTATCAGAATAGACATTCACCATATATTTATATGGAAATTAAATAAGAAAAGTTTAAATAAAAACTTAATTCATTTCATTCAAAAAAAATTAACTAGCCTTTTCAGACCTTGAAAAGACTCAGACCAAGCTACTTATGTTCAAATGTGTTGTGCGTGTTAGGTATTTTTGAGCTAAATAGTTAATATTTTTTTTTTCTTTTGTTTAGATAACTTTGAAGAAGATGTGATGATATATGTATATCATGTGGAACAGAGCTGAGCTCGAATATCCTTAAAATAGGTCGGATGCATATTTTCATAAGTCCTGAGAGTTGCCTATGTCACTAAGAAAAACGTGTGCTGAACTTAGCGACATCTTTTTCCGTAAGAATAAGGATCATTTCTGCCTCAAGGCAATTAGGTGATAGATTCCCAGTGCATCATTATTATTCATAATTCAACTTCTATGCAACCTATGTAACCTATTAACGTGTCCTTTTTTAAGTGAACATTTTATAGCTACGTATACAACAACGCGGTGCATGAAATCGGAGGGGGGAAGATACAACTCATACAAACAACAGCATCAACTCGCCAGACTGCCAGTATAAAAATAAAAAATTTAATATTTTTAAAATGTTCTTGTTCTTTTGAAATGCAGCATTATAAAAAAGTGACTTAATCCAGTTCAAAATATAGCCCGATAAGGGATTGCCTATACACAACCATGTTTGAGTTCGGTATACCTGCAAAGTTGATTAGACTTTGCAGAATGACGTTGAGCAACATACGCATTTCCGTCAAGGTAGGAAATGACCTCTCCGAAACCTTTAATACCGAAAGACGTTTTAGTCAAGGCGATCCACCTGTCTTGTGATCTCTTCAACATCATCATGGAGGCCATCATACGAGAGGCCGGTGTGCATCGTAATGCACCATTTTCTACAAAGGCGTCCAGCTCCATGCGTACGCTGATAATATTGATATTGTCGGCAGAACCAAGAGAGATGTTACCGCTGCTTTCACCGCTATGGAAAAGGAATCGCCCAAAGTGGGTTTGACGATAAATGAGGGTAAAACAAAGTATATGCAGTCTAAAAACAAGCGAGCGCGGCGTCTAGACTCCCACGTTTCATTCGGCAGCTATAACTTTGAAGTAGTCAAGGAGTTTGTATACCTTGGCACCGTCATTAATAACAACAACGAAGTCAGCCTGGAGATAAAGCGAAGAAATTCCAGAGCCCTCTCTCGATCGACAAAAATAACACTCTACAAGATGCTAGCTCTACCTGTGCTGCTTTATAGCGCTGAGACATGAGTAGTTTCAGAAACTGACGCAGCTGCTCTGGGGGTGTTCGAGAGAAAAGTTCTTCGCAAAATCTTCCAAAATCATCCGAATGAACCGCGATTTGTATGAGCTCTACGAAGACATTGACGTAGTTCGGCGTATAACTATGCAGCGACTACGGTGGCTCATGTCCATCGTATGGACAACGAAGCTCCAGCGGAAAAGGTGCTCGAGGCGAGGGTCGCTGTTCAACGACGACGAGGGAGACCATGCCTCCGATGGATGGACCAGGCCGAGGAAGCCTTAACCGCACTTGGTGTATCCGATTGGAAGAAGCGCGCGCAAAGCAAAGGCGCCTGGCGAGAGCTGATGAGGTCGGACGAAACCCGAAAACGGGTTGTAACGGCCACCTAAGTAAGTAAGTAAGTAAGTTGTCGTCCAATACACAAACTACTTGTACAAATCAAATACTTAAAACTCGCCACCATTAGAACTTCACTTAATATATAAAGCAACTACTCACCACCAGCACGATAAATTTAGAAACATTTTTTTTAAACCCTTCAACGTTCATCATACCTAAAAAGATCCAACCAATAATAATGTAGATTTTCAGAACGAAAGTCATATCATCAAAGCCAAAGTCATAGAATAGAATTTGAGTCATTGTTACTAGGTATTTGAGGGTTAAGGAAAAACAAATAAAAACCAACACTTATAAGAACTTGCTTGACTACTGCATACTATGCTGTGTATTTAATAAACCTGAATCCTGAAATAAAAATGAAGAACTTAGCTTAGCAAAGACACACACTAAACATATTTTTTGCGGAATGTTCTTGAGTGGAGCTGCCCGAATTGAGTTTCCTAAGTTTTTAGAATTTTTAGTGGCATCATATTGTGGAAATATTATGTCTGGCAATATTTCTTAAACAACTAGACTTGACTCCTCCTCCTCCTCTTGTTAGATACATGTACAAATTTTCACTTTTTAACATCAGAGATACAACCCAAAAAATCCAGTATCGCCACCAGAGGGCGCTACGGTAGCTTATCCAAGACACTACACAAATGACAAACTTCCACCACCCTACCACCAAAGGTTTATTCTAGACATAACCCAAATACCAAACTTCCACAACCTCACCACCAGAGGATGCTACGTTAGTTTATCCAAGACACAAACCAAAAACCCAATATCGCCACTAGAGAGCGCTTGCGATGACTCCACGGCTTCACTGGTCCAGAGCTCTCATATCATACCGACTTTTTTCTGCCATTTTTATGCAAATCAATTTTTGAACGAAAAAAATTCCAGCTTGCGACAAACTGCTCTAAGAAATATGTCTTAATTGACTACAACAGCAACAACTACGACTACTACAACAATAGCCGACAATCAACTTTAGATCTGTTCCCCTACTTTTGTAACAAAAACTTGTAAGTGACAAAATTTGATAGAGTAAGCAGAAAATTGTCTCTTAGCAATAAAATTTGCAAAAGTACTAGTAGAACGCTTCTTAGTAAAAACTTGCAAATTTTAATCAAACGTCAAGAACATATGTTGTAAATTTGGCGAAGATTTCGAACATTCATTTATCTGGAAAAGAGCCTTACCAAAATAGACGAAACGATTGTAACTTGCAGAACGCCTGACGAGTTGAGACGCTAAAAGTTCAGTTCTTACGGAACAAAAAAACGTATGGACCAGCTGGTTCGTTCAGCTTCGTTAAATTACGGTTGTTAATTATGGGCAACAACATTGAATTGCATTAAAGCGAACATTTTCGCCTCTACTCCTTACGGAGCAACTCGTCTATTTTGGTTGGGCCTAAAGTAGCTGTAGCCGTACTCTGTATTCCGATGCGTCAATCAATCAGATGCGATAATTAAATGCGATGCGTACGCAACTCCGTACAATCGAATCAATTTGCGAATTTTTTTTTTTGTCGTTTCGTAATAGAAAGTAGCGCCGCCGCATTAAGGTGGAACAAGACATTCGCGGCAGAGAAAACAGATCTTTTTTTAAAAATTCATAACTCAGTCAAAAACAAACATTTTTCCAAACTTTTTTTAATTATTGTAGAGAAGTGAATAAATTACAAGCAAAAAAGTTCAAAAAAAATTATTTTTCACTCCAACATGGTTTTATAGAGCTCCAAACTGGCGGCAGAGAAAAAAACGGGGCCTCGTTGTTGCAGCGCTAGGAGTTGCAAAAATTGGCTGATCTGGAAAATAAAAGATTTTTTTAAATCTTAACAAAATTGGTAATATCTGATAATATTGATATTGTCGGCAGAACCAAGAGAGATGTTACCGCTGCTTTCACCGCTATGGAAAAGGAATCGCCCAAAGTGGGTTTGACGATAAATGAGGGTAAAACAAAGTATATGCAGTCTAAAAACAAGCGAGCGCGGCGTCTAGACTCCCACGTTTCATTCGGCAGCTATAACTTTGAAGTAGTCAAGGAGTTTGTATACCTTGGCACCGTCATTAATAACAACAACGAAGTCAGCCTGGAGATAAAGCGAAGAAATTCCAGAGCCCTCTCTCGATCGACAAAAATAACACTCTACAAGATGCTAGCTCTACCTGTGCTGCTTTATAGCGCTGAGACATGAGTAGTTTCAGAAACTGACGCAGCTGCTCTGGGGGTGTTCGAGAGAAAAGTTCTTCGCAAAATCTTCCAAAATCATCCGAATGAACCGCGATTTGTATGAGCTCTACGAAGACATTGACGTAGTTCGGCGTATAACTATGCAGCGACTACGGTGGCTCATGTCCATCGTATGGACAACGAAGCTCCAGCGGAAAAGGTGCTCGAGGCGAGGGTCGCTGTTCAACGACGACGAGGGAGACCATGCCTCCGATGGATGGACCAGGCCGAGGAAGCCTTAACCGCACTTGGTGTATCCGATTGGAAGAAGCGCGCGCAAAGCAAAGGCGCCTGGCGAGAGCTGATGAGGTCGGACGAAACCCGAAAACGGGTTGTAACGGCCACCTAAGTAAGTAAGTAAGTAAGTTGTCGTCCAATACACAAACTACTTGTACAAATCAAATACTTAAAACTCGCCACCATTAGAACTTCACTTAATATATAAAGCAACTACTCACCACCAGCACGATAAATTTAGAAACATTTTTTTTAAACCCTTCAACGTTCATCATACCTAAAAAGATCCAACCAATAATAATGTAGATTTTCAGAACGAAAGTCATATCATCAAAGCCAAAGTCATAGAATAGAATTTGAGTCATTGTTACTAGGTATTTGAGGGTTAAGGAAAAACAAATAAAAACCAACACTTATAAGAACTTGCTTGACTACTGCATACTATGCTGTGTATTTAATAAACCTGAATCCTGAAATAAAAATGAAGAACTTAGCTTAGCAAAGACACACACTAAACATATTTTTTGCGGAATGTTCTTGAGTGGAGCTGCCCGAATTGAGTTTCCTAAGTTTTTAGAATTTTTAGTGGCATCATATTGTGGAAATATTATGTCTGGCAATATTTCTTAAACAACTAGACTTGACTCCTCCTCCTCCTCTTGTTAGATACATGTACAAATTTTCACTTTTTAACATCAGAGATACAACCCAAAAAATCCAGTATCGCCACCAGAGGGCGCTACGGTAGCTTATCCAAGACACTACACAAATGACAAACTTCCACCACCCTACCACCAAAGGTTTATTCTAGACATAACCCAAATACCAAACTTCCACAACCTCACCACCAGAGGATGCTACGTTAGTTTATCCAAGACACAAACCAAAAACCCAATATCGCCACTAGAGAGCGCTTGCGATGACTCCACGGCTTCACTGGTCCAGAGCTCTCATATCATACCGACTTTTTTCTGCCATTTTTATGCAAATCAATTTTTGAACGAAAAAAATTCCAGCTTGCGACAAACTGCTCTAAGAAATATGTCTTAATTGACTACAACAGCAACAACTACGACTACTACAACAATAGCCGACAATCAACTTTAGATCTGTTCCCCTACTTTTGTAACAAAAACTTGTAAGTGACAAAATTTGATAGAGTAAGCAGAAAATTGTCTCTTAGCAATAAAATTTGCAAAAGTACTAGTAGAACGCTTCTTAGTAAAAACTTGCAAATTTTAATCAAACGTCAAGAACATATGTTGTAAATTTGGCGAAGATTTCGAACATTCATTTATCTGGAAAAGAGCCTTACCAAAATAGACGAAACGATTGTAACTTGCAGAACGCCTGACGAGTTGAGACGCTAAAAGTTCAGTTCTTACGGAACAAAAAAACGTATGGACCAGCTGGTTCGTTCAGCTTCGTTAAATTACGGTTGTTAATTATGGGCAACAACATTGAATTGCATTAAAGCGAACATTTTCGCCTCTACTCCTTACGGAGCAACTCGTCTATTTTGGTTGGGCCTAAAGTAGCTGTAGCCGTACTCTGTATTCCGATGCGTCAATCAATCAGATGCGATAATTAAATGCGATGCGTACGCAACTCCGTACAATCGAATCAATTTGCGAATTTTTTTTTTTGTCGTTTCGTAATAGAAAGTAGCGCCGCCGCATTAAGGTGGAACAAGACATTCGCGGCAGAGAAAACAGATCTTTTTTTAAAAATTCATAACTCAGTCAAAAACAAACATTTTTCCAAACTTTTTTTAATTATTGTAGAGAAGTGAATAAATTACAAGCAAAAAAGTTCAAAAAAAATTATTTTTCACTCCAACATGGTTTTATAGAGCTCCAAACTGGCGGCAGAGAAAAAAACGGGGCCTCGTTGTTGCAGCGCTAGGAGTTGCAAAAATTGGCTGATCTGGAAAATAAAAGATTTTTTTAAATCTTAACAAAATTGGTTATCGTATGACACAAATTTTTTTTTTAAAATTTTTTTTTTTAAATTTTTGGTGATGTTCCAAATTTGAAAGTGTGTTTTTCATAAAAATTCATAAAAAATTTAAAAAAAATTTTAAAAAAAAAAGCTCGTGTCATACGATAGCGAATCAAGTTTAAAAAATACAAAAAAAAAAAAATTTCGTCAAAAAATGAACCCGCTAGTGTCGCAACCAGTACGAAAAACATGGTTTCGAGATAAACGCGTTCAAAATTTGTGAACAAAGAAAAAAAAAGGATACCTTCAATCTGCCATGCCTGCTTCGTACTGTATGCCTTCGTTATCTTGTGTTGTGCTGTTTCTTATAGTTTTTTGCAATCGTTTAGCAATTCGGTCTTCACCCTTCACCCTTCAAGTAGGTACGAAATAACAACCACCAAAAGTCAGGTAGCAAGTAAAACAAGTATATACCAGCTGCCGTACGTAGGTAGCGCAAAAATTAAAAATGCGCTCTCACTAATCTGGCTGTAACTTTTGAACCCGTAGGAATTTTTCCATGAAATGTTTTTCTTAGAATCTTAAGAATATTTACTAAAATACAAACTTATTAAAAAAAGGTCAATTTCAAAAAACTGCCAATGTCATGTAACCCCTTAATTGATATATTTGTTACAAGTGAATCTGAGAGTGATAGTGATGAGGAAATGTTGCGTCCAAACGGCAACATAATCAAAAAATTATAATGTCAAGCGACGATATAAAATGTACAAACAGTTTGACAATCCTTTTTCAACTGTATCACGTTGTTATAGAATAAACCAATGCATAATTTCAGGCAGAAAATGTAATGTGGCTATTAGCCAATAGATGTCGTCATAACAATCACATAGTTTTAGGCATCGCATAGGAAACGAACTTTCTCTATGGGAAATTGGATTTGCTTTTTTTAAAAAATACACGTTATATAAAAAAAAAAATAAGACCTTATTGACCTTATTGCACATCTACAGAGCAAGACCTTTCTATTGCTACCCTATTTATGAAAATCAAGTCTCCGGTATAGATTTTATAGTCATCACAAAAAATGCGCTTGCGTAATAATAATATATGTAGATATGAAGATGCAAACTTAAAGAAGATACTTCTCACTGTGTTCCAGAACAAAAAAGAACTGCATTGAGAACTACTTAAGTGAAGTTGATCCCTCATATTCTGAAAATGCGTTCCAAAGGCATTTTAGAGTATCGAAAATGCTTTTTGAAAATCTTTATTCAAAATTCGAGCAATCTGATTATAATAAAAATTTCGCGAAAACGAATGTTTCCCAGATAGAACTCATCTAGCAGTTTGATTTTTTGTGATTTGTTAGGCGTGAAGCGTATAATTTTCGAGACTTAAATGATTTGTAGCTGATTTTTAGGTCCATTTTTTATTTTAGCGCTAGTTTTAACCTCCTTTCCTTTTGTATTCTGCTTTTTTATGGTTTTAGCGCAAGTTTTGGAATTTCTGTCAACACATAACAACTTGCAAGTTTTTACTACATGAAATTTGTGTAGCAGAAACTTGCAACTTTCTCAAGGATGGGAAATGATTCACTCTCTCATTTTCACTCTCTTTTGCAAGTTTTTCATGTACGGGAACAGGAATTAGTAAAAAGTAGCGAAAGTTTCCGAAAGTTCTCATTAACTTGCAAGTACGGGAACATACCTTTTATTTTATTCTTTATAAAGTTTTTACATTTTCGCATGATAGTGAGTGCCGCCAATTAAAACATATCTCACAACAAAACTAAATTATATTCATATTAATCGAATAATCCGTATTCTAACGAGAATTCTTTTGTCGAGCTTGCTTTGAAAAGTTTAGCACAATTTTTCGTGTTATTGTAAATTTCGTGTTGAGTTGCTTGAGATTTTTGCTACTAAAAGAGATAAAAGTTTTATCTCTAATAAAACTGTTTACTTAACTTTTCTTTTAGATTCATAAGTTCTACCGAAATCTAAAATTCAATGTTGTATGTAGACTTTTGCCCTGCCGTGTACGTAGCGTAACTAAAATTCATATTTTTTTTTTTTTTTTGCTATCAATTTCGTTAATAAACTTGAAACAAAATTTATAAACTTAAAAGTGTGTGCATATTTATTCTTTCCATTAATTACTTACTTACTTAGGTGGCCGTGACAACCCGTGTCCGGATTTCCGGATTTCCGGATTTTGACCAGCGACCCTCGCTTCGAGCACCTTTTTCGCTGGAGCTTCGTCGTCCATACGATGGACATGACCCAGCCAGCGTAGTCGCTGCACAGTTATACGCCGAACTACGTCAATGTCTCCGTAGAGCTCATACAGCTCGTGGTTCATTCGGATGCGATAGTCATCGCCGACTCGAACAGGACCGAAGATTTTGCGAAGAACTTTTCTCTCGAACACCCCCAGAGCGGCTGCGTCAGTTTGCGAAACTACCCATGCCTCAGCGCCATAAAGCAGCCCAGGTAGAACGAGCGTCTTGTAGAGTGTTAGTTTTGTCGATCGAGAGAGGGCTCTGGAACTTAGTTGCTTACTGAGCCCGTAGTAGCACCTATTAGCAATTATTGTTCTTCGCTTTATCTCCAGGCTGATTTCGTTGTTAGTATTAATGGCGGTGCCAAGGTATACAAACTCCTTGACTACTTCAAAGTTATAGCTGCCGGATGAAACGTGGGAGTCTAAACGCCGAGCTCCCTTGTTTGTAGACAGCATATACTTTGTTTTACCCTCATTTATCGTCAAACCCACTTTGGCTGATTCCTTTTCGATAGCGGCGAAAGCAGCGGTAACATCTCTCTTGGTTCTGCCAACAATATCAATATCATCAGCGTAAGCAAGGAGCTGGACACCTTTATAAAAAATGGTGCCATTACGATGCACACCGGCCTTTCGTACGATCCCCTCCATGATGATGTTGAAGAGATCGCAAGACAGTGGATCGCCTTGCCTGAAACCTCTTTCGGTATTGAAGGTTTCGGAGAGGTCATTTCCTACCTTGACGGAGCTGCGTGTGTTGCTCAACGTCATTCTGCAAAGTCTGATCAACTTTGCAGGTATACCGAACTCAGACATTGTTGCGTATAGGCAATCCCTTCTCGGGATATCGAACGCAGCTTTAAAATCGACAAAGAGATGGTGTGTGTCAATTTGATTTTCGTGGGTTTTCTCCAGGATTTGTCGTAGCGTGAAAATCTGGTCTATGGTGGACTTACCAGGTCGAAAGCCACACTGATAAGGTCCAATCAGTGTTTTTGTAATCGGCTTTAATCTTTCACACAGTACGCTTGAGAGAACCTTATATGCGATGGAAATAAGACTGATACCTCTATAACTTGCGCAGATTGTAGGGTCTCCTTTCTTAAGTATAGGGCACAGTACACTGAGGTTCCAATCGTCGGGCATGCTTTCTGCTAGCCATATTTTGCTGATGAGCTGATGCATGCGCCTTATCAATTCATCGCCGCCGGTTTTAATCAATTCAGCTGACAGGCCGTCAGCACCCGCTGCTTTATTGTTTTTGAGTCGTTGGATAGCAACTCGAACCTCTTCATGGCTAGGTGGTGATACTTCCACTCCGTCATCGTCGATTGGTGGCACTGCACTGTGCTCTCGATGGGCGGCATTGGTAGAATCGTCGCCATTAAGTAAATTGGAGAAGTGCTGTCTCCACAATCTAAGCACACACTGTGTATCCGTATTCAGATCTCCATTTTCGTCTCTACAAGTGGATGCTCCGGGCTTGAAACCTTGGGTTAGACGCTTAACCTGTTGATAGAATTTTCGTGCATCCTTCTTGCCCTGGTATACCTCTAGTTCCTCACGCTCACGCTTTTCCTGCTCTCTTTTCTTGCGTCTGAAAAGGCGCCTCTCTTCCTTCCTCTTTTCGCGGTAGTTTTCTCGCACGGCTCGCGTTGCAGCTGACTGCAGCGTTTTTCTATAAGCGGCGTTTTTTACTGCAGTCGCAATGCGACACTCCTGATCATACCATTGGTTCCGAGGTTGCGGGCGCCGGAAACCAATGACTTCTTCAGCGGCAGCGCGCATGGAGTGGGATATATGCGCCCAAAGTCCGCCGGCGTCGTCGAGTCCAGAGGTTGGTTGGTTGAGCTTAACCGAGAGTTGAGCGGAGTAGGCTTCGGCAGTCCGTTGTAATTGCAGCTTAGCGACATCTAGCTTTCGTTGCATTCCTGTGCGTATGTTCTTGGCATTGCATAATCGCATGCGGATCTTGGCTGCAACAAGATAATGGTCGGAGTCAATGTTGACCCCCCGAAATGTACGCACATCTAGAACACTAGAGGCATGCCTTCCGTCGATTACAACATGATCAATTTGGTTTCGCGTTTTTTGATCCGGGGACAGCCAGGTGGCCTTGTGGATGTCGAGGTGCTTAAATCTGGTGCTACTAACTACCATGTTTCGTGCCGCGGCGAAGTCGATCAGTCTTAGACCGTTGTTTGTGGAGGTCTCGTGAAGACTGAACTGACCGACAGTGGGGCCAAAGATGCCTTCCCTTCCGACTTTCGCATTAAAATCGCCGAGGACTATTTTTACGTCATGGACCGGAAGGTGGTCATATACGTCCTCAAGACTAGCGTAGAAAGAGTCCTTGACGGCTTCGTCCTTTTCCTCCGTCGGGGCGTGCGCGCAAATAAGGCTTATGTAGAAAAATTTTGCCTTGATGCGGATCGTGGCCAATCTTTCGTTCACAGGTGTGAACCGGGAAACAAGGTGGCGTAGTTTCCGGCTAACGACGAATCCACATCCGAAATCGCGCTTCTCCGCATGGCAGCTGTAGTAGATATCGCAGTGTGCTTGTTTAGAGCAGCCTTGCCCTTTCCATCGCATTTCCTGGATGGCGGTGATGTCAGATTGTATTGTTTTGAGGGCTTCCGCCAGTTGGATAATGGCACCTTCCCTATAAAGGGTCCGGACATTCCAGGTGCATATCCGTAAATCATTGTCCGTTTTTTGTTTGCGGTGGTCGTCAACGTAATTGGGGTTCTTATCCGAGGCTGGTTTAGTTTTCATTGTGCAGTAGTAATGTGGCGGGACCCAAACCCTGCGCACATTCCATGTTTAAGGTCTATGGATCGACCCGCCGCTCAAATTAGCCGTCAAACTGACGGATGCCAGTTTGCCGTTGCCCAGGGAACACCACTTGGAGGTTTGAGTCGACTTGAGACGATTTCGACATGGATAATGCTGGCCTCGCCAGGTTGAGGTGGTCAGACACTTTGCCATGTGAAGGTTCGCCTCCTGTTCCCTTTCTTTCCATTAATACTTTATTTAATTTCACATCTAATGCTAAGAAGCTAACGTTTCTGTCCGCAGTTCTAACGACTGCACCCCGGTTTCTTTTTTATTATAATTGAGGAGCTTCACTATTTTTAGAAGTTGGATTTGGAGTAAAGATTTTTTGATCCCACTTCGTAAGCCTGAAATTATGTATGGTGTTATTTTGAATCAAATCTATATCATTTTTAAATATGTTAATGAATTTAATTTCTTTATTGATTGTTTGCTTTTTTCAAAGTTTCGAGTCATTATTCTTATTATCGTAACTATTCATTATTATTTTCATTATATTCAAATATATTGCTTGTAATATTACGTAAGTCGAAAATTTAACTCACATTTGATACATTTTATTTGTAAAGATTTTTGTCAGTTGAAAGCGTGCTTGTATTTACCAATACTTATTTACCGCATTTATTTAATTCAATTTAATTAAAACTATTACTTTTTTCGTCTTCTTTTCCCAACTGAAATATACAGTGCGGAATTTTTATGCTGTCGACGAACATTTTGCAATTAACTTAAAATGATGACGGCGTCAGCGACAACGAGAGCGTTTAAACAATTTGCGACTAATTTGGAACGGCGACAAAAATTTTGAATACCGCTTGGCCAAGCCAAGCCAAGCCAAGCCAACGTCTCTCTCCGCTCTACACTAAACAATGGATCTACAGAGTCAGTGCCAGAGGCAGAGCCAATTCGGACTGGTACAAAGCTTGGACGTTGCAGTTTTTAGACTTTTTGGCGCCAATAGAAGCTATTTCGTTAATTTGCTGCATTTATCAAACTACAAACACTTTGCAACACTAACAACAAAAACAACAAAAACAAAAAATAACAACAACAGTAACACTTTGTTATGCAATATATTTTTTTATGCTGACTACTTTTTTTTAAATGTTTGTGCAACACTTCTACATAATATATGTATATAAATATACATTTATATGAATATGTGTATACTTTTTTCATGTGACACTATTTGTGTGTGTTTGTGTGTTTTAGCGTGCATTTGTGTGTTTGCGCTTTTAAATGTATATGTATTTGTTCAAGTTAAAACAACACAAGAACTTCATTTAGTCTGCACACAGAATTTAAAAATTGGACAAAACAACAATAACAACAGCAACAGCAAATAGAGGACACCATGCATTAAATAAATGGCGTAAAAAGTAAAGTAAGTGACAATAAAAATGGCGTAGTGTTCAAATAAAATAATTGAAATAAAATAATTGTTCCTTGAAGTTGCTTGATTTATGCCTCTTTTTACTAGTTTTGCCGAACGGGTTAAGTTTAACGATTCTTGGCGACACACTAATTCTTGTCCATTTTTTTTTTTTTTTCATTTTGTATTTTAATGTGCTACATTTTCGAGCCATTTCTCTTTTTGCAGCACTTCTTGCAACATGCGTAGGAAAACTTTTTCTTTTTGTATTACATTCTATATATATAATTTATTATTTTTCTACGTTTGCAGGATGCAGTAGTTAGTTTTTTTTTCTGCAAAAATTCGCTAAGAATATATTTGCTAAGTTTAGTGAATGCAGGAAATCATGTCAAAAGTGTCCAAAGTTTCAACTTGGCTAACATATAAAAGCAACTAATCTCAAATAGGCAAAAGATTACTAATATTTTGTTAATCACTTTTTTTACACTTCTAATACCAACCTACACTCTAAAAAGTTTTTGTTGAAATTTACTACAATAGTTGTAGGCAACAGTTTTGCTACTATAACTGTAGTAAATTTACACACCTTTATAAAGTTCAACATTTGTTGTTTACTATTGGTATGTAGTAAAATTCAAAAGTTGGTGTGTAATTTTGCTTAAAATATATCGTAATATTAAAGCTTTAATATATGTATTGTAGTAAACTTAAACATTAGTTGTTTAATGTTGCTATCATTTTTGTATTACTATTGCAAAATTACAACCTTTATATGAATAATATTCAACAACTTTTGTTTACTTTTACTACAATAATGTAGTAATATAAAAATTACTACTGCTATGTACTAATATTTAACATGTGTTTGGGAATTAAAACTGAAGTAAGCTTCAACTAATTTTATGATTGATTTAATTTTAATTAAACACACAAATCTGAATAAAAAAAAACTTTCAAGTCCGTTGCACAAAGAAGCTATATCAATTTGTCAACCTTTGTTAGAGTTATAGAAATAAAACAAAGCATTTTTAAAAGCAATCTTTAAAAATTTATTAAGCACTTCTCACACTCATATTCCTGTATAAATATTGAGTACATTACAAAGCAAAAAATATTAACAATCTTAGCTTAAAATTAAAACTTGTTATTTAACACAATTTTTTTAATTAGAGAAGCGGTTACCGGACTGAATAATAAGCTGCTTACTTGCACATAACCAAACGTGAATGAGAATATGATGCAATTATACAATTGATGTTGGAAATTCAACACACATACATATGTCTATTGGCAATGAAATCTATGATGAAAAAAAAAGTTTAATATTAATATTGCAGCAAAATCCAACATATGTTGCTTAATTTTACTAAAGTTTGTACATAATTTTAAACATTAAAAATTTACAATGAAACTTGCAGTGAAATTACACTCCAGTTAAATTTTAAACAAAAAATTACTATTATAGTTATAGTAAATTTGTATTTATTTTTTAGAGTGTAGCTTAAAATTTCTGTAGAGCAATTATACCTTGTCTTAAAGTATAAAACAAGTATTTACCTTTGAAACCACTTTATACCAAATTTTTATTCAATTCCAAACTCTGTTCTCTTATCTTGCCCTTGCATTTGATGTTTATTCAAACAATGTCAACCACTGAATTTCAATTTTCCAAATCCGGCAAATGCTTTAGATTATTATCAATCACATAATTCATTAATTTGCTTGGTTGGATTTGCGGTTGTTTCTCTTATCTTTGGTTATTGCTGCTTTATTGTTGCTCTTTGAAATTTAATTAAAACGTAATCATTGCATAGGCGACATACAGGTTCACATAGTGTCAGTGTGTTTGTGCTTACAACTCAATCAATATTATCAATTTGTGTTGGGTGTATTGGTTGCATATGTTCAACAAGATAAGTTTTGTGTCAAGTTGGCGGTTGAGCTTTATTAATATATTGTCTTAGCAAATTCTTAAAGAGGTTTGCCAAAACCAAAGAAACAAGTTTGCTAAATTTGGTATGAATTTCAATAACATTCATGATTAAACTTGAAGTGGGTTGAAAAACGTAAATAACTGTGTAGGACAATTTTTTAAATTTTCCTAAATAACAAATATCGATTACAACGCACTCTGGTAGAGGAGACAAAAAATATTACACACATATTTTAGCGTTCTAAAAGTTTATGTCGTAGTAGTTTTAAATGTGGACTATAATTAAAGACTCTATCTAGAAATTTATGTATATTAATATAAAGGGGAAGGAAGCTTCTAAATATATGTATGACATAGTTGAAGTGTGTAGATCTTTAATAAAATGTTATGATAAATATTTCTGCAGAATATTATAACCCTTTAGCGCAGACATGCACTTTCAGAAGCTCATCTTGCTCGCGTTACCCGCCACACAAATTTTTTTCTAACATGAACTTTGCCTTTGCGCTTATGCGAAAGCAAAACCACGTATAAAAACAACAACACAATCTAAAAAAAAAAATTGAAATACCAGCACCAAAAGCCGCTGTTGACGATCATCTAATTTTGAACGCGTAAACAACAACAAAAAATGCATGCAAATTACTTCGTTGCTGGTGTGTGAACGCATACATCATTTGTTTTTGTTTTTTTTTTTTTTCATTGCCAATAGTACTGATGTTACACGTACAGTTATTACTCTATTTTACAGTAATTTTGAACCCCGTTCAGGCAAACAGTAATAAGTGAATGAAATACAGTAATTACGAATTTTTACGCTAAAATTAACGTTTTGTAAAGCAATTTTATTAAAATACGCAACAAAAAATTTTTGCAAAAAAATATTTTTAACATTTACCTATCTTGCCTTTATATAACAATATTCCTTTAAAATAGCCACATTGAGAAATTCCTTTAAGGTGGGACATGACATTCGCGCGCAGAGAAAACAGACCTTTTTTTAAAAATTCATAACTCAGTCAAAAACAAACCTTTTTGCAAAATTTTTTTTATTATTGTAGAGAATTGAACAAATTACAAGAAAACAATTCAAAAAAATATATTTTTCACTCCAACATGGTATTATAGAGCTCCAAACTGGCGGCAGAGACAATACCGGGTCCTCGTAGTTGCAGCGCAGGGAGTTGCAAAAATTGTCCGATCTGGGAAAAAATGACTTTTTTAAATCTTAACAAAATTGGTTATCGTATGACACGAGCTTTTTTTAAAAATTTTTTTTCAATTTTTGGTGATGTTCCAAATTTGCAAGTGTGTTTTTTCGAAAAACATATTGACTTTAAAAATTCATAAAAAATAGAAAAAAAAATTTAAAAAAAAAAAGCTCGTGTCATACGATAGCGGATCAAGTTCAAATTAAAACAAAAACAAAAAAAAATTTCGTCAAAAAATGAACCCGCTAGTGCCGCAACCAGTACGAAAAACATGGTTTCGAGATAAACGCGTTCAAAGTTTGTGAACAAAGAAAAAAAGGTTACCTTCAATCTGCCATGCCTGCTTCGTACTGTATGCCTTCGTTGTCTTGTGTTGTGCTGTTTCTTATAGTTTTTTGCAATCGTTTAGCAATTCGGGCTTCACCCTTCACCTAAATATATTTACTAAAATACCATAAAATAATAAAAATTCACCATAGGAATATTAACTAAAATACAAAATTATTTAAAAAAAAAGGCGATTTCAAAAAACTGCCAATGTCATGTAACCCCTTAAAAAAGTAACACTTCATCAAAATACCATTGCGAACTTTGATCTTTTTTTTTGACAAATATTTAAAATATTGATGAAACAGTTTTTTTAATTTTGGAAACAAACCTGCAATCTTAAAAAAGGAGACAATTTTTGTATGTTTCCGCATTTAAGAAAATTATATACTCATTATAGAGTATATCTATAGAAAATTAAAGGCTCAACACGGAAACACTTGAAGAGATATAACAAACCAAAACGGTGTGTGTTAAAAATTTTAAAAAACAAAAATGTTTTATTGCTTAATGTGTTCCTTATAGTTTCTAGAATATACATTAAGGCGTAGTAAAATGTATGGGATGAGATTTTTGCTATAAAACAGGATTGAGAAACTGAAAGCTTACAGCATTTTAAGCCACTTGGCCTAAGGTTTATGCTCTCCGATGAATTTCGAACCGCCAACTTTATAAAAATAGCTTTTGATATGAATGCGTTGAAGAAATATTGGTACAAAAGTGTTTTTGTCTCATAAAAGGTGGACGATTGTTCTAAATCGATGCTAGATAGTGATAAGAAATTACCATTAGAAAATAAAAATGTTGGCAAAATTTTCACAAAATTTTTTTTTTTTCACCCACTACCCTGCAATTTCTGAACGGAAAATACTGATTTGTTCGGCTTATTGCTCTGGAACATGAGTAGGAATTAAGTGACGTCACTGCACTGCATAGCTGCGTCAGTTTGACAAACTACACAGGTAGAACGAGCGTCTTGTAGAGTGTTAGTTTTGTCGATTGAGAGAGGGCGTTGGAACTTAGTTGCTTACTGAGCCCGTAGTAGCACCTATTAGCAATTATTGTTCTTCGCTTTATCTCCAAGCTGACTTCGTTGTTGTTATTAATGATGGTGCCAACTCCTTGACTGCTGCAAAGTTATAGCTGCCGAATGAAACGTGGGAGTCTAGATGCCGCACTCCCTTGTTTGTAGACAGCATATACTTTGTTTTACCATCATTTATTGTCAAACCCACTTTGGCTGATTCCTTTTCGATAGCGGTGACAGCTCTCTTGGTTCTGCCGACAATATCAATATCATCAGCGTACGCAAGGAGCTGGACACCTTTGTAGAAAAAATACAATTTGCTTAAAATAAACAAAAAAGGATGCAATAATCAAAAATGAAAGTAACAAGCTTTCTATACCACGTAAATACTCCTGTTTCAGGCTCGCTCTGATCTCGCTTATATTCTAATTAAACGAATCGTGGCATGCTTTAGGATGAGTTGTATAAACGTCTCGAATCCGGAGATTGTTTTCACATACCTGCACTAATTGTTCGTTTATTTTAAAAGGTAAGAGCTAAACATATTACCAACATAACATTCACACTGTACGCGCTTGTCCTTTCTATTGTAGTTTAACCCTCCGATGAGTGACAGTTCTGAACTTCACGGCCGTGTGAAAAGGTCCCTACGGACCTTTTTTGTAAATCATGTTTTTTTCATATAAAAAAATTTTTTTTTTTAATTTTTTTTTGTTTTTATTGCTTATAACTAAATTCTACATACAAAAATAATTTTTTAATTTTTTTTAATTTTTTTTTTTTTTTTTTTTGCTTGAATTTTCTTAAGACTATTATAAAAAAGTTTAAAAATTATTGTTGTTGAGAGTGTACTTCTTGTCCCCCGCCCTGTGCGCAAGTGTTGCAGCGATGTAAAAGTGTGCTATGTTCTCCGCAAACAGCGTTGCCGCAGCCGAAGCAGTGTGCCCGCGTTTTCCGCTGCCGCCCGTACTCAGAACGGCAAAGGCGACATGACGGTCTACTTGACCTAGCCGCAAACGACGGTGTATTGCCTTCCATCGGTCTTGGTAATACCTGAAATGAAAAGAAAAATAAAAAAAAAATAAATATATTCTATTCTTGAATTTGAAGATGTTTTTCTTACCCTGACATCGAATGCTTCCATCGCATTGCGTATCCTTGGATATGAGGTTATATGGTTGTTCAGGGCACGTTCTTCGATATTTGGTGTGGCCAATTGTTTCGTTAGCAGTAACAAGAACGACCGCCGTCTGTCACTCCTTTATATAGGCTTCATTTCGTTGTAAATCGTAAAAGCAGCAAATGCAGCGACGTCCAGCATATTATAAAACATGGCCAACGGCCATCGTTGTGTTGCTCTTTTGAAGATGTAAGTGCCTAGCATTTGATCCATGGTATCAACGCCGCATTTGTTGGCGTTGTAATCTAATATGGCATAGGGCTTCCGCTTCTCGGTTTGCTCGTCAACGAGGCAGGTGTAGAGCATTGTGGAGAGCACGTTCACCACTTTATTTTTTTTCGGCACGTATGAGCATAACGCTATATCCCCTTCGTTGAACCCAAATAATGTACTATTGATGGTGCGCTTCGGGTTCTTCTTGAACTCCTGTGGAATGAATGTTTTGTTGTAGCGCACTGTACCAACATATGCGGTCTTCCTCCTCAACAAAATACTCGCCAAGTCAAGAGTGGTAAAGAAATTATCCGCGTATATAGTACGGCCAGCATCTAAATATTTTTCCACAAGATCCAGCACTACGTTCTGCCCTTGGTTTATCTCCCGTTGTTGCTTTGGCAGTTTTCCAGAATATACCATTCCCTTCACAGGATAATAACTCTGTGAGTCGCATAACCACCATACTTTCAAACCATACTTAGCTGGCTTTGACGGAATATATTGTGTGAAGCGGGTGCGGCCTCTGTAAGGGAACAACTGCTCATCAACTGTTAGTGCTTCATGAGGAGTGTAAGCTGCTGCCAAGTTATGTTGCAACATTTGCCACATAACATTTTGCATTATGTGTTGAAACAATAAAAAAATTATAATGATGCCCAAAAACATGCATTTATTAGTGAAATTCAGTACAAGGTCCATACGGACCTATTCACACGTCCGCGTACTATTCTCACTAAAACCTCAATAACTCCTAAAGTAATGATTCGATCGGCTTGACATTTTTTCCAAAAGATGCGCAACAAAATACTCTTGGAATACAGAGTAACTTTGGGGGGGGGTTGTAGTGGCCGAAGTAGGAGTAATTTCAGTTTGAAAAGGCAAAAAGGTCCCTAGGGACCTTCTCACTCATCGGAGGTTTAAACTCGCTTAAACTGCATTAGTAACTTTATTAGCAATTGTACAGTTTTTGATTTTAACCTGTCAAAAGGTAAACTCAAAAGTATGTTAAAAACAATTGTGTAATTAAATCTACGAGAATATATGCATGGTTAGTTGTTACGTCCTGTGTTGTTTCTGCGTCCAACCCATTCATTGGTGGCTAATTTTTTCCCATATTTACATGTTTGAGACAACTGGTATCTATAACATTGATAATTTTCAATAATTTCTGGATCATGGCTTTAGATGGGTTATTTCTAAGAAAGTGCGAAAAAGATGAAGTCTATTGTAATTGTATGAAAAATAAGTGCTTATTTACAGCAGGTGCAATTATTTCTTCTAAATCTCGTCATATCTAAACACCCCATAACACCTGGTATTACATGCTTCTCATAGAAATCTAAAGCCATCTTCCTCTTTTCTTCTACAGATCTGCACATGGTAATCCATTCTAGCACTTCTGTAAGAACTTTACTGAAGCTGGATTTGGCGAGACCAACATCGTTGTCGATGTCAACTGAATTTCATCCGAATTTCCTAGCCAGGATTAAGACTGAAGAGCAAAGCTCACCTGCCAAATTTCAAGGCATTTCTTTAATTTTTGTGGATATTAGAGACATTTCACGGGCAATATAAAGTCACTTTGTATGGGAGGTAAGCGTGGTTTTCATCGGATTTTGCCCATTTTCGAACTTGATATTCCTTTTTTAAAAATAACTTTTATTTTGAATTTCATCGCGATAGCTTTAAAATTGCGGCTGTAATCGTGTCGACAGACGGACAGACGGACAGACGGACACACGGAAATCGACTCAGGAGATGATGCTGATCAAAAATATATATTTTTTCTATACCTGCCACACCTCCTTCCCCTTTAATAGTTAATATACCCCTTACGCAGTATGCGTTGGGGTTTAAAAATGTCACTTCAACGTCAATTCTTCGAAGCTCTAATTCGAACTGCCATTCTCATTTACTCCCCTGGGAGACTTGGAATGTGAGAGTTTTGTTTCCGTGAGATATAAAACTCGAGGAAATTGTATTTTGTGGGAATATTTAGAACTGGGTTGAATATATGCTATGGGTGTGTGCGAATTGAACTAAATTGCTACCTAAACTAAATTGTGTCGATAAAGCAGTGTTTCCTAAATTAATTTAGAAAAATTCCGAGCTACCTAAATGCTTGCTAAATTAATGACATTTCTTAATAGGAGGGAATAATGGCATTTCTTAGCCTTTAACCTATTTGTAATTAGCCTTAATTAACCTTAATAAACCTTAACTGCTTTACCTCAATTTAGTTTAGGTAGCATATTAGTTCAATTCGCACACACCCTATATTATTATTGTTCGCAATAAAAATATAAAATAAATCCAAATTAAAATAAATTTGACCACAGTGACTTTTGATTGCACATATCTCGGTAGCCAGGTAACTCAGACTATCGAATAATATATCAAAATGTTTGTATAAAGATTATCTACAAATTTCGTCTACATTTCATTTGTACAAACGTTGCGGAGCAATAAAATTTTGCGAAAACTATTATTTCTAATGTTAACTTCTTATCACTATCTAGCATTGATCTAGAACAATAGTTCACCTTTTATGAGCGAAAACCACTTTTAAACCAATATTTCTCAAAACGCATTCATATCAAAAGCTGTTTTAAAAAAGTTGGCTGTTCGAAATTCATCGGAGAACAGAATGATTCGGCCAAGTTGCTTAAGGGAGTATTCCTGGTTGGAAGGCTGTTTTTGGACCCTTTTTGAAAAACTTCTCATTTGAAAACGCAAAGAGTTATATAAATTCTGTTTTTTTTTTATTATATTAAAAACATATTAAATTTTTTTTCCTTTGTACGAGAGCTGTTCAAAAAGTTGTCGGCCTTCAAAGTGGGGCGTCGAAAAAAAAGGTATGCTGCTTGCGGCCCGGATAACTCGACTTCAAATCATCAGAAATGGAAAAAATAAACGGCGTAAGATTCAATACAGATGTAATTCTGGTCCCTTTCTCAAATATAATTTTGCAATTATTTTTCACAAAATGGCGGTCATTGAAAAATGAAAAACCGATTTTGGGTCTTTTTTTGTAGTGTAGAGTTAAAAGAAAATAGTAAAAAATTGTTTAAAATTTTGATTGAGATAGAAATTAAAATGATGACAATTTTGCGTTGATTGCACTTTGTTTTATCAAAATCGGTTCAAAACTACGGGTGCAATCTGGGCCGCAAGCTATAAAAACGTGGTTTTGAGATAAACGCGTTTAAGTTTGAATTTATTTTTTTGCATCAAAAAAAAATTGAAATGAAAAATTTTAGCATGCAATTTTAGAAAATCGACAATTCTACGTCGATTGCCCTTAGTTTCAGCAAAATCAGTTTAGTAGAGCCTGAGAAAAGTGACTTCGAAGTTCAAAAACGTGATTTTGAAAAAACTCAAAGGAAATTTTAGGCAATAAAACATTTTTTTTTTTTGTGAAATGCATACATATATCAATCTGCAATACCAGCCCCATAGAAAACTCCTTCCTCTTTTTCAAAAATCGAGGGCTCAGCGGCTCCTTGTGCTCTTCGGGCAGTTCTACCTTCTTTTGATGCGGCTTCGGACCTTTTCAAACGTTCTTCGTTCCGAGACATGGCGAAATCATATGTGACGTTGCCAATCGGGATGCCCAATAGGTTCATTATTTGAAGTATTGGCAAAAAACCTTCATTAAATATGACAGTTGCAATATAATTGGCAATCTCAATAGTGCGTGCGCCGGTGTTCATATGCTTCGGTGCGAATGACCACAGCACTGGGTTGAAAGATTCGTTGCTGTTTTGAGTTTCGGAGCCAAGGCATCTGTTCAACAAATCATCGGCTGACAGTGCTTCGTAAATAGGTTTGATGGCTTCCTGAACTCTCTGACTTAGTGGTGCATACGTATGCTTGAAGCGCGCGTGTCCGGTTTATAGCTCAATTCAAAGTGAACTAAACGCTGCCAACATTCGAATGCCTAAGCTCTAAAATGTGTATTAATTTATTTTTAAAATGCGTATACAAACAAGTTTTTACCTACTGAAGAACGCGTTGAACGAAATTCGGTGATTGCTTCAAGCCGTTGCATTCAAAAATTAGCCAAATTAAGCTAATCGCATTTTGGCGAAAACATTGCTAGACAAAAAAGGCCATATCTCCTAAAGTATTTCGAATTCCAAAAAACCCTTTTAGGACGATATTTCTCAAATATCCAAGCTATAAAAATATGCAAAAAAAAATCTAAAAATTTTAGCCAACCAGGAAAACTCCCTTAATATTGAGTGTCTTCTGCTTGCAATAGCAAATCTTGGTCAAGAACATTAAATAACTTGAAAATGTTGTTACTATTGAGTTTATTGTTGTTGTTGTTGTTGTTGTTAATGATCATTACAGCTCATAAAACCGATGAAGACCATTAGGTAGAGCTGCTGCTGGTGCTTCTGCTTTGGCTGCTAATACTACCACCTCCTCTAAGAGGCCTGTGCACATCATCACGCAGCAAAAGTACATCAAAAACAGTCAAACTCATTAAAATGTAGCTCACAATTTCAAAATAGTGGAGATAGGCAAGTGCCACACCTAGGTGGTTCTTAAGTGCAACATATTGCAATGTAAACATAGTAAACTTGACTAACGAAACGTAACAAGACGACACAGACGTTGTTGTTGCTGTTCTTGTTTTATATGCTACTTTGTGCAACATTCATGTTTTGTCCTTCAGTTTAATTGTCGGTCGGTTAGTTGTCGGTCTTTCACTTCATAGTTGACCAAATGACATTCGAATGTGGCCAATTTGGTAGACGTTTATTGTGCTTAACCAATCTATTGTTGTTGTAGTGTTTCGGTCGTTACGTCTTTGGATAAGCAGTCCATATCCATGAATTTGTTTCTAATTGTTGTCATCAGTGTAGATTCAACGTTTTTGTTGTTACATCTCGATAAGTTCTGCAGTGAAAGGTGACGAGTTTATTTTGCATACATTGTATGTGTGTGTGTGTGTGTGTGTGGGTTTTGCATTTTAAAGTAGGACTGTTGATAAAATCTGAGCTTGTGCTGATGGACTTATAAAGGATATCTGACCGATTTGGTTTTGTTTTTAAGGAAATATGGTATTGGGTATTAGTGCAGACAATCACATTATTAGCTTCTCTTGTTGTACTTGGATGTGATAAATTCTAGTGATTTTGAATAATAAATTTTGTATTTGCTTATGTTTCTCAAATTAAATCATTCATTAAGGTGAATTTAATTATTCTATTTTTATTTTTGTAATTAAAAGAGAAAATTTTTCGCACTTTCTCGGCATTAATCAATTTTTAAGGCTATTAATAAAAGTCACTCAAAACGTTTAATGTGGAAAAAATATGTTCAGTAAAATATCGGTAGAGCCCAAGGACAATGCAAGACATAACAATTAACTATGCTTACACGTGTACGCATTTGATAAGTTGAATTTTGTACTGAATTTAAAGCCGTGAAGTCGTTGAAAAAGTAAAAATTCTGCAAATTTTAGATCATAATGCATTTTGAGCAAATTTTATAATACTCTATAATTAAGTTTTTTTTAAGAGTATTAGCATCAAATAAAAATTAACCCTATCATATATTTTAAAAATAAAAATTACCGCTTAATCGAATTCCGACATTATATTTTGCAAAAGTTTTATTGTTGTGGTTCCAGTACACGGCAAAGACGTTGAAAATATTATTTTTTTTTTAAATGAAACCACACCACATCCATACATAACCCTAGCCTTAAATGTAACATCAGACCCGAACGGAGCCCAGTATACTTCAGCGAGTATAGGTATTTCAGATAGTTTGCAGAAAATATATCCATAATATTTCAATTTATGGCTACATAATTTGTTTTAACTTTTTGGGGAACAGGGGGCGAACATTCACATGGCAACGTGTCTGACTGCCTCAACTTGGCGAGACCAGCATTATCCATGTCGAAATCGTCTCAAGTCGACTCAAACCTCCACGTGGTGTTCCCTGGGCAACGGCAAACTGGCATCCGTCAGTTTGACGGCTAATTTGAGCTGCGGGTCGCTCCATAGACCTTGAACAAGAAATGTGAGCAGGGTTTGGGTCCCGCCACATTACTACTGCCCAATGAAAACTGGTCGGTCGAAACCTGCACACGGGTTGTTACGGCCACGTAAGTAATTTGTTTTAGCTTAACCCTTTTTGCCATAGTAATAAATGGTATAATTAGCCACTTTTTGTTACCAGCTAAAGTTATATCAGTTACTACTTACCAGTTATATAAAATCATACAATTGGGATATATTGATCCGAATAACTCATGATATGGTTCATAGATGTTAGTTTAACTAAATAACACTTCTTCACTTTCACTAACGTAATTTCAGGATTTTTTTTTTTTTTGAGCGAAAGTGAATTTTTTTGAAAAAATTTTTTGTGGCATTTATTAGTGTATATTTCAAGAACATTATATCATTTTTACGATGAAAATTAATTCCAAATGGCGGCTGAAGGTCTCGCTGTTCAAAGCCGTGCGTGGCGATAGCCGATGTGCTACTGTAAGCACATACTCGATACCTTGCCAAAATTAAAAATTTGATTCACCTAAGCCCAAAAACCAAAAATACAAAATTAAAAAGCAACTGGCATGGATGGATTAAGCATAGTTTTGAGTTATTTTCTGCCAAAAAAAAAAACACAGCTGCGTCATTAGACACACAAGAGAAGGATAGATTTGATAAATTAATGGTTTTTTTTGTAATAAAACCACTTTTAAATTCAAAAATAACATAAAATAAATTAAAAAAACACACGTTAATATTAACACCAGTAAATTTTATTACACTTCATCAACAAAAAGAAAAGAAAAAAAGAAAAAAAAGTTTTTGCCTGCCGTGTGGAATCGAACCTGGAACTTTTAATGCCAGTCTATCGCTCTACCAACTGATCCAAGCAGCCTTGCTACTGTTTGCTGACATAACTGCAGCTACGTTAATTCACCTAAGCAATTTATTGTTTAATACATTGCTTTGAAAGCACATCCTTCGATACCCTGCCAAAAAAAAATATTTGATTCACAGATGTTAACAGATGCTGTGTTAACAGATGCAGTATGTCGCAGCATTCTGTTGATAGCTGCAGCATAGCTTCAGTTGCAATTAACATTGAATAAATCACTCAGCGTAAAGAAGGAGTTTGGCTCAATGTGTAGCGTAGTGTCTTCATACACAGTGGTATCGGGTTGGTGTGGGTTCGAATCTCAACGTCATGCGAATGTAAAATGTTTGTATTTTATATTTAATTCAATTTCACGTTCTTGTTATAATAGACGTCAATCAGCAAGAAAAGCCGAGAAGTCATTAATTTCTAAGAAAAAAACAACGGTGTTGATAAAAGAAAAATTTATGTTGTAGCCGATTTCAATCAAGCAAATCACAGAACAAGAGGTGGCGGCAGCTTCAAAAAAAAGAGAAAATAAAAAAACCAAACCCCGAAAAAAAGTTATATATTTCAAATTCAAATTTTTTTTTTTTTTTAAAGTAGTGTTATAAAAATTACCAAATTTTTGGTTAATTTATCACCCAATAAAAATTGGCAAGTCAACAAGTAAAACTTAGGCGTTTTATTAAACTACTTGGGTGGCTGAAAACTGCCAAAGCCATCTTATAAATTATACTAAGTTTTATTTCAATTTAACATAAGCTTTTTTCTCGGTGTACGGATTTATTGAATGACCTGTTAGTACCAATTATTATTTTGTATATAAAGATCTTTGGTAAATGTCAGAAGTTCCTCAAATGCTTCAGTTTTAATTGTTTCGCTGCAAGACAAAACGATTAGAATTTTTTACATTTTCCAAATAGTTAAATGTCGATAGTAAACGAAGCTGTACTTATATTTTTCAATATTTCAATATTTATTTTAGAAGCATTTGTACAATAAGAACTACGGTCTTTTATAGTACGGCATAAAATAAAATAAAATGATTACAACAAAAACTTATAGTACAATAATAATAACGTATTAATTAATTACACATACAGGTTATACATTCATGATTTCAAGTGACAACATACATTAATCAAAATTTAAGCTTAATCATAGACATTATGAAGTGTTATAAATTGTTCGGAGAAGATGAAGGAAAACAGAAAAGGTACAGTAACTATAAGTTAAGAAGAAGAAGAAAAGAAAGATAGGATAGATTGTCTAAAAATATTTCTCCTGCTGATCTCTCTTATCCTATGTGGCAGAGCATTCCACAGTCTAATGTCGTTGATGAAAAATAGACAAGACGAATTCAATGAATAATGTGCCTAGGGACAATAAGACCATGATTTCTATTCGATACACAGAACTGAAGTTTATTATAAAGGTAAAAAGGTGTTTTTTCATGAATGAGTTTATGCAAAAATATGCAGTTTCGTGTATTGAGGTAAGCTGTTATATCACACCCAAGTATAGCATTGTGAAATCTTGAGAGGTGATCAAATTTACGCAGCCCATAAACATAACGAGTTGCATAGTTGAAAGAAATTTGTAACTTCAAACGAGAGGTTGAGTCAAGTTTACTATAAACTATATCAGAATACGTTACTGAATGTAAAATAAGTTGTTTAACCAACCTATGCTTAACATTGATAGGAGTTACACTTGACGACATCCTTAACTCCAACGAGTTAATATAGAAACCTAGATTCTTTATTTTCGACACTACTGCTAACTTACTTTCACCGACAAACAGGTCAGAGACATCATCAATACATGTTTTGTCCTTACAGATAAGGAGGACATACGATTTGGAAGCAGTAAGTTGGAGTCCATTACTTATGGCCCATTTATTAATGCTGCTAAGATCATCATTTAGTCTATATCACAGGTCTTCAAGAAGACAAGTACTACGCGAGAAATAAAGCTGGACATCATCAGCATATGTGTGCTCAGACGCATGCTTGCAGACACTAAAGATATCATTGATAAAAATAGAAAATAATAGTGGACCAAGTGTGGAGCCTTGAGGAACAACACTTAAGACTAATTTATGTTCTGAAATTTTTTTATCAACCTTGACTCGTTGCAACCTATTACATAAATAACAAGACATTAGATTGACAGCACTATCACAGAACCCGAAAGAGAAACTTAAGCTTTCGACATAAATACAAATGGTTAACCTTATCAAAAGCCTTAGTAAAATCAAGTAAGCATAGTAAGGTCATGGACTCAGAATCATATTCAGGTCTGATATCATCAAGTACCTTAGCTATTGCAGAAGAGCACCCATGCCCTGACCGAAAGCCAGATTGAAAAGGAGATAATAATTGTTTTTCAAATAAATATTTACTAATTTGTAGAGCCATGAGTTTTTCGCATACTTTTGCTAATGGTGACAAAATGCTTATTGGTCTGAATCATTAGCTCCAAAAGGGTTTTGCTTTTTTGCAATTGGATGAACAATAGCAACTTTCCACAAGTCAGAGAATGATGATGATATGAAGCAATGATTAATAATATGTGTGAGCGGGCTTACGATATGAGGTAATAACAACTTAATGAATCTCATAGGAATACCATCATCAGATATTGCATTAGATTTAATAAGCGACACACATTTACCAACATCCATTTCACTGACCGGATCAAACTTGAATGATTGTTGGACACACTGACTACTCGTATAAGAGGTTGTAAATTTTCATCAGAAACATTTGCGGAGTCAACAAAGAAATTATTGAGGATTCCCGAATCAATATGACATTCAGAAGAGCTTACGTAGATTACGTATCTTAGCTTAGAAGAGATTACGTATCCCAAGTTTTTTAATGTTGTTCCATTAAGTTTTGTTTGGAAGAGAGAGTTTAAGTTTAAGTTTATCAGCATAATATTGCGCTTTTGACTGCCTTGTAATACGAACAGTCTCATTTCTAGCCAACCTAAAAGTTTCCCATTTGTTTGACGTGGGCAGACGTTTCCATTTTTTGTGGAGCTTATTTCTTTTCTTTATACTATTTAGGACATGCTGAGTAAACCATGGACACGATACATTCTTAACTCTTAAAGATCGAAGTGGCACATGTTTTTTGAACAAATATTTAATAGGGGCTACAAGGGAACTAAGTTTAACATTAACATCACTATGATACCAACATTCATTAAATGACATCCAAGACAAATCATAACAAAGAGATGTCAAGTTGAGACGTTTATAATCACGATAATAAAAAGTATTTGATATAACATTACGAGACAAATTTACGTTTAATGAACAAAAAATTAAATCGTGATCCGAGATAAGGGATAGTTGATCAAATAGTGAAACAACAGATAGGTTCGAAACAATAAAATAATCTAGGAGACTAGGCGTAGTATTCATGCAGTATCGTGTAGGCATAATTTCATTGATAACAGATAGTCCTATATTGACAATGTCTTTTCATACAGCAATTGTTTTCCAGGGTCATTTGAAAGTAAATTGATATTGAAACCACCACAAACCATCACCATATCATAATCTACAAAACAATTATTCAATACAGGAAACAATTTTTTGGGAATTTTTGAAAAATCAAATTTAATATATTTTTTTACAGGTAAAATATTTTCTGTTTAACGTTAAATAGCATTGTTGTATTTTGATATTTCTTAATGAAATCAAAAAAAAATATTTATATCCAATATATATCAATTCAAAAACGTTTTATTTATACGTATAACACGGCTAGAATTGTATTGTTGGCAATTTTTTCAGTAACTGCTTACGAATGCAAACTATGCAAATGATCATGTTAACTGAAAAAAAGTTCAAGTTTGAAGAGCTGCAGCACGCACATCAATGATTATTTTTATTGTTTTCTCTTATTTGGACATTTTCCTTATCTACGATACCAAACATATTGGGTTTCTTTTCCATGAATTTTTTTGATTTTTGTCCAAGGAACGGAGTACTGTGCTCCATTTCGAAATTTTAAAATTAAAGTTTGAATTTGTAAACTGCGGCGTTTAAAATTCTAATATAAATAATTTCATGTCGAAATAGCGTGATATTAACTATTTGAATAATGATGTATGACAAAAAAAAAACATGTTTTCTTTTTGATATTGCAAAAGAAACAGTAAGATTGGATGATTATATAAAGTTCAAGTGCCGCCAAGGTAAGATAACCTTTGTGCATAACCCCGAAAAAAATCACACCCACTCATATATCGTCGCTCGTATGACTAACTGACGTAACTAGCATTTTTTGCGAAATTGAGTTAAAGATGCCAATATATTTCTTTAGCCATACTGCATCATGTCCGAAAAAATTATAACTATAAATAAAACAGTTAGGCTAAAAACAAACATGCCTTTGAGTCGTATCTAACATATTACTTAAACCCTATCGTCACTAAGTGGCGTAAGTTAATAAAGGGCACTTAGTGGTGCACTTAGCCGATGACTACTGTCGCGATCAAGGTTTTGAATAATAATTATGGGAATAATGTTAGCGAATAAGTGCTACATTTAAAAATGTATTTGTTGACGGCAAAAAATGCATTTAGTTGACAATTACATGTTAAATGAGTGGTTGGTTGCAAGAAGTTATTTTTGACCTTGGAAAGTTCTAATTTTTTTCATAGAAAACTTTTACGAATTTATTTCAATATTTAAAAATAGGTAAGCATCGGCGTAATAGCAAGCATTGCTATTTCAATGATTATAAGCTTGAGCATAAGCTTGACAAAAATATTATTTTTTTTTAAGTGGTGGTGACTTTAAATATAATGAGTGAAAATATATAATCATCTTCCATCATCATTGAGCTCGTCAGATGATGAAAATCTTGCACAGAAAAAATATTTCCGCTCATCATCACAACACGATCGAAACGCATTTATGCGCCGTTTGGACTCAAATGCGAACGTACAATCTTGTGAAGCTTTTGGATGCAGAAGAGTAGTATTTAGTTCCTGTTTCAGATGCAGTTGCTTGATATGTTGGGACCATTTCGTTGCTGATATTTCTTGTGAAACTCATACATCAAAACCGCGCAACTCCTTGACAGAAATCTTGAGTACTGCAGCGTCTACCAGTATGCGTCCAGAGGATTATGAAATGGATGGTTCTCAAAGAGAATTTGTCATAGCAAAAAAGAAAAACATCAATAAGAAAAAGCTTGCGAAACAATTAAAGGAGAACGGAAAAGAATATATAACACAAGTTCATAAAAATATTGTTCCAGGGCGTACGTTAGCGTTAACTTGCAATATTGAAAACTGTAAAAGAGCAAATCGAAACTGTAGTGATTTTTCTCACCAAACTCGAAAACTTATATTTAATGATTTTTGGACTTTGGGGTCATTACAAAGTCAACGGGAATACATTGCTCGGTTTGTAAAACAACATGAAACAAAGCGTAAAACTGTTGGAGCGAATTCAAGAAGGTTAAGTACATTTGAATATTATCTTCCATTGCAAGGTACATCTGTTAAAGTATGTCGAAAATTCTTTTTAAATACATTGGATGTCAAAGAACGCACAGTAAGAACTGTTATGGCTAAAACTTCTGCGACTGGTATCGTAGAAATTGAAAAACGTGGAGGGCGTAAAAAAAAATTGATTGAAAGCGACCAACGCATCAGAACCAAAATTGATAAACATATCGCCAAATTTCCAAGAGTTGAATCCCACTATTGCCGCCAAAATACAACTCGTGAATATTTACATAGTGACCTTACTTTACGAAAGATGTATACTATGCTATTAAATGAATTAAGTCATGATACGGAAAAACCTAGTTTTTCAACATATCGAAAGGTATTTAAAACAAAGAATTTGTCATTCCATCGCCCCAAAAAAGATCAGTGTAGTCTTTGTATGTCATACTACGAAGGTGCAGAGGACACTAGAAATAATTTGAAAGAAAGGTTTCTAAGCCATAAAGATGAAAAAAATATGTTCCGTACCATAAGAACAGAATGTAAAAAATATTCGAAACAAAACACAAATATACTATGCTGTTCTTTTGATTTGCAGCAGGGCATAAATTTACCGATCAGCAATGAAAATGCTGTGTTTTATAAAAGACGGCTCTCAGTTTATAACTTGACGATGTACGATATTGCTTCTGGTGATTGTTGTTGTTTTACATGGCATGAAGGAGTTAGTAAGAGAGGTGCATCAGAAATATCAACTGCTCTTTATCTCTTTCTTCAGAAGTATGACGAAAAAGGTTTCGAAAAAGTTGATTTGTTTGCTGACCGTTGTAGTGGACAATATTTCCACTATTAATATTAGGTATTAATATTAGGGTATATTTCAGAATGAATTTGTACTCCAATTGAGGTATCTAATATCGTTTTAGATTTGGGGCCTTATCTTTTGGGTTGCATTTTCGCGCAAAATCAGCGAGCCAAAATATTTTAGAAAAAAATATTGTTTAGCTAGTAGCAAAAATTTGTCTTCATTATGTAAAGCAATGTTATAATTTTAAGGCAAAATTTTGCACTTAATAAAATTGTACAAAAAATTCATTTAAAATTTGTATTTTTACAATTGACGTTATTAATTTAAATAAACATTACTAATTAACTGATTAACTGTGCATACATAAGCAATACTTTCGCATTTTCAGTTTATCGTGTGCAATTACACATCAGTGATTATAACAGAAGAAAAGCATGATAAAGAAAAAAACAAATCATTGCGACTAGTGAATTTTTTTACATTTATAAATTACAAAAAGAGCATTTTTTCCCCTCCAACCCAAAACACAAAAAAAAAATTGTAACAAAACTGACGGCATTAATTAAACAGGGCGACTTTTAGTTCAAACAACTTCAAAACATACCGAGTTGTCTATTTAATTAATTAAACACACGTTTTGTCAATTCAGCGCAGTTTTTAAGTAAGTTAAAAAAGTGTTTAATTCATTTAAATCAACTGAAAAAAATAAAATAATAAATATAATATGGATATTCGTGTGCATGTGTTCAAAATAACACACTCAATGTACATTTGTGGTTACACAATCAAACAAACAATTCTTTGAATGAGTTTTCATAAATTGAATATAATTAAATTTTATAAAAATTTCAGCATTTGGTGCACTGTATTTTTGATGTTTTAATTTGATAATTTTATTTTGCATATTGCTTTTCGTTTTTTAAATAATTTTAAGTAGTTTATGGCATTTGTTGTTATGGCATATAAATTTGCCTTTTTTGTTTTTTTTTTTTTTCAAAACTGTGAAAGTTTTTTATTTACTTAAATGCAATTCGAATTGATTGTATTATATCAGACAGTGTTCACAAAAAAAAATTTGTTTATATAAGGTCAAAAAACAAAAATTTAAAGTAAAAAGAGATGTTTAAAAATAGTCTATGCTAAAGTACCTTCATATTATTTATTTAAGTCAAAACAGAAAGGTAACTGGAATCTAATTTAATCATTACTGAACTAGTTACATAATGATTACTTGGTAATGGGAAATAGTTTCCTGCTAAATTACAGCACACAGAAATAAGGCATTTTTTTAACATGAGCTTGTTATAGGTGGTAATGTTTGACGCTTACACGCAGTATTACTTACAAGTCAAAGGAAAACTAATGACATCCACACAGAAAATACAATATTTGCTTTATTATCTAAACTAGATTAGGTAATGTGAAATTTTATATTTCATCTAATCTTTTTAGCAACTTTTCTACTTACACAGTTAATAAAACAATCATGCATTAGGTTATTCAACTAATTGAAAATTGTAAATTCTACAAAAATTTTGTTTATAAAATCGCCTAATTTTTTTTATTCATTGTACCTAATGCAAGTTTTTGATTTGTTTTTGAAAGCTTAAAGTTTAATGTTAAATATCAGTCTGATTTGAACTCGTTAGATTCGGTCGTCTTTAAATCGTCTTTAAACGTCTTAAAATATTATATCTGCAAATGTTTCTTTCTCAAATCTTGTGCAAATATTAATGACAATAATGTTAATGCTAATGCCAATCAAAACATTGTGTTGAATTCTTCTTTTAGTTTGTGTGTTACGATAGCTCAATTAGTCACCGAAGTGAAAGAATTGAAAAAAATCGAGTTCTTCAAGCCCATGGCAGAATTATAAGGCAGGGCTGCTTTACTTACGCATCAACGAAAAGTGGATATTGAAAAGATTGGTTAGTTGTCAAAACGACGAATTTCGTAGAAATTACAAATGAAGAAAATATTTTATGTTTCCACGTTGCCAACAGTGCGGCCGCGGGTGTTAAACTTGTGATAATTTGAGTGAAAATATTATAAAAAAAAATGTAATAAAACTATAAAATGTGAAGGAAGTCTTAAAAGTGCAAAAAAAAAAACCTGTAACAGTTTTAACCTAAAAACAACTGCGAAACGTGAGCATAAAGAAATTCGCGATGAACAGCTGATTTTGACATCTAGCCCGCTTTATTCTGCTTTCTAATTCATTCCGCTCCGAGTCGGCCCTACCTTATAATTCTGCCATGTTCAAGCCCAGCTCCATCTAATGCTGCTCTCAATTCAGAGCAACGTCAAACTCTGTCTAGTTGTGTGGATGTTCAATGAACATAATGAATTGATGAAGTCTTAGTTCTTACGCAGTTGTTGTGCTGCCGGTTTTAGACGCTAATTCGATTTCTATGTTGGTGCTGATACTGTTGTTGTTTCTGCTAAAACCTGTTTTGATTGCGCTGATGAATCTCATGCTGTTTTTGCTTCTGTTTCTCAATTCAAGGAATTAGGTATAATTTCTGATCGTAAATTTACTTTTATTTCTCATCTGTAGCGGGATTCCCAAAATGTTAACGTGCTACAATCGCTAAAGTTAACGAACAACGTTTATAGCTTGCAGTAACAACTGCCGTATTCCCGAACCTATGCTTAGCTACAATATTTGCTAAAAGTTGCATTAATAAAGTTAGCGTAATCATTGTTAACAAATATTGAATATTGAAAAAAAAAAGCAAAACAATCAAACAAAAATAAAAATGCAAGCAGCAAAAAAAAGAAGCAGCCGTGCAACAGCTGACCAATATAAGCTGATGCTGGGCTTCTTCGTGGCCAATACTGGTTTGGCAGAAGGGAAGTTTGTGGCACTGTATGGTAAGCAAAATAGTATGCAAGTCTAATATCTATTTTAAAACGTAATTTTTTCATTATAGGCATGGCGTGATCTCAAATGCCGGACGTCGGTAAAGGCGCGAGAGCGTATGAAGCAAATGGCCTCGACGGGTGGGAAGCCCTTGTCCCTATCTGACCTCACAGAGTTGGATATGTGGGTGTTGGGCATCCTTGGGCCGCAATATGTGGAAGGGAGCAGCACCTGCGCTGACAGCATTCCGGAAGAAGAGGTAGCTATATTATATAACAATTTATTAGAAGTATTCTTCATAAGTTATTTTTGGTATAGCATTTGCAAATCACCTTGGAGTCAGACGAATATGACGTTTTGCTCTCCACTTCAACGGTGCCCAACGTTTTTTTCTCCAATCCAACGGTGCATACAGTTTGCAACTATAGCAACGCAACAAGCGAATGCTATATCGGTGAGTACACAGTTTTTTGCAACAAGATGTGTTTTAATGTTTTTTTATGCTTAAAGATGCAAGCCGAAGCAGCGAAGGAACATACTGACATAAATATTTGGATCTTTATTAAAAATATTAAGTCAAAACTTCACAAAAAGAACATTATTTTACGCCTAACGTTGGCATTTGTATGGTTAACAACGTCTTAAAATACGTTGTTAGGCTAGCTACAGATACGTTAAGATATTGTTAACGAACTGTCAAAGCTATCTACAAAAATATCTAAGGTTGAGTTTGGGAATTCGAGTTAACAATTTTTGTATTGTAACAATTGTTTGGAACCCATTTTATGAGGCTCATAATTTCCGGCTTGAAAAGGTTTGCCTTGCGCTCATTTAATATTGATAGTCTACCCATGATACAATGATTACTAGGTAGCCTTGACAAACTACTTATTTTCTTACGAACGTCGATCGGTAGTTGTCAAAATCAATACAAAGTTTAACTAGTCATCTGTTTTGCTGCTTATTCGTTTTCTCTTTTTCAATGCGTTTTTGACAACTCCAGATCGCCAACAGAACTGTCACTCCTACCTTGTAAATCATTATACCATGGGTCTACCCAGAGCCTTGCACGAACATTCGTTCGTAGAAAAAATATAAATATTTTGTTCGTAGAGAAAAAAAAAAAATATTTCGATCATTCGTTCGTTCGTAGAAAATAGATGTTCGTTTGTAGAAAATAGTTGTTCGTTCGTTCGTAAAAAATAGAAATTACAATTTTGTTCATTCGCAGAATTTTATCTACGAACCAACGAATAAATAAATGAAAATATTATGTTCGTGCAATGCTCTGTGTGTGCTCATATAATACCAGATGTCTCTTAATAAAATAAAAATCTTTAGAGAGTAGTAAAAGTATTTTGTCTTTACTTTTTGTTTTTGATATCATTAATGTGTTTGTTGATTGCCCTGCGCTATTGGAAATGGATAACTTCAATGCCTCTGTAAGAGCACCCAGAAATTATTGTGCGATTACTTGGAAATGTCTCACATCGAGGTTTTGCTATTATTTAATTCCATTAATTTTAAATTTAATTTAGATTTTTCTGTTCTTGAAAATGAAATGAAATCTGTATTAAATTCTATTTTTTAATAATATTTTCTTTTCAGTCTGCATATTCTACATAAAACTATATCAAATTAATTAAATAATAAATATAATTCTTTTAATTTTCATTTAATTTTTGAATTTACTTTAAAATACTTTGTTGTATATAGCTAATGTTTATTTTTATTCTGTTAATCTGTAAGTAATTATTGTCCAAAGATAAAAATAAATAAATGAGATGAAATGAAATAAGATTACAACTATAATTTTATTTTACAAATTTAAGATGAACGTAAACTTAAGATCTAATTCAATTTCATCTTGAATTGTCGTATTTGTTAAGTGTCTTGCACCGGTTTACCCAAAGAACAGTTATTCTTTAATAGAAGATTTTGTGCGTTAAGTTATGTACATAAATAGCTGATATATTTCAGCATGTCCGAAGTTAATCTACGTAGTGCATAACCAAACCTCGATTTGCTACTCAGTATTTGCTATGTGCTAAGTTAAGTAACGTTACAGTATATTTTTGACACTGGATTTGGTAACATTTTTTTACAATAATTTGAATTCACAAATATTATGGATGGACTGCACAGAAAGATGCCTATTTTGGCTTCGGCAAAGCCAATAACGATTTCTTAATGAGAAAGTAAGAGTTTCAGCGTAAAAGAAACCTCCTTTTTTGCGAATTTTTTAGTTTATTTTTTACTTTGCGAATAATAAAATTAAATTAATATAATTTTAAAATAACATAAAAAATGTATTTCGATTGGCTATGTATCCAAATATTTGGATAATTTGACTACAAAAATACAGTTTCTTACCTACTTTAAAGTTGAAAAATTATCTATGGAATTGGGCTAATTTTCTAAATTAAGTAGTTGTTTTTCCTACTCTAAAGTTGGTAAATTATCAAATTAAATAGATAATTTTCCTAAAATATGTAGGTACCGTTTCCACTCTTAAGTGGGAATGCAATCTAAATAATTAGATCAGTTTTCTACTCTTAGCCAAAACTGAGTAAGCCATCTTATCTACTCTAAAGTAGACACAGTTTAAAAATAAATTAGATAAATCTTCGAATTAATTATGTGTCTTATCTATTTTACGGCTGAAAGCATACCTTAATATTTAGGTGCTTTATTACTTTACAGTTACTTTACCTACTACAATTGTAATACTTTGACATTTAAACATTTGTAGCGCACCTAAACAAATTCTTTGACTGAAAATCACCGGATTACTTTAGCTAAATTTTATACATTTTTAGGTAAAAGTTCTACTCTTTTTTTTCTGTGCAGCATTACCAATAAGTCAGAATTAAGAGACTAGTTGCCACCTGCATTATCTTCACGTCAGAGGTCAACTACTTACCACATGTATTACCCCTAAAGGTAATAAGTACAGGGGTCGAGTACTTACCTCCAGTATTACCTAGAAGTCAGAGTGTAACTAATTACCTACTGTATTACTTCTGACGGTAAGTAATATTTTTCAGTATTACCTAGAAGTCAGAGGGTAACTAAATACATCCAATCAGTGGCGTATACAACTTTTGGCTGTGGGGGGATCGGTAAAAAAAAATAAAAAAACAAAAAAACGAAATGACCATTTTCAGCCCTTGAAAGGACTTTGGCCGAGCTTCTTATGATCAATTGTGTTGTGTGTGTTGTGAAATGTTTAAAAACAAATGATCGAGAACTGGACCTGCATGTTTTATGCCGACTCCGAACGGCTTATATTCTCAAGAACCTTTTCATGGCAGTTTTTACTCTCTGAGGCTTGCCATTATCTGCAGAGAGATGACGGCCGAGCAGAAAAATTAATTCTATTGAAAAATCTGTCTGTGTCAGGTGGGATTCGAACCAGGGTTCTCTCGCGTATAGGCCACACACTCCACCCACTGCGCCACGGCCGCCACACAAAAATAATAACCTTAAAAAATTTTCTTTTAACTACCTGAGTACCTAAGTGTGTTGTGAAGCCCAATGTCATGTTTACAGCCTTATTTTGCTTAAACGTCGAAAAAGTATGAAAGAAGACGCAATGGCATGTTAAATATGTATTTATATAAATATTTAAATATATTATATATATAATTCGAGTGTAGTTGAAAAACAACAATTTTATACAGTATGTCATATGCTAAGTTAAGTATGTTAAATTAAGTATGTATACAGCACCTGCTTTAGATTTTGTTCGCCTTAAAACAACAATGGTGCGAGGCAATGGTGCGATGGTAACATGTTGAACTTGCAGTCGTATGGTGCGCTGTTCAATGCGAGCACGGAGCGGGAAAAGGCAATTGATTCCTGACTGCTTTTTTGACAATTTTTTCTTTTAAATATTTGTAAATATAAAAATATATATATATCAAACACATTAACCAGTGGATCGAACCAGGGTCAATTCATCAAATGAAAATAATAAAGCATCTTAATAACCAAAAGCTTTTATATGGATAAAAGTCAAATCAACAAATGAATATGATAAAGCCTCTTAATAACTAACTGACTACAAAAGTAAAAAAATTCCGCGATCTTGTTCTGTATCGCCTTGTTACAAATACCAATTTGAAAAAAAGGCAGATCTTCAACTAGTACTGGTATGTAGGCAGACTGCTTTTAAGCTATTTTGTTTCACTGAAGAAGTAAATGTTAATAAAATAAACTACCAATCTTCTACACACACTACACACATAAACGAAACGAACGAAATGATTTTGATTTTAAATCAACCTCTTTGTTAAAATTGCTCATTGTAATGGGCGTCGATATTAATTCTATTGAAAAAACTGTCACCATATAATTCTGTGCACCATTTTTTTTTATTTTTTTAAACTTAACCAGCATTCAGGGGATGCCCCCCTATAAATGCGAAAGCATTGCAATGATTCGGAAGACGGTTGTCAGTTTGTTGAAGGATGAAAATATGGAGTAGCGCCGGTAAATGACTTTCGATATTATTATGCAAATTTTTTCAAAACATAAAATTCTGTCTGTAATCGGAATACAAAATTGTTTATGTATAAGTTGCATTAGATGGGTTGTATTCCAAAGGTATTTCGGATCCATGCATGCGGCAGAAATTATAAAATTATGAAAGGAAGGTCACGAAATCTTTAATATTTCAAAAATTGAGACAGTTAAAAAAAAACCGTCATTTTTATGGATTTTTTATAGTCTCACGTTAGATTATTTAAAAGACATTGAAATTATTTCATATGTCAAACTCGGATGCTATCATTAGAATTTGCGAAAACTTAACTCATCAGCTTCCACTACCATACAAAATGACAAATTTTTGTTTTGTTTTTTTTTGCAATTTTTGTTTTCACCGCATCCAACGAACTAGACGCAGATGATATACTAGTAAAACGGGTACAGATAAGGGTTTTTGTAAATTTTATGTAGATAGATTATTTATAAAAAAATTTGCAATTGGATGAGTTTTGGGTAAAAAAATACAGTTTGAATCATGTTAGTAAAAAATTTTGATTGTTGGTAATTATTCATAAACTTTTTTATTGTATTATTTATGAACTCTTGTTCATTGTTTGATATTGTTGGAGGGTTAGGGTAATTTTTTGTTACAAGGAAATGGGTGGCAACGTTGATTTAAAACAAATTTTAATATCCTTTAAATATTCAAACGTGAGACTCTAAAAAAAAATCACTCCAAGTAACGGGTTTTGCTTTGATCTGTCTCAGTTCTTGAGATATTAAACTGAAATTTTGTGATTTTTCTTTCTCTTACCACCACAGCTTTCATAATTTTTACAGCGTGCATAGATCAGACACACTTTTGGATTTTAGAACGAAATTTAACTATCACTACATATTACTATAACTCTATTTATTGTTGGCCAATTTAGAAAAATTAAACGCTGAACTAAACCGAATTTTAAGAAATTTCTTGAGAAAGAGAAGAATTTTTGCATTTGGATTAGTGCTTTGAGATATTTGGTAATATTATCATGGCTCTGGAGGAGATCCGAACTCGAGGGCCAACATTAGCCAGCATTTTTTGTCGATGGCATCACGTGAATAGCCAAAAATATTTTTAATTTCGTTAAAATAAACATTGTAATATTAGTATTATAATATAAGAATTAAAAATTTTTTACAATTTATAAAATAATGTTGGTAGGGTATAGTTGAAAATGCTTCTTTAATATACAAACTTGTTAAAGATAATTCAAATAAATTATTGTGAACTTTGCAAGAAAAATTAAACTTTCTCTTAGTCAAAAAATTTTGTATTGCTTGACAAATTGTATTGAAGTTTGTATTGAAAATTATAGCTCTTATAGCTTTAGCTCTTAGACGTTTTGATTTCAGTACTCTTTTCTTTAGTATTATTTTAATTAAGAGGGCTTAAATTCCTAAAATCCCCCTTGGCTACGCACATGTCATGATTGAAAAATGTCCATCTCGGAAACAGGCAAACCACTTCTAACATTGTCTTTCTTTAATCATATCTTCGCCATAAACTTTGAACTTTAAATGCTCATCAAAGTTTTCCATTTTAGGAGCAATCTAAACACACGGCTTCCAAAGAAAAGCAGGAAAAACTGAATGAATTTATTTGTTTTTAGTGTTAGTAAATAGCTTAGCACAAAAAGTTACATGAGCACGTCAACATATGACAGATCTTTGAGGATAACAGTGATGCCTTCCAGTGATGCCTTCCTTTTTGAACAACCGAATATATATAAAAACTTGTATTTTGATAAAAATGCTCGATTTCGGTCAAAATTTCCGTTTCGGTCGGGTACGTGATACGTGACATGTTATATTTTCATTGTTATATGGATATGGATATGGATATTGTAGTGTGTGTTTCAATTGTGTTTTAACAAACAAAAAATATATAGGAATTTTTTTTGTTTAATTGTTCATATCAGTAGACTGTGTCTTGAAGAGGGTCGGAAACTGTTTAACATAAATTTCCTCTGCGATTATGTTATTAATTTTTAGCCCTTATGCATTAAGTCAAAGCCGCCACTCAATCACTCACTTAATTGAAAATATGAGTGGTCACATGTGGGTACTTTTCGAAAAAGCAAGTCCTAATAGACGACAGGATACCATTCATGATGTATATATTTGCCAACATAGACAGATGCATTCACACTTCCCGTCCTCTAGGGGCTTAAAAATGCAGTGCGGAGAATTTCGCAAAAAAAAAAGAAGCTACCAAAACTTTTAGCCAAGCGAAATTTTTTTTTTTTTTTGATTTTTTTTTTTTTTTTGTCACCATTCACCCATCGACGTTAAAAGAAAAATAGACAATAAAAGCGAAAAAATTCAAAATTTCAATTGAGTCCTTATTTGAACCTTTGCACCTCTAGCAGAGAGGACTTTGAAAACGTGCATCACGTGCCACGTTGCAATTGACAGGAATCAAATTTAAAGTCAAGTCCAGTTCAATCTAATTTTCCGGTGTGGCACTGCTCCGTTGCTGCTGCTGCTGCTACTTCATTCAATTTAAACTATCGAAATATCTAGAATATGCAAATTCAGTTTGTTGCACGAAATCAAGCGAATACTGTGGATTGAACAAACTCATGTTCTCATGGTCAAGTTGACAGTTTCTTAAGCATGGACGCCAATCTTTTTTTGATTCCCTTAATACTATTTTTTTTGTATTAGTATTAGACTTAAAAACCAACAAGACAAGCAACATAAGCAGTGACTTCATGTTGCTGTCAAGGATCAAATAAGAACCTTAATCAAAAATGAAGTTTTCAATAATGTAAATAAAAAAAGCTGTTATCATATTAAAATTCAACTCAGGCCGGTAAAAGTTAAATCAACAAAACAGAAAAGGATAATCTTATTTAAAAACGCACTGACGCGTGCGTTTGACTGCACAACTCAGTGCTCAAAAATGCCTTGCCTCAACATTTATTATTGGTTTATAGTACTGCATCAATATGTTGCTGCATATAGTTCTGTTAATTGCTGTTTGTTGTCATATTCAAAAATATCTGCACTACCATAGGAAAAATCTTAATTATTGCTGTATATTTGACTCAAATAAAATCAGTGCCTGGCGTTCTCGATGATGACAGCAAGAATGATGATTATGACGATGACGATGATGTTAATAAATTTCCGCTGACTTAACATCAAAATTAAAACCAAGTGAAATAAATACCAAGTCAAGTAATATAAAATCAAATTGATCCATTCAATTGTACAAAAGTACAGTGGAAGAAAACACAAATATTTAAATTAAAATTCTTAATAGCAGCATAATTTATTTATTTATGCATTTCTTTATTAGACAGACAAGGCAATTTACTTATTCTAACTTAATTTAGTTTAGTTTTATTTAATTTTTATTTTATTTTTTCTCCACTTTCCTTGTATTGGTGTTCGAAGTTGTACGAATTGAAGTAAGCGTAATCCACCCACTTAAATGACATGATTTCACGAACACGTCAAAAAAGAGAGGCAAAAAGAAAATTAAAATTAAGAGTAAAAGGTACTTACATACCAGGGATGATATTGGCTTTACCGTAAAAGGGTCAAAATTCATATAAAAATAGGGCCAATTTGACATTATTAGGGCTTTAAGAATTAAAAATTGTAGCTCAATATCAGAGGCCGTACCAATTATGCATTTTATAATAAAAAGCAAAAAATAATAATTATATTTTGACTTTAAACATTTTGAGCAAAAAGTAATAATTATTTCTAGATTTTATTTGTTAGGGCAAAAATAAAAAGCAAAATCTAACCGATAATTTTTTGAGCACTAAATAACTGGTAAGTTTTGATTTTTATTTTTTAAGACAAAAATAAAAAGCAAAATCTGACCGATATTTTTTTGAGCACTAAATAACTGGTGAGTTTTGATTTTTATTTTTTAAGGCAAAAATAAAAAGCAAAATGTGGATCTAAGGTTACGGTTGAACCAAAGTTTTACTAATTTTAAGGCAGGAAATGCACGCTCTACGCTTGATGACGATGATGATCATGACTCATTAAGAAATGTAATTTAAATGATTAAATGAAATCACTTCCATCTTAAATCAAAAATTTTGGACGAAAGTGATATAACTAGTTTCAGGTTATTCTTTCAAAATATTTTATTACACACGTTGTTTGTAGAAGTTAAAAAGGCGCCAAAATTAATCTATAGATAAAGTGTATCTAAAAGAAAATTTTTAACAAGAACATTTTTCTGATTAGTCAATCCCTAATTTGATAAATAAAAATAAAAATTGTAAAGCTTTTCCACACAAACCACACACCAGATATTTCCATCTTGAAATAGTCGTGAAGAAATGAATAAGCAATTTAATGAAGACTCTCCGTCAAGTCTTGCCAGTAGTCTAATTAATGAAGCGGGACTAGGGTTCACTCTTTTCATCTAAACTCAACTTGGGAAATAAACTAAGCTTGTTGAAATTACTAAAAAGTTTGCTCTTAATGGGACAATGACTGTATTTAACAAAACTTGTTTTACTGAGAACAATTTTAAAGGCGTAGGAAATCTTGCCTTTACTTAAAATACAAACAATAACAAATAACATACGAAATGAAATGAAAAATCACCCAACATTTTTCATACGAAATTGGGGTGAATGAAATAAAAAATTAATGGGAAATTCAAAAGAAAAATCACCGAAAAAATTGGACAATTTTGCACGTTTTTTAACGAAATTTCGCTTTTTGCTGAGGGTTTTTTTTTATACAAAAATCACCTACTCTTGTGGATGCAGTTTCGCTTACTGTTTTTAACTGGTAGTTCACATTGACTACTAGTGAAATGGTAATTATAACTCTTTTTTATTTTTATCACTTGATCCTTATATTTTTTAATAATTTTAAATAATTAACTTAAATCGGTCGAGGGGTATCCCTCACCTCTCTCTCTCCCCCCCCCACGCGGTTGTCTTACCTTTACATGATCACAAAAAGATAACTTTTTTTATTTCTCCAGATATTTCTATTTACGAAATAAATCAAAGATAGCTTACAATTGGCTTCCAGAAATTACGAACGAAAAACATTACAAAAAACCCGAAATTTTCCATACAAAATCGGGCTTAATTCGTCGAAAAACAATTACCGAAATTTCTACCGATTATGTCATTTCTTCGGGTGTTTGTACCGATAAAATTAAGATCTTTCTTGCAAATACTTGAAAAGGAAGAAAGGCCCAAAAAATAAGCTTGTAATTTAGGGACGAAAAAAAATCAAGCATTTTCGCCAAATTAAAAATAAAAAAACGCCCGAATTTTTGTTTACTGAAAAGATAAGAAATTTCAAATTCATTACGATAAAATGGTTCGCTCTTTTACGGAAGGTAAAAGAATATTTTTCCGTAAAAGAGCAAATCATTTTATAATAAAAAAAAAACACCATCTGAACCTTATCCGTACATAATGTCCATGGACCCCTTGTTCATGAATTACATCAAAAAACAAATAAAATTAATGAAATCATTGCAGATATTTTACAGGGGAATATTAATTTACTACTCAAATCTGTTCTTTTATACTTTGATAATCTTATTTGGAAATAAAGACCGAAAAACTGCTGAAAACTTCGGTCGTAATTTCCATTTTCTTTCGAGTCTTATTTCCAAACCATTCGAGCATTATTTCTTTCTTTCGGGCTCAATTGCTATTTCAAATTCGGGCGTTTTTTTCCGAAATTTAATGCTTTGCCCTTTGTGACGGCGGATATTGGCTGTGTCATTTTATTTTTGTCAAGCACTACAACGCCGCTGAATTGCATTTTGGAATATTTTTTAAAAAATTTTTAACTTTTTTTCGTTTTTATTGTGTAAAAATTTTTTATTCTTTTCGTTTGGGGGATTTTTCATTTTATTTTTTCAGCGATTTTTCTTTGGCAGATTGATTATATACATCAACCAGTAAACTTTTCTTTTAAAAAATTCCGATTTTTTTCGGTAGAATTTTCCAAAAGGGCCTAAAATGAATAAGAAGGGCCTCGGGGCTTTTGAAATGAAAAAGGGCCCAAAAAAGCCCTAAAAGCCCCCTAATATCATCCCTGTTACATACTAGAAAGAGGGGAGAAGAAAAGAGAGAAAATCAAAGGCTGGGTTAACTAGGCAGAGAGAGAGAGACTTGGATAGTACATATATCCAAAAAAGTTTTGAGATGGCCTGCTTAAAAGTGGTATACATACGAGTAACTATATGCATATAGTTTAACTTAACCTGAGTTAATTTTGGAGTTAATGCAAGGAACTTAGACAGGGTTTGATTGAAAGAGGATTTAGACAGGAAAGGTGAGAAGTATGAGCTTGTGTATGTAGTTTGGTGCTGATATTCAGTTAACAGCCGAGTATGCCTAATACGTCTTATTAGATCGTTGAGGCATATCATACTAGAAATACATTCACTGTCGATAGTACCATTAATAAGATCAAAAGTGAAACATGAGCCCAATAATGATCTTCTTGATGATAATGGCATTAAGTTCAAAAGGCTGAGTCCGTATTCATATGATGGAAGGCTATTATAGTCACGCGGGTTGTACATGTCTCTCAACGTGTAGCCATTGTTTGGTTTCCACTGTATTTTGTTTCATCAAAAAGCAATGCTTTATCAAAACTCGAAATTCACTTTTTTCCATTTTTTTTTTTTTTTTTTTTCAATAACAATAGTTGCACACAAAATGCTATAACTCAGAAATCAATTGTCAAATTTGTATACATATCGTTTGAAGGTTGGTACTAAATAACAATCATATGGAAAAAAATCTAGCAACGCCATCTATGTGTCATCCTATGGACGTATTGCATGAACTATTGACTCCGTGGTTCTCTACAGCACGAACAGGATTTTAAACTTAACCTTTTTCTGGTGAATGCCTACTTACGCTTGACTCTCTGACGTTTTATCTTTCTTGGATCAGCTTCTTTTTCTGTTGACATTGTTGTAGACAATCCATTTTTTGACAGGCTTAATCATACGCTTCAGAAATGAGTCGTTTTTTTACATTTCATGAGCCAATCACAACTGGATTGAATTTGTGAATTTCTGTCAATTCGTGCGGGATCCAGACATACAGTATTTTGATGAAAACGGCTAACTTTAATTTACCGTCAACGCTTTTAAGGGGCAAATTTATAGTACTCGCATTTTCTACCAGAACGCAAGGCAGCAAGGGCTACCAGAACGAGTAGCATCCATGATTGAAAAATTTCCATCACGGAAACGGGCAAACCACTTCTAACATTGTCTTTCTTTAATTATATCTTCGCCATAAACTAACACTAATATTTCTCTGGCTTCAATTGATTTTTTCCCTTTTTTGGAGTAAAAAATCCTAAGAGGCTTTTTGGATTATTTTTATGCCATGTTCGGCCCTTATTTGACCATGCTCACCTTACTCGACCGCTGATATTTTTACTCGAAAACCTATCAACAAATTAATATCTCTTCAATGAGGCAGTCCACTTTAAATACACTGTTAGCTCTAATAACTTTAAACTTTCTCTTTTGTCCTACTATTATATCCTACTACTGTAATATACCTATTGTAAATTTTTGCATAAAATAATCTACTCGCGTTGCCCACATTACTTGTATGAAAAACTTCAGTTCTGCTGGTCAAGTAGAAGCATAAACCAATTGATTACGAGCTACTATTACAAAAACTCTAGCCGGCTATTTTTCGTCAATGCAATAAGACTGTGGATTTCTCTACCAAACAGCATTAAAGTCATCTCCAACCAGAAAGCCATTAAGCGTTAAATCTTTGAATATTTCTCTTATTTCTCTCTGCTTCTACTGCTCTCCTTTTCTTTTTCATAAATTGTTCATTTTGTTGGACTTATGCTTTATTCTTATAAAGCCCGTATAATACTTCATTTTTTTTGTCCAATTTTAAAATCTGAAAACAAGTGGCGCATGGGCAGGACAGACATATTTTGTAAGAAAAGGATGAACGTTGTTACTTTTTTATTTCTGGTGTTTTTAAGAGCAGCTGCATTTAATAAATTAATATTAGCTGCACACATCACTTCCAATTCAGCATACATTTATATTAAATAGTTTTGTTTACTCTAAAAATGTCAAATTAATTATTAACAGCACAGTAAATATTTGATCGAAACTTAACGAAGAACGAATTGAAAGAAACGGCAAAAAAAATGCAAAGAAAATACAGTCCGTCCTACAAATTTTTCTCCAATTCGTACCATATGCGTACTCACTCACACCAATTGAAACCATGCATTCGTGCTATTTGAACTGCTCTAGTTATAATTTTCAATGATCAATTTGATTAAGTATCATATAGGCTTAAATAAGTTGCAAGCAATATTAAAAATATTCTTTTAAAATTATTAACGTATGATGAATGAAATCGAGACACGTGTTCCACAGTAAAAATAAAAATTTCTGGAAACTAGCAACAACAACTTTTAATGCAAAAATGTAACGGTACATGTCATTGATCACATGGCATAAAAATATTCGCATTATATTTCAACTTAGTTGTGAAAATGTCATTGAACGAGTTTGAGCGTCGAAGAAACATTTGTAATTTTTGTGAAAAAAATCCCAATAAGACCAAAAATGAAATTTTTCACCATTTCAAAGACATGGGATATAAAAAATCAACTATATATAAGACAATTCAACTATTTAGAAATAAAAACCAAATAGAAAGAAAAACTGGTTCCGGTAAAAAGTGTGTTTTACAAGACAGCAAAGTTCGTGCTCAGCTGAAAGCCGATACAGTGGGTCGGACTGCAAAATCTTACCGGCAGTTGGGAAGAAAATATGATGTGGACAAAAATACTATAAAAAAATATTTGAAATCTATGGACGTGCAAATTAAAAAAAGACAAAGTAAGCCGGCAGCTACGGAAAAGCAAATAAAAATTATAAAATCTAGGCTGAGAGCGCTTTCTGGAAAATACTTTGTAACAACTGCTACTTACAAGTGTGTGATGGATGATGAGACTTATTTCACTGTGGAAGGCAACGAATGGCAGCCAAAACATTATTTCGAGTCTCACAATCACAAAGCACCAGAAAGAGTCAAATATATCCAGAAAACAAAGTTTCCAGTAAAAGTTTTATTGTGGTTGGCAATCAGCGAGCGTGGTATCAGTGAACCGATTTTTTTCAAAGGTGGTTTAGCAGTCTCTGCTCAAACTTATCCCGAAAAATGTATGCCTGTGCTTCAAAATTTCATTAAAAAATATCATAGCCGCGATAAAATAGTTTTCTGGCCAGATTTGGCATCGTCACATTATGCAAAGGCAACCTTGTACGATTTGGAAAAGCGTGGTATTGAATTTGTACCGAAGGATTATAACCCACCAAATGTTCCACAGCTGCGACCAATTGAAACTTTTTGGGCGAATTTGAAGAGAAATGTGTACAGTAAGGGATATACAGCAAAAAATACAGGCTGCCTAACAAATAAAATCAAAAAAGAGCTCAAGAATATCGACACAAGTGGAATTCAGGAGTCGATGAGGACACTGCCTCAAAAAATACGAAAAGCGAACCGTTACGGAGTAAATATGTTTTTGTAAATTTAGTTTACATTTCAAAATATTGGAATAAATCTTTATACTTTAAAAACTTTTTATATATTTTATTTTTTAAACGACACAATTGTCCAGATTTTATTCACCATACGTTATTCTATGAAATTTTTAATGTGTCTCAAAATTGTATATTATAATTTTATTAATTTATTTTTATTATTTTAAATTCATTCATAAGTCCTTAATTCATTCAATACTCACTTGTTGTTATTTTACTTAATACTCTTACTGTTAAATTTGATGATTTAGCTTATTTAACTTGCGGCAAGAAAAAGAAAATAGTTCCTATATGCTAACATATTTGCTCAATAAATTGAAATTGAAACTCAAATATCTCACTATGAATTGCTGTTCCTTAAGTATTTAATAACTATTTTTGCTTAATCTTGCTATAGGTATCACTTTATTGCTTATTTCATGTTATGCTCTTGTGTCCTTAATAAATATTTGTATGTGCTTAAGCTCAAATTCAATTCAATTAAAATCTAATTCAATTCAATCATAAATAACTAGAAATTCTCAATTTATTTATGTAATTTGTTGATTATAAATTTTACCTGTGGTACTGCTAAAAGTTCTACATTGTATCTTTTTGTAATAATAAATGTATAAATAAGAATGTATGAAATATAATAATGATAACCAACCTAAAAAAATGTACCTACAACCAAAATAGACCAATAAAGATAAATAATTAATTATTTTGAACAGTTGCGCCTGTTACCCATTTTGGATAAAAATATTTTCATGTAAAATAAACCTTAAATTTAAATCAATTTTTTTGCATACTGTCACGAATTAAAAAAATTTTTATGCTTAAGTTGATTCTGGTTGTTCTTATAAATATCAACCGGTTGGATGCGAATGAGGCCCATATACAATGCTTTAATTAAAATTTTGCTGCATGTGTACTTAATGAACGATACATGAGAGTATCGTTCATTAACATGTGTTAAGTATGCTAGAACTGTCCGAGTTTTATTATGTAATTATAGAGACATTGTGAATGCAATTATGAATAACCGTAATTATATGAAATAACAACAGAAAACAACCCGTTAAAAATATATCGTGAGTAATATATAACTATAATGAAAATTAATCGATTCCAACTTCTTACGGGACATTTTACCTAATTATGTCGAAATTTGAATTTTGTCAAATTTAGAATATTTGAGTAAATATTTTTTTCATTGTTTTACATAAGTATTAAAATTAACAAAAAATTTATTTGTTTTTTTTTTTGTGAAGTCACTTTCGCGTTACACGTGCGTAAATGAAGCAGTTAAAAAAAATAGAAAAAACGCTGTGCAGTATATCTCGAGTTTGGCTTATCTGAAAAAAAAAATTGGTGTGAATTTAAACCTAATATGAGGCTCTGACTTAAGTTTCTTCGAGTTTTAAATTAATTAGAAAAAAAGGCGGCTACGCAAAATCAAACTCCAACAAATTAACCTAAAATTTTTGGACAAAAGTCGCTGTAAAAATTTTTTGAAAAAAACTCGAAATCAGTCCCTCAAAAATATATTTTTTTAATTATTCAGCATTTTTGAAGTAAATCGGTTAAGAAAACTGTTTTGAAAAAAAAGCGTTTCAAGTTTCAAAACAAGTTTTTCGGTACTTTTAATGATTAAATTAATCTTAAAATTTTTTTTCGTATAGAGAAATTCATAACAAAAAAATCTAGGCTATAAACATAAAAACCTGTCAAGTATTTTTGCAGAAATGTTGAGTAGAAAAGTAAAAACGTGGTTTAAATACAAAAGGACAGATCTTTTTTTTTTGATAAAAATGAACAAAAAAAAAATTATTTTTTAACTTACCAGTCGGTTGCGATCTCGCGTGCATACAGTAAGCCTTCTGATTGCTCCAATTCTGCTTACACCTGAACCTTTCTCTTTTTGTTGGTCCGATTTTCTTTTTTTTTGCCAATTCAGTACTGCGACTTTTGGTGATATTCATTCGTATACAAATTCAATAATATAATACATCAATAGTATAATAAATACAATATAAGATATTTGAAAGAGCTTAGAGAGGGGCGCGAGAATATTAAAGCCATCTGTTCAATTTTAGAAAAAAAACACGCTTGGCGTCGCGTGCAAAATAGGCTAAAAAGTATAGTTAGAGGAGAAACTTTGAAAAAAAAAATATTTTTACATATTCTTGAGACATATGAGCTGCTCAGAGCAGAAGTGGCGTAAGTCCATTTTTTAGGGAAATAGAGTTAAGTACATAGAAGTGAAGAGGAAATTGAAACATATTAATGAGTCCGGGTTAGAAACTCCTAGCTTACGTAATCTCTAAATAAAATGCAATACTCTGTTATTGTTCTGACAAATAATATAAGTTTTTCAGAACAAGTGGTGTAAGTCCATTCATTTTATATCCCAAAATCCAAAAAATTTTCTGTGATCCACATGCCACTAATTTTTTCTTCTGGACTTTGGCCTTCTTAACACGAATATCACAATAAAAATTTCCATGGATAGGTTTTTGAGATATGATTTTTTGAAAAAATTTCCACCTTTTCTAGGATGTAGAGTCATAAATTGCAACCTATCTCGAAAACGAATTAATCAATTTAAAAAAAAAAAATGTAATCAAGACAATTAAATTACCTACAAATGCTTAGAACAAACTTTGTCATTTGGGTCAGTAAATTTGAGGGAATTAGAATAAATTCAGCGAATTTTTTTTTATTTTTTTGAAAGAAATCAAGTCGAATAATGTTTCAAAAATCGAACAAACTTCGAAATCTCAAAAAAAAAATCTCAGTTTATCATTTTTTACGTAAAGATAGTTCTTTGAAGAAAAAAACACACTGCTTTTGAGGAAAATTCATGGTAGAATAATGAAGTTATCATAATGAAACACATCTAAAATTAATTTTTAATTAAAAACTTTTATTTATAACTTTTTTTTATATAACTTTTTTTTTATTTACTTTTTTAACTTTTATTTTTATTTTTTAATTTTTTTTTATCTACATAAATCCTTAAAAAGTACAGAATAAACTTAATTAAACAGGACAGGAAATAAGAAACAGATGTTGAATTAGAAAGCGATAAAATATGTTCAGAAAAGTATTCGAAAATTAAATTGTTTGGCAATGGCAAACTTTAAAAATGATTTTTTCCCTTTTTTTCGATTACATTCAGAATCAGTTTCTCTAAAGAGAAACCAAATATAATCGCCCATCATCTTTGAATTCCAGTTTCCCTGATAGCGTCTCTCCATGGATTTTATTTGTTGATGAAAACGTTCACCGTGTTCATCACTTTCGTCACCAAGGTTTTCACATAAAACTTATGAAAAGAGGTCGAGATTAATTTTTAAATAATTTTGAGTTAGTTAAAGTTAAGTTAGTCAAAGTTCAAAAAATAGGTTGGCATAACAACAAAATTATTCTTAGAATTCACAGAAAAATCAATGTTGTATCTTGAGAAAAAGTTTAATATCTACTCTAGAAAATTAAGGTGGTTTTGTTTTTGTTTTAGTCTGAATTTGTTGGCTTCCAGGTGGTCCTGTATAATTTATGGTATTTAATATTTGCTAACCATGAATATTGCTGCATGTGGAGACGGCTTATAATATTTCTTGTCATCAAGCATCAAGAAGCAATCAATACCCACCTTTTTGTAGGATTCCTTGTTTATTTTGCCAAAAAGAAAATTTGTTTCTAATAGCGGTTCTTCTTACAAGCGGTGAGTAAAAGTAAATAACATTTTTTGTAATACACTCGAAATATTGCACCTATTTATGGGAAAAAAAGCACTGAGTTCCAACTTAAATGCTGGAAAGAATATTGGAATGAATGGTCACGTAAAAAATATTGCTTGCTATATTTATATTAAGAAATTGAATTTGACAGTTGCTATAACATGAAATATTGCTCATGCAGACTGCACGTTATGAAAACTGTGCAAATAATGTTAAAGAAAATTTTCTTATTAAGGGATGTTCATAAATTTCGTAACACATTTAGGGGGAAAGGGAGATCGCCCATTTGTGGCGTCATGTGATATGGGGAGAGGGGTGGCGAGGTCGGGCATGTGTTAGGTCACATCAAAATTTTTGAATTCAGTTTTCAAAATTTTAAATTTTATATTATTTTATATTATTTTATATTATTTTATATATTTTATTTTATTGCTTAATTTTTTACCAAAACAGAACGCACCTACTAAAACGAACGAATCCAAAACCAAAAAAGACAGAAAAAACTATATTTAACCCTCTGCAGCTGACGTGCTCCAAATTTAACAATATAACTGACGTGGGGTCTAGCAGACCTCACTTTTAAACTGATTTCCCATGATACATTTCTGACTGAAACTTTCTCGACCTAATTCCACATAACAGCAAATACATTTTAGTCTAACATAAGAAAAAAATTTGAAATAAAATACCTTTTTTTAAAGATTTGGTTCGAACGTTTGTACGCACGAAGTTTTGATTTTCAGTGTCTGTGAGACTACGACGTCAGCTGTTAAACCAACTTCAAAAAAAAAGTTTTTTTGCTGAACTGAAATGGGAATTCTTTCTCTAAAGCAGTCATCGAATACAGATATTATAACTTTACGTTCAAAGCAAACATCAAAGAGTTATAATAAAAAAAAAAAAAAACAAAACATACAACAATTTTCACTTTTCATAGAACACAATTGAACAACGTGAGATTTTCATTTAATTTCCGTAATAATAAAACATATTAAATACGAGCTGGAATACCCTGCGCCGCCAGGGTGGTGTGTAGAATTCAGGGTATGTAAAATTTGTGGAACGTGATGCAACCAACATGCACAAGGGTCAATAGATATAATTTCAACCATATACTGTTTGCCAGTAATAAAATTTCTAATCTAAAGACTTAAACTTATCTTTATTAAAAAGGTAATTTTAATCATACCAATCAAATTTTGAAATAAACGTTTTTTTGTCCGCAATTCGAATATTATTAGATTTAATGCTAAAAACGTTTAAACCATAGTCGAATTATGAACTTATAACCAGATATAATTATGGCACATGCCCATTTTCCCTATCCCTGTGCCAAATATTAATATCATGATGCAGATATTTACTGAGAAAAAGTATTTAAATGAAAAGGACTCGTCCTCCTTGTTTGATCTCGCTCACTCTAAGCCGCGAATGGCTCATTGTACCAAAGAAGATATGTACAAAATTTATTTGAAGTCGAACATTCGGCGTAGAAGGATTGAAAATATTACTTATTTTCTGTTATAGTTACCTTTTATCACGCTTTCAAGTAGTGGAAAAAAGTTGATTTTTTTTCGGCAAGAATTTTTTTTTATGACATTCGTGCTGTTTTTTCGTTTGCCAGGTTTTTCCGTTCTTTGATTGGCAACTCTTGGAGTGCAAGCATTGCCAAACGCATTGAAAAAAAGTTTATCATGTCCTAAAGACTCAGCCTTCCCGAAAATCCTTACATATGTTACATACGCTTAAGAGATATTTTGAAAATATTTGTACTACAGCGCCCACTGATGCTCAAGGTAAAGTAAAAGAAATGGCGCCTTATTACTCGCCGTACCCTAAAATCACTATAAAAAAATTTGTATGCTAATCAGCTGAGCGGCTTAGAAGGTTTTTGGTGTATTTCAACACATTTTGTATAACAGCGCCATCTGGTGTTCGAGATAGAGCATAATATACAACTCTTAATCATTAACCGTATCCTAAGACCACTATATACAAAATTTTAGTCAAATCGGCCAGATATCGGCCAAGATACCACGTTTGAGGGGCTGAATTTGTATCGGAGGTGTCACGCCGCATTACCTAATAAATACTAACTTTCATTATCTCTTAACCATCTCGTACACATATTTGTTGCCAAAATTTGAGCTCAATCGGCCCAGTCGTTTTCGATTTTTAATTCAGAATTATTTACCATATATTTACTCCATATACTGAAACTGTGGCAACGCCCTTAGTAGGCGATGTGAATGGGCGACAAAAATAAAATTTATCTTTAAACCTGACCTGAGTGATAGTTTACCTCTCTGCTATATTTCAAAGAAATCGGAGATGTGTGACTTTTTCCATTCAAAATACGATATAATATACGTATACAAAAATTTCCAGACAAAACCGCCAATTTTGGTTTTTCGCTATAAGCACTCCTTTAGAATGGCTTAAAGTTGGGGTTAAAGTTGGGGTTTTTTATTTCTTTTTATGCATGCCTATATATTTTGTGATTTTATTTTATTTAACATATTTTTGTTAGATAAGATTATTTTTAAGTCATGACGTTCAATATTTTTGAATGCATACATATATTTTAACTTTTGACGAAAAAGTAACCCTGAAATATAAGCAGAACCAGTTTTTATAGGAAAATATAAATGCTGTACCGCCTTGGGTAGCGAAAAATTATGCCTTATAGAAGCGCACGCAGAAGCAGCGAGGATGTCATGTGTCTAACCGCCAAAAGTAGCAGTAAATGCACGCCTTGGTTAGAATAAACCTAGTATTATTGGCTATCGGGTAAATTATAAAAAAAAATGTACAAAAAATAAAAGTGTGGCGTTAGGTCCGGTAGGAAGGTGGAGGGTCAAGACTTTGTGACGAAGTGTGACATTGGGTATAAAATTGGCCAAAAACATGTTACAAAATTTATGAACAGCCCCTTAGTTACTCGCACTCGGTATTTTGTAATCGGTAATTATATTCGTAGCCTCTAGTTTTCGAACATATCTTCTACATGCATGTATAATAAATATTTACAATATCTGGCGTATAACAAGGATACTTTATTCAATATGAGAAAATCGCCAAGAGTAAAACTGAATGAACACAACGATGCATGAGTGCATGCATATGTGTGAGTGTGTGTGTGCGTGTAAAAATTAAAATTCTGACTCTAGAAGGCATAAGCTGCAATCGATAAAAGTGGTGCTCTTCTGTGTGAAATGGTTCATTGTTAATTTGATTATTTGTTTTTCATGCGTAGCATGCGAGTTACTTATAATTTGAAATTAATCATTTATTAAGTTTATTCGAAGTGTGTGTTTTTGTGCACTTAAATACAAGCCAGCAAGCACAAAATTAAGTTTAAGCAATAGTTGCATCTGCTGTTGTAGACTTGGATATATGGGTCTAAAAATTGAAATATTCAGAAAACTGCTATTACTGGTTTTATTACTTTAAATTCAAGGTTTTACTTGAAATTCAACTTTTGGCACTTCTCATAAGTCTCATAAGTCCAAAAACATAACTGAAAGGATTCAATTTGATTTGAACAAATTTGAATTTCAGTGTAAAGGTTGAATTTAATTTGTAAAAAGTTGAACTGCCATGTAAGGCTTCTTGAGAACATAGCCGTTCGGAGTCGGCATAAAGCTTATATGTTCAGTACTCGATCATTTTTGTTGAAACATTTCTCAACACAATTGAGCATAAGAAGTCCGGTTAAAGTCCTCTCAAGGGCTGAAGTGGCCAATTCGTTTTTTTATAATTTTGTTTTATGTATAGAATATTTATTTTATAAACGAGCTATAAGTTAAAATTAAAAGATCTTGGGTAAATACTTCTCCATACTTAATTTTGTATTCTAAATAATTCTCTAAAATTGCACTGATTACTTTTCAGTATAAAATCGTTTCTTCATATTTTTCCATTCCTTTTCTTTGTAAAAAGAAAATTCTAAAATGATTTTAAAACTGATTGGTGCAAACGGGGGTAGATCTTCAATCATAAAAATTATTTAAAACTTTTTTTGTCATAACTATTTCGGGACTAGTCCCGGGATCTCGGAATTGAAATTTCCAATCCCAAAAACCATGGGATCGCCAAAACATCTCAAATTGGATTGCGTATTTTTAATATCGAATACAAGAGATTGGATTTTTCCTTGAAATAGCCCAAACACAACAGCTAAGCTTTATAAATAAGTGTCTTATGAGGTCAATTTTTTAAAGCCTGCTGCCATTACTTTCATGGTAAACAAAAAAATAATAAATATGCAATTTATTTCTTTAAGCCCGCGTATGTTGATCATCAAAGCAAGTTTAAAAATCAAACCGTTTAATGAACTTGGTTTTTTTATAGAAAGCTAAGGATACCATATTTAAGGATTAAGGAAATAGCTTAACTTGTTTAAATGATAAAAATAGTAAACGTAAAATATTCAATCATTTTATTATTCCTACTGTGGATGTTGCTTAAAATATTTGGCTAATTGTTTTTTTGTTTTTCTTTTTTGCTACAGTTATATTAAAGCTTACTGCGGTTGTTTTTGTAAACATGCAGAAAATAAATTAATACACATCAAAAAGCAACAAGTAGTGTGTGGCTTTAAAATCACATTTTCCAGGGAGCAGTGGTGTAATCCATTTATTGTAGCGGTTATGATTTGCCAAACTGATATGGCTTTTAAGATATGGCCTGTTTGTAACTGTTTGAGTTAAATTGTAACTTTCTTGTCATAAGGTTAAGCAACAATTTCCTTATTATTTCTTAATTCAATATTTCTCAAAAGAAAAAATATACTGTGTTTATCAGATCTAAGCTGAATCATGCAAGAAAAAAAAGAAATTATATCTCATTTCAATGTATTAATAAAGCGCAAATAAAATCATTCGAATTATCGTTTGGAAGAAAACTCTTCAAAAGTTAAGTTTTCGAACGTTATTTGCAATTTGTTTAGAACTATAATAATACAAATTATGACAATGATTTTATGACTTGGTTCATTTTAATTTAATAACAGGAATTAATTATTTTTTTTTTGCACATACCTTGTTGCAAAAAAGCACAAATTTTGCTTTTGTTACAAAATGCATTCTTAACATTTTTCAACAAAACAAATTAAAGCTTTTTTAAACTTCAATATCTTGTAGTCTAAAAAAATCAAAAATCAAAAATGGTCAAAACCAGCACTCATATTTACATACATCCATACCATATCTTAAGCCAAATGTTTTACCAATCGAACAAGTAACTGCATTTTAAAATTGATTTATATGTTAAAATAAGTTTGTTGCTATCTGTATTTTATGTATATTCTTATTTTATATTTTTTGCTCTATGTTTGTACATTGTACTGATTTGCCTTTTTTCTAAATTAAGTATTATGTACATATATAGCAAATATATACATTTAAATATAAGTCACCGCGCAAAAGTTGTAATTATCTCAAAATTTAAAATAATAAGAATAATACACACAAGTATTGTGATATATAAATATATATATATATATATATGCATATATTTTATTACGGTTACACAATATCTTAGCAACATTAACGTAAATTTATCCTCGACACTGTTCTACCATTAAAATTTGATTAAAAAAATGTATTACATAGTTTCTTACCACGATCACGACCTGTGCCGTGTATTCAAGAGTCATAGAATTTAACTGTTTGTATTATTCACTAAAATTAAGCTATACAAATATATATATGTATGTACATAGCCAACAAATGGTTTTTATTACAATTGTTTTCTTTGAACGATTTGTACTGATTAGTCATAAAAGGAAAAAGCTGATAGGAGAAATTTAATATGTCAAAACGGTCGATTAAGTATACCTAGGAGTTACGAGTTGAAATACTCCGTGATATCAAACCATAAATGCAATGCTTTGTAAGAGTTTGTAGAGTTTTGATTTGCTCTACACGAAATAATTAAACAAACTATTATAATTATAAACAATTTTGTGCGTACAGTGCGTATACGTGTATCTTTAATTTTTCTTTTATATCCTCCCTTCCCCGAAGTTAGAAAACAACTACAAATTGTTGGTAACATTCTGCAATCTTTTCTTCACAGTAATTTATACAAGATAAAGATCTTTTAGAAAAATAAAAAAGTGGGGGACAGGGGGAGAGGGCTGCCGACCGGTGTGAAAACTTAAAGCTATGAAATAACATAGCTCTATGCATTTCCGATAATATATTTGTAACATAATTACTTTGGTTGGGTAATCGGTTGGTAATCGCTTCGGTAATTGGTAATTGGTAGGTAAACGCTTCGGTTATCGGTTGGCAATCGCTTCGGTAATCGGTTGGTAATCGCGTCTGTAATCGGTTGGTAATCGCTTCGGTAAACAGTAATGGGGTGGTAATAGCTTCGGTAATTGGTTGGTTGTCGCATCGGTAATCAGTTGGTAATCGCTTCTGTAATGTGTTGGTAATCGCTTTGGTAATTGGTTGATAACCGATTCGGTAATTGGTTCGATAATCGGTTGGTAACCGCTTCGGTAATTGGTTCGGTAATCGGTTTTCAATCAGTTATTGGTTTGGTTTTCGATTGGTAATCGCTTCGGTAATCGCTTCGTAACCGTTTTGGTAATCAGTAATTGGTTCGGTAATCGGTTAGTAATCGCTTGGGTAATTTGTTCAGTAAACATTAATTGGTTCGGTAATCGGTTGGTAATCGCTTCGGTATCGGCCTGGTAATCGTTTCGGTCTTCAGCTTGGTCGATGCTAGGTAATTCCTAAAAATGGAATGCTGGAAAACAATAATTTCTGTTACGCTAACAGGGTAGTGATATCGCTTACAGCATGATGATATAAAATTCTTCAATATTAGTAATGTAAAAATTTCTAACTAAAAACTTTTTTTTTTAATTTAGCTCTGCCAGTTTTGATTTTTTTTTATATAAATATGTGCTGCGTTGTGCCCGACGTGTGCTTTCATATGCCGTATTTGAAAACAAATATATGTTGATGATTTGATTTTTATGAGGTAGTGACGTGAAATTAGCTTCGCCAATTATTTCTTTCAGAATTTTTGATATAGTGCTATATTGTGATATTGTTGTGCTGCAAAGTTGCTAAACAGATTTTTAAAATATTTTCATCAAAAATATAAACATATTTTTATAAATATTTTTAATGCATTTTTTAAAAAATTTCGTAATTGTGCTGTAATCTGCTAAAGTTGTGCTATTTAAGAAATATATATATAAATACATTTTAATATATATTATTTAATTTAATTTCACTTGCAGTTCGATATATACAACCAAATTTTTTCCTCTCATCTTATAAATGGCAAATAATAAAGACAAGCATGAAGTCATGTGTTATCTTTAGTAATAGAAATTGTATTTTTAGTGAATTAAAATTATCGTCCATTATATATTATTACGTTTTTATCTATTTATTCTAACTTATTTAGATCCTCTTTTTTGCCAATAAGCCACACCACTGCATTGCTTGTCAGTTTAATTTGAATACCTTTTGTTTTAAAATTTCCAATCAAATTAAAAGTATTGAATAAATAAAAACGTCAATTTATTGTTTGGTGTAAACAAAGTGATGGCTTAATAATAAAAATTATTGTGTACATTTTTTGTACCTTACGGCATTGCATATAAATGTTATACTATTTTAAATGTTTCATAAGTTATTTGTAAGCCTAAAAGCTTGTTTGGCTTTTAATGTGTAAAAAGTAAATAAAGAAGTTATACAAACAAACATTTTTATGGCTTATTGTAATTGGCTATTGTTTCATTAAGCCATAAATTCCATATAAATTTGGTGGCATGGTCTACGTTGAAGTACGGTACGGGCAGCTTTTATACCAATTTTGCTACTTTTTTCCTGAACTTTAACTTTGCGCTGTGCATAATTCTTAACAATAATTGAGTTTATTTGAATACAAGTGAGTTTTTAGAATTTTTTTTTTTAACTTTTTTTGAACAGTTAGTAGCTGTGCGCTGATGGCTTTTCCGATTAAGCCATGCATGTCGGTCAAATGACGCTTTCCGGAAAAATAATTAAAAATGTCAACTTCTTTTTTTACCCTAATCCTTACCCCAACCTTGTTGATTTCATAGAACTTCAGAAAGTTTTGAACATTTTTTTGTTCAAACTAACCTGAAACAATCTGTGACTATAGCTGTAGGACAATGAAAAAGGATTTCTGATGATTGATGACCAATTAAAAAATATTCGTCTTACTATTGAAATGGCATTGATTTATTTCATAGTTTCTGTCTTTCCTCATAAGTTTGAAGTCACTTTGTAGTGCTCACTCCTCCTCAAAATAAAGTCTGAAAAAGCTGCTTCTAAGCATTTCGAATATGGTCTGCTCGCGCCTAGCATTTTTAAGGGATAAGAGGCAGTCAACGGCATGAAAAAATAAGTATTTTAAATAATATTGTTTACAGTATACTGCAGTATTTAATTAATTTTATTAAATAAGTAATACAAAGTTTTTAAATTCTGTTGAAACACTATCTGACAAAAATTAAAAGAAAAGTATTTATTTTATACCATGTTCTCGCCGTATTTGTTGAACCGCGTTCCACAATTCGCTGACCACTGTTATTCAAAAACCACTGAACGGACTTGATTAAAATTTTTACAGCTTACTGAAAGCATAAAAACAAGCTTGTGGCTTATAGAAGGTTTTTTATTAAAACTTATAATAAGCTTTTACAATAAGCCGATTCTATTTCCTTGAAAATCCGCGAGTAAATTATCAGAGCAAATTATCACAACACAAGGTTAACTATTCAACATTAGGTATTTTTATAACCCAACGCGTACTGCGTAAGGGGTATATTAACTTTGTCATTCCGTTTGTAACGCCAATAAAGAGGCGTGGCATAGAAAATTATATATATTTTTGATGTCCGTCTGTGATGACGATTACAGCCGTAATTTTAAAGCTATAGCAATAGAAATTCAAAACATAATCTTCTCTCAAAAAAATGAAGATCGAGAATGAGCCAAATCGGATGAAAACCACGCCTAACTCCCATACAAAGTGACTTTATTTTAACCGTAAAATCTTTTAAAAACCCACATAAATTAATGAAACGCCTTGAAACCTTTGCACAAAACCTTTGATCTTCAATATAATTCCTGACTATGAAATTTGGAGAAATCAGATGAAAATCACGCCTACCTCCCATACAAAGTGGCTTTATTTAAAAATTAAAATCTCTTAAAAATCTGCAAAAGTTAAAGAAATGTCTTGAAATTTTGCACATAAGCTTTGATATTTAACACAAACCATCTCTATGATATTTGGCAAAATCGGATGAAAACCACGCCTACTTCCCACACAAAGTGACATCATTAAAATAGAAAAGCTTGCGTAAATATATAAAACTGAATGACATCGTATCTGTGTGTACCCAAACTCCGCCCACATCTTTTATCCAACCCATACATATATTCTTTGGTATAATGTGGAGTTTTTAGACTAGAAAAATGGGTTTGACATTTTACTTTTAATCGAACTTCTGTTACACCATGTGTCTGACTTCAATCAATTTTTCCGCTTTGGGTTTTCAAAATGAATCAATTTTTTGTCACCATTTTTCCATTTGACGTTCTTTCAAATCGTGTGGGACCCATTTACCGAGTTTATGCATACATATGCATAAACCTGGTATATATATAGACTAGCACAATCTCGAATTCGTAAAAAAAAAAAAAATAGGTGGCAATTCTATGAACAAAAAATTACAGAATGTTTACATTCTGACAACGGATGCGTTTTCAGTGAACCATTTTTATCTTGTCTTCGTCCCAGCACCCCCCAGATTTCGTAAAAGTAAAAAAATGTAGCTGTCATCCCTATGGTAAGAGAACTGCATCGCTTTGAAATTTAAATAGCGGGTTCGGGTTCAGCGATTGGTTTTTACCTAGTATTCGGCAGCACCAAATTGTAAAAATCAAAAAAATTAAGGTGGCAGCCCTTTGGTAAGGATATTGCATATTTTTGAACTTCTGATAACGGATTTGGATTCCGTGACCCATTTTACATACAGTTCGCGCCAGCACCGAATTCGTAAAAAGAAGACAGTTTCAGATGACAACTCTATGAAAAAAAATTACGTTACTCATAAGTTCTTATGACGGATTTGGATACAGCGACCCATTTTTTGCTTATGTTCGCCCAGCACCGAATTCGTAAAAATTTAAAAATTAAGGTGGCAATTCTATGGTCAAAAATTACATAACTTTTGAAATTCTGACAACGGATTTGGATTCACTGACCCATTTTTAGCTAGTGTTCGACCCATCACCAAATTCGTAAAAAGAAAAAAAAAATTTAGGTGTCAGTCCTATGGAAAAAAATACTTTATTTTGAATTCGTACAAATTTAAAAATTTAGGTGGCAATTTATGGTAAGAAAATGCCATAATTTTTGAAATTCTGCTAACGGATGCGGATTCAGTGACCCATTTTCACCTAGTGTTCCCCCACTAAATTCTCAAAAATAAAAAATATGGGTGGCAACCCTATTTTCTTAGCCTATAACCTTCGCATCATAATTATCTACATATCTTAAAAAAATCAACTAAATTGGTTAAAAATTGCCTGCAGCAGAGCAAACCAAACGCTTTTTTCCATTTTTTATACAGGGTGTCCCAGACTTAGAGTACTATAATGTGGGGGCTGATTCCTCGGGATGAGACGAGCAAAAAATTGTATGGGTGGGGTGGTCGCAAATGCCCCCCTAGGGGGCTAGGAGGGAAAAACAAAAAATTAGGTGTCGTTACGTTTTAATCCATAGCTAACATATCTCTGCAACGATTAAAAAAACCATACTTTTTTGAAAAGAAAATTAAATTTGCTTTAAATTACTTTTGCAAAATTTTTCCATAAAGTCATAAACAAAAAATGTATAAGCACCTGAAGTCAAAAAATAGGTTTTTTTCTTTAAAAATTCAACTTTCAAGGCGATTTTCTCAGAAAAAAACCAAATGTTTTATTATTTTTTATGACGCAGTTTTTTTCCTTGGTCAATTCTCTAAAAATCCATCATACATTGTTTATACCTCAGAGATAATATTTTTCGTATAATATCGATTTTCCGATTCTACCACTTTTTCCTCCCACTGGGGTACTTAATGCAAGCAAGGCGACTTTGTTTTTTTGTTGCTTACAATAACTAGTAAAACAGTTAGATTTAACGGAATTAAGAAAAAAAAGCAATTTCTCATTATTAAGTGCATCACATGCCTGAATCGACACATTCTTTCACCGATCGTAGAGTTATAATCAGACATTATTTTTTGTTACGGTTTTAGAAAATTTTTAGAGAATTGACCAAGGAAAAAAACTGCGTTATAAAAAATAATAAAACATTTCGTTTTTTTCTGAGAAAATTGCCTTGAAAGTTGAATTTTTAAAGAAAAAAACCTATTTTTTGACTTCAGGTGCTTATACATTTTTTGTTTATGACTTTATGGAAAAATTTTGCAAAAATAATTTAAAGCAAATTTAATTTTCTTTTCAAAAAGTTGTGTTTTTTTTTTAATCGTTGCAGAGATATGTTAGCTATGGATTAAAACGTTACGACACCTATTTTTTTTGTTTTTCCCTCCTAGCCCCCTAGGGGGGCATTTGCGACCACCCCCACCTAAACGATTTTTTGCTCGTCTCATCACGAGGAATCAGCCCCCACATTATAGTACTCTAAGTCTGGGACACCCTGTATATATAGAAGATTATACTCAACAATAATAGTCAGTCGGTTGAAAGCAAAGATCATTACTTCATTTAATACCTCAAAGAAATCTTTATTTGAAAAAAATTCTGGAGAAGACCAGGAAAAGCTTACGCAAAATGGCTTCTGTTTTAAAGAATGCCTTCTGGGTATGAAAGTGGAAGGTGTGAAATTCAATGCTTTCTCTTGCACTTTACCTTCTTTTAGAGCAATTTTTTTGCTGGGACGCTGACCGCAATGAAACACAGACTTAATTGATTTTGTTTTTGCTGAAATCGACTCAGCAGTTCTCGTCTTACTGCATTTTTTTTTTTTTAAATAAGTTAACCGGAGCAAACAGACCTGGCAAAATGTGTGGAGTTATTATTAATTCAAATGAAATAAACAAAATAGGTGATACCTTTTTTCTTTCAAATCGATTCAGCTGTTCTCGGTAGGCGTGGTAAATTTCTTATAGTTCATAGTCATCTAAATGCAATTAGAACTGTTTGGTTCGTATTTTGTTCAAATCGATTCCGTCATTTACTACTTCTTTTGTTTTAACTCATCTTAATCTAATACAGAACAATTTGGCACCTTTTTTGGTTCAAATCGGCTGAGCCGTTCTCGTGCTATCATGTTTTCTCAAAAAAGGAGGCTTAGCAGGTAGGCGTGCTCAATTTCGTATAACTTTTTTTATTTAATAAAATAACATCGATGTGGTGTTTTTTCCCCGTTCAAATCTCTTGAGCATTTCTTGCATTACGGTCCCGAACATAAGTGATTACCCTTTTATATAATACGAGTAGTATAGATATAAGACATATGTTCACCATCTACTTAGACCATAGAGGTCCATTGTGACACCAATGCACACATGTCCTTCATTCCAAATGGAATCAGAAGTTTTAACTAAAAGAAATGGCGTATCTGTCTATCAAGCTATGCACTGTGATGACTGAGACCAGTGTGTATGCCCAGCAAGAAAAGAAATTTTCATCGCCCGAGGTGAAGAGATGGCCAGTTGAACCTCGTTGCTACTGCACGCAAAAACATGTGTAAATTTCTTGTTAAGAGACCATGTTCTTTTAAAGCCATGATGTTACCTCCCCTATTGTCAACATTTCGGCCTGGAAGCCCCCAGCATCTTTGAATAGACTCTATATGTGCCTTTGTTATTAATTTTTAACCCATCTGTAAAAATGTACAGACACCCTAGTTATCACGGCGGACCATTATTATTGTATTTCCTATGTGAAATAAGTGTAACATTGCTTCCAGCGAAGAAAAACAAGAGTTTGCAGTAATCAGTCTTGGTTGGAATAAAGTTAAAATGACATAATCGGTTCCACTTTTCGATACCTCGAATATAAAGAGGTTTATATGTTGTTCTTCCAGGCTTGTGATTCGTTGAGGCGAATCGCGCATTGGTCGCCAAACATGCCTCAGATATTAGTTCGCCAACTGTTTGCAGGTATTTCCCGATAATAGGATGGCAACGTCATCGGCTTAGGCTACCACTTCTGTTCTTCCAGTTTTGAGTGTATTGAGAATTTTGTCAACTAAAATCAGACAGAGAAAGGGGGATATGACTCCTACTTGCGGTGTGCCTCTTGTGACCTCTTTCCACACCACGCTTATTCCCATTTGTGAGCTTATACGTCTGCTAATGAGCATTTTATAAATTCACTGGGTTATTTTACTGTTAACTCCTTTGTCTACTAGAGTATTTTTTATAGCATCTGTATTTACATTGTTAAATGCGCCTTCGTTGCCAAAGTAAATTCTTTGTGATGAAGGGTTCTTTATATGACTGAAACCAGCTCATTCAGTGCCCTTTTCACCTATTTACCCCTAAAGTAGGCGTATTGCGCACTTCAGAGATAAGTATCGTTCAAAGATTCTCTTATGTGAAGATCTATTATTCTCTCTAAGGTTTTCATCAAGAACGATGAGAGACTTATAAACCTGTAATTCTTTGGTGCTAAATGTATCAGTTTTCCAGCCTTAGGAATGCTGGAATCAACTCTCTTCAAATTTTCTTTTATAATTTTTGGAACATATCCTGTCTTGAGGCAACTGGTGAATATTGCTATAAGCAAGGGCATGATGTTGGGAAGGGCATGTTGCATCATGGCCGGTAGGATTTCATCTGGATCTACAGATTTGAAAGGCTTGAAAGACCCAATCGACCATTCTACAGTTGATCTTGTATTAATGTTGGGGAGTTCTTGTAAGGGTTCTGTAATTCTCATTTCCAAATTGATGTTAGCTTCGTTTTGATTCGGTTCTTTACAAGCTGGAAAATGAGTTTCCATGAGTAGCAAAAGTGTTAAATGAGGTCCAGCGGTAAATGATGAAGTATAGTCTCTAAGACAGCTTTAGTTGTTGTTTTTAGAATCTTGTGGCCCCACTGTTTCTTCCTTAACACGTTTTAAAATATTTAATTTCAAGCTGAGCTTCATATAGGGATGTGTCCTAGGTACTTTGCGTTATCCGCTCGAAATAGTACACACCCATTTAGCATAGTTGTTGTTAGGACAGAATTTAATATTTTCTGGTGAACAGTACCAGCTCTGTTTTGGCCGGATTCACTCCAAGACTACAGAGCTTGGCTTGACTATAAATATAATATAAAGTTAACATATATCTGCGAAAACATCAAAATCTAATGTAATAACTTCGATTTATTTGTTTTATAAAATATATAAAGTTACTGTAAAAAGATAAGTTATTTAAAATATTAATTTTTCCACAATGCGAACTGCTCTTAACCCCTTAAGACAAATTTGTACTCATCAACATTACTCCCATCAACAAATGGTCGTTATTGTAATGGTACCTACACTGATAACGCGTGGTTTGGGTGCGTCTCTACACAAAACACGCAAGCATCAAAAAGTTAAATTTTATAAAAAAAACTGACTGACTGTACGCGCACCCATACCGAGCCGAAACCGCACGACACCGTCATGTTACAGACATTATTTTTTCAAGGGTTGCTCAGACTTTCGAGGTCGACTTACTCACTGACTGACTTGCACTGACTGTCATAAAAACCGCAAATTAAAATAATTTCGCAGCGCATTCCTTTCTTGTTACTGGTGCTGCTTGCTGGTTGCTGCTCATTATTAAAATTTTCCATTAGGGATATTCTGGCAATTTGCCGCAATATTAAAAATAAGTACCACCATGCTTTGAAGTAAGTTTGTGGAAAAGCGTTTGAGTGATTTTGATTTGCCGTTGAGTGATTCGGCTGTTTGGTAGGCGTTATATTTAAATGAGAACATCAGTTGACTTATAGCAATAACAACAGCAACGACAGTAAAAGGCACAAAAACAAAATAGTGAAAACAAGAAATAAACCAAAAAAAGGATTGAGGCATATGTGACAGAAGGCAAAAAGCGATAATTTATCACTCTAAATAAATTGCCTAAACTTTGCGGACATATGTGTGTGTTGTGTGTGTGAGTGTGCATGAATTTTGCTTTAGTAAAGCAAAAATTTGTTCAAAGAGTTAATTTGCCTCCCTAAATTTGTACTAGTGGATATTTTAAATATGTCTTATCAGTAAAAACTTTATCGTAGAAGTTTTTTTGGTAAAGTTAAATATTAATAAAAGAGACAAATCAATTGCTTCGATAATTAATTTAATTATTTTTAATTAAAATTATAATTAACATTAGCACCCAGCGCTATCAGCTTAATTTAGTCTAAGATGTGAAAAAAGTATAAAATAAGTATCTATATATTAATTCCTGTAAGGGTCCGCTTATTCCATCAAATCTACAATACAAGCGCAACAGCAACACTTGACACATCATTAGTCTTGAGCTGTAGGTAAGCAGAAAATTATTAAATTTTTGATAAGAGGGAGCATTGAGCAGATATGGGCGTTTAAAGTTGAAAAAATGGCAAAAAGACTTAAGGTACGAACTCGCACTAATATGAATGATAAAGTGTGATTTTCACATCGAAATAGGGAAGTACTTCCGATTTTCGGGGCGTACTTATCTATATCAATACTTTTATAAAAAATTGAAGTGGAAATTTTTGTTTCCAGGTAAACTCCAAAAGTACCTGGTCGATGTTTATGAAATAAGTTTTAAAATGTCGTAGTCGTGCTACAGCACAGCACATGGTAATTTTTATTTTGAACTTTTAATAATAGGTATGTTTAATTAAAGTGTTAAGTTTTTTAAGAAATCATCCACGATGCCACAAATTGCTTGATTGTTTTCTTTTAACGAGCTTGTGTTGCGAAATTGTCAATAAACTCCATGTTGCGCTTCATGTTACTTTTCTCTTTTTCAGCTCAGCTAGCACAGCACAACATAAAAAATAGATGAGGCTCGCGCAAGGCGAAAAGAGAGATACATATAAATGCAGCATGCATGGGCATTTCCCATTACCATTAAATTTTCATTACCACTATCCACCTAGTCGTAATGGAAAAAAAAATTGCATTGCCATTAATATGTAATGGTAATGTGAGAAAAAAATTACATTACCACGAAAATTTAGAGGTAATGAAAAATTTTAATGATAATGGAAAAAATTTGCATTACCACTAAATTTTTAATGGTAATGAAAAATATTTACAAAATTTATTGGTATACTATTCAATTTTAGTGGTAATGAAAAATTTTAATGGGAAAGTCACTTGTCTTCATTATCATTAAAAATTTTGTGGCAATGCAAATTTTTTCCATTATCATTAAAATTTTTCATTACCACTAAATAATAGTGGTAATGCAATATTTTCGTCCATTACCATTTCATATTAATGGCAATGCAATTTTTTTTTTTCATTACCATTACATATAAATGGTAATGCAATTTTCCCCCCCATTAACATTACATATAAATGGTAATGGAAATTAATTTGTATTATCACTAGATGAATAGTGGTAATAATATTTTTTATGCAATATTAATTCAGTGCGTTATGCTCATCTATGAAATGCAGTGCTGAGCTGCAAAACAAAAAAAAATTAAAAATGTTTTTTATTTCGTACGACATGCATTATTTTAAAAGCTAATGTCACTCGATGATCGTTTGAACGCAGTTCAAAAGTTTTTGTACTTGCTTTCAATGGAAACGGCCAAAAAAACAGTGAAAGTGAGAGCGGATAAGCACATCGTAGAGCGATCAAAATTTGTTCATATTTGAACGCAGGCCGATTGACTGACACTTTTAGCGTGCTTAGAATTTTTTTATAAATATGAAGTTTTTGCTCTCTATCTCTCTCCACACTCATTCAAAGAGTAACAAAAACGTGTTAACGCTCTTTATTGATATCAACTTTCTGCAGACGATGGCAAACCTCAGAGAGTAAAAACTGCCCTGAAAGACATCTTGAGAACATAAGCCGTTCAGAGTCGGCATAAAATTTGTAGGTCCAGTTCTCACTCATTTGTGTTCAAACATTTCACAACACGCACAACAAATTGATCATAAGAGCTCGGTCAGAGTTCTTTCAAGGGCTGAAATGGCCATTTCGTTTTTTTTTTTTTTTTTTTTTTTCTAAAGATTTTGTTCCATCATCAGCATAAGACTATGAATTCTCATTAAAATCAGAGCTTAAAACTCCATTTCTGTACCACATCAAAAACAAGTACGCAGCTAGCTTAGATCCCTGTAGAGAGGTTATTGTTAGATTTATACCTAAAATGGGCAGTAGACCTTCGGATCAACCAAAATCGTATAGACCAATAAGCCTCACCTCCTTTCTCCTAAAAACTATGGAGAAAATTGTTGATCGGCATATCAGAGAGGGTTGTCTTAGAGACCATCCGCTACATTCGCAACAATATGCATACCAACCAGGGAAATCCACAACTCATGCTCTTCAGATCCTTGCAAACAAGATTGTAAAATCAATGGGGAACAAAGAATATGCAATCGGGTGGTTCCTAGATATTGAAGGTGCTTCTGACAACACCGAATACGCTCATATAAGCAAATGCATTCAGCGCAAAGGAGTTGACGGAACAACAAGTGCTTGGGTGCATACCGTGCTGAAAGTCAGGAATATGAAATCAACTTTGTGCACGGTAGAACTAAGAGTACTCGCCGCAAAAGGCTGACCACAAGGAGGAGTTCTTTCTCCAATACTGTGGTTCATTGTGATAGATAAACTCTTAGAGCTTCTTAGCTCAAATGGCTCCGATGTGCAGGGTTACGCTGATGACATCGTGATCCTTATCAGAGGAAAATACGAGGATACCTTATCGTATCTCCTCCATAGAGCACTCAACATAGTAGCTAAATGGTGCAGGGAAACAGGGCTCAATGTCAACCCTAAAAAAACCAACATCATCGTCTTCACCAAGAAAAGAGTCAGGGAAAATCTAACTGAACCTACTCTTCTCGGTGAAACTATACAACCTATACCACACCTAAACAACACCGTAAACAAAGCAAAGGCCTCATTATGGGTCAGCAGAAGCTTTGTAGGTAAAAACTGGGGCCTAAGTCCCAAACTAGTCATGTGGATGTATACTTCCATCACGAGACCTATCGTCTTATATGCCGCACCAGTATGGTGGAGTAAAACGATCCAAAAAACAGCTCAAGCCAAGCTCAGCAAATTGCAACGACTAGCTTGTGTATGTATCACACGAGCGATGCGTTCTGCTCCAACTGCTGTTTTGGAGGTTTTGCTTGGTATACCACCATTACATCTTCTTGTTAAGAAAGAAGCTCTGCTCTTCACAGTCAGGCTCATCATTGACAACAATTTGATTATATCAAGTAATACTCACTCAGCGCTGTTAGACGATATAACCAAGGACGAGAATCTAAGGTTATTACCCTGCGATCTCTGCCTTCCAAAATTCAACTTCTACAAAAACTTCCAAGTCTCCTTCCCAAGCAGAACCACATGGGAAAAAGAGAGGCCACGGTTCACTGGTGACTTTCATGCCTGGTATACTGATGGCTCAAAGACAGATGAAGGGGTGGGAGCTGGAGTTTTTGGCTTGGGCACAGGTAATTCAGTCTTCCAAGCTGAAGTCCACGCCATTGAGATCTGCCTAAGAGAATATGTAAACAGTCCCACTAGGAACAAAAACATTTACATTCACTCTGATAGTAAAGCAGCTCTACTTGTACTTAGCGCATATAAAATCACGTCCAAACTCGAATGCGATTGCCTACAGCTACTTGTCAAGGTATCTACCCATAACAGAGTCCATCTCATTTGGATACCAGGTCATAGCGGCTATTTAGGTAACGAAATCGTGGACGAACTAGCCAGGAAAGGGGCTGCAAGATCCTTCATAGGCCCAGAACCATTCTGCAGGATACCATGGGGCACTATGCGCCATAACATTAAAATGTGGCTAAACAGAGAGGCACTTCATTACTGGAGGGAAACTGAAGGTAACAGACAGGCGAAAGCATTCATGCCAACCACTTCGCTCCAAAGAACGAAACAATTCCTGACTCTAAGTGGAAGATCTATCAGACTTGTCACAGGACTCCTAACTGGACATTGTAAGGTAAATAAACACTTATCAACCATGGGTATTGTCCAGGAAGATCTGTGTAGACTATGTAATGAAGATGAAGAAACAGCAGAGCACATCTTGTGTCACTGTAACGGTCTAATCAGGACCCGTCTTCGTTACTTAGGTGCATTGTACCTAGAACCGCATCTAATATCGGATAGTTCACCCAAGGACATCGCTCGGTTCCTAATGCACTTAACGATTAAGGATGAACTATAACTTATAGAGATTTGTTACAATAGGCTTTTTAGGCCGCAGTAACTCGGTGACTTGCTCCCTCCTCACTTAATTAAATAACTATTAACTAACTAGATCCCTGTAGTACTCCTTTTTTAATAGTACTTGCATATTGCTTTCTATTTAAAAAAGAAAAGTATAAAAGAGTTTCATTGCATTTCCTGTAAAATCAAGTTCTAGTATAGGTAGTAGTTTTCTAATTATTATTTGCAAATTATAAAAAAATTTCTCGTCATTATCTCCGAATGCCAAAAAACATCTCGAACCCGTGCAAAGTGCAACAGTTTTAAAGTAATCATGCCCTCCATATACGCGTGGCTCCGAACCGACCAAATGAGATGACTACGCCAGAAATGGTAAAGAAAATTTACAAAAGGGTATTGGATGACCGTCGATTGAAGGGGCGCGAACTAGCAGACATGGCAGGTATTTCAAAAAATGCTGTACATCGCATATTGACTGAAAATTTGAAAATGAGAAAGTTGTGCGCAAGATGGGTGCCGCGTTTGCTCACAATGGAACAAGCGTCGCACAGTGGCTCAGAATAGATTTTCATTGGCCAAAATTCTATAACTTTTGAACCGACTGAGATATTTGAGTAATTTTGTAACTGGCAGATAATTCCTTGAATTTGTTGTTGAAAGTTTTGTTAAGGGGGTCTTCTCATTGATCAACTTTTTTTTTCAACTTTTTTTTTTGCATTTATTTATAGCTTGGTAGTTGTGAATATGCCCCTAAAAGGATTTTTAGAAATTCGAAATACTTTAGAAGATACAGCCTTTTTTGTGAAGCAAGGTCTGATGGACAAGAAGGTGATGGAGGTAATAAAACCAGCTTACGAAGCGCTGTCGGCAGATAATTTGCTTGAAAGATGCGTTGGATCTGAAACTCAAAATTCCAATGAGTCCTACAATTCTGTTCTTTGGTCACTTTCGCCCAAACACATCAACTCAGGCGCACGCACCATCGAAGTGGCCAATTTCATTGCAACGTGCCTCTTCAACGACGGTTTTATACCCATACCCATCTCGCAATGAAGACAGATTGAACCGATCAGAGACTCGAGCTGCGGCATCATCAAAAGCTGGCAGAACGGCTCGCAGAGCAGAGAGGGCAGCAGAAAGCAGTTTCTACGAAAAAGAGGAAGGTGGCCTGTATGGAGCTGGCATCGCCGACTAATATTTGTAAGTAAAAATTGTCAGCTCTTTAAAACTGCATTTAAACATTTTTGATTTTTTTTTTTTCCCCCAAAAAAATTACTTCAAACTTTAAACGCGTTTATCTCGAACCCACGTTTTTCGAACTGGCGGCCATGATATCTCCAGTTCAACTGAACCGATTTTCATGAAACAAAGTGGAATCGACACAGAATTGTCACCATTCTCGGGTGAACCTCGACCACAATTTTAAAAATTTTTTACTATTTTTTTTTTACACTAAACTACAAAAAAAAAAACCCGAAATTGAAATTTTTTTTTTGAATGGCCGCCATTTTGTCAAAAAAAATCACAAAATTAAGATTGAGGTTCACCCGAGAATTACATCAATACTGATTATAGCCCCGTTTTTTTTTTCATTTCAGACGCTCCGGAGACCCGGAATCGTGGCCGCCGTGACGACACCTTTTTTTCACCACCAACTTTGAAGTCTCATTACTTTTTGAACTGCCCACGTATCGAGGCAAAAAAAATTTTTTTATTTACTTTGAACCTTTTGTAATACAATAAATAAAAAAAGTTTTCAATTATTCTTTGCGTTTTCAAATAAGAATTTTTTTAAAAAGGGTCCAAAAAACGGGTTTTGAATGAGAAGACCGCCTTAAAATCGATTGAGTACTTATTGAGAAATTCAAGGTCAAAGTTGAACTTTTGAAATTTTGAACTCTTAGTATGAAATTATGCTTTTCTTATTTTTTGAATCTTTTCTATTTCTTAAAACAGTCATATGTTGATAAATAAAATCATCAGAATATATGTTGATAATATCCGAAATGGGTATTTTGGCCAATGGATTTAATTCTTGAGCCACAGTGCGTCGTGAGGATGTTTCAATCGATTGTTTGACGATGTTCCACAGCAATAAATCCGAGTTCTTGCGTCGATTCATAGCCATGGATGAAACATGGGTAAATCACTTCACACCAGTGACGAAGTAACAATCAAAACAATGGGCTAAAAGGGGTAGAATCGGCTCCAAAAAAGACGAAGACAGTTCCATCTGCAGGCGAGATCATCGCGTCAGTTTTTTGGGATGTGCGTGGGATAATTTTCATTGATTACCTTCAAAAAGGAAAAACAATCAACGGCAATTATTATGCGAACTTATTGCAGCGCTTGAGTGATGTAATCAAGAAAAAAAGCCGCATTTGGCGGAAAAGAAAGTGTTGTTTCATCAAGACTATGCACCATTTCACACATCTACAATTCAAATGTGCTCCACGCACCTTATTCGGCAGATTTAGCCCCCTCGAATTATTTTCGTTTTCCAATCTTGAAAAAAACAATGAATTTGCCAACAATGAGAGGGGGAATCTGAGGTTGATGGCTATTTTGAGGTGCTCGACGATTCTCACTTTAAACAGGATATCGAAGCTATTGAACATCGCTGTTTGCCGAGCTGAGAGGAGACTATGTTGAAAAATAAAAACATTTGGTCCCCAATTTATTAAATTTTGTTTGTTAGGTCGGGTAGTTTTGGCACCACCATAGCGAAAGAATCGAATCTATTCAAAAGCAATTCTTACTATACACGCTGAGGGACATGTACAACCCCCGTGATTGTAATAGCCTTCCTTCATACAAATGCAGACTCAGCTTTTTAAACTTAATCATCATTATTGGGCTCATGTTTCACTTTCGATGTTATTAATGGTGATATTGACAGCGAATATATTTCTAGTGTGATATGCCTCAACGATCCAATTAGACGTACTAGGTACACTCGACTGTTAACTGAATATCAGCACCAAACTACATATGCAAGCAATGAACCCATTAATCGATGCTTTAGAGAATTCAATAAAATTTCCGTGTACTTATCACCTTCCATGTCCAATTACTCTTTCAAGCGAACCCTATCTAAATTCCTTATTAACCAAAATTAACCCAGGCTTAAGATAAATTATGAGTATATGTATATGTATACCACATTTAAGCAGGCCATCTCCAAATTTGTTGGATATTATTACGAAAATCGTGTCAATCAGGTGATCGGACTACGCCCACACTACTTATCATGAGTTTCACCACAAAACAAGGGAAGGAGAGAGAGAAAAAAATATAAACCTTAGACTAAGAAACAATACTTTAAATCAGTGTTTCCCAACTTATATATTGTGCGGCCCAAAGATAAATGCCAAAGATAAAAACAAAAGAAGTTATCTAAAAATTAAACTTTATTTAATTTCAGAACTGTTGCGTGTAACTTTGCGAACAGTTCTCAGCATTCTTTATTCGATATTATCGAATTTGTAAAGAAACTCTTAATAAAGAAAGATTTTTCTTTTAATGACAATTTTTTTTAAGAACTCCTGGATATCTTACTCTTACAACTTTTTACAACATTACCGTACCACTATAATATGAAATAAATTGTCGATTGTAAGCTTTTTATTTTTATGTACGTAAATTTATTATTTATTGTACGTAAATTATTTATCGAGCTCTAGTAATTATATATTTAATATTATTATTATCTCATTAATATAAAATAGGTAAGTATTTTATTTTTAAGAAACATTTAAAGGTTGAGTATTAAAAATAAACATTAATGAATCAGGCGCGGATCCACGGGGGGGGGAATTCCCCTCCCCCCAAAATCTCATAAATTTCATCAAAAAACTGAAATATGCATGTGTAACCAAGATAAAGCAAAATCAAATGGTACGTTTAAGGCTTAATCTATCCGTGCGCAATAGCCTTTAGAATTGCTAAATAATTAGTGTAGATGCTGGTCAATTGAAACAATTAATAGAAGATATTATTGGAAGATTTGCTAACTTGCTCGGAGAAAAAAGAGAAATGCTGGTTTTGAGATTAAAAGGTGAGCTTTGTCATTGGCAACAAAAATGGAAGGATCTAATATTATCTGGTGCTGGTAAACTACCTGGTTCTGCTTTTGAAGCTCTCCAATGCTGTGATAAGGACATTTATCCAACAATACAGAAGCTCCTCCAAATTTTCTGCACATTACCAGTGACCAATTCAAGCGCTGAACGTTCTTTTTCATCATTACGATGCATCAAAACCTGGCTCCGAACTACAATGCTTGAAAAAAGATTAGTTGGTTTAGCGTTGCTTCATATTCACTACGACATAGTTTTGAATCCAGAGGATGTAGTCGAAAGATTTTCCAAAATTGGTAAACATAGAATTTTACTATAAATTTTTACAAATAATTAATAAGCTATAATTATTTTTAAATATGAATTAAATCCTATCTAAATTGATGTTAAAAATAATAGAAAATATGCATTATTTTACTTCAAATAAAAGTTTTAAAAAAATATATCTATGTGAAAATTATTAAAAAATTCGCCCCCCCCAAAATTCTTCTCTGGATCCGCCCCTGAATGAATTGAAAAAGAAGTAACGAAACCAAATTTCAAACAAAACGAGTGGTTTCCTTTGTGTCGAACTGTTTAAACGAGCTTGTTAATGTCTGGCTATATGTTAATCGAAAGGGCACATCGCAAGTCGTGCTCTCCATTCTCGCGATTTCTGTACATTGTTGGTGGGAAAGGGGAGCAATGCCTTTTCTGCCTCTCTCGAAATAACTGGTTTGTGCATTAATTGCGCCGAAAACTCTGTCAACGAAACTTTATCAAACTTCTCTCATAAAATTTGATTTTCTTTTAACTCGAGAAGTTCTTCTTGAAATTTAGAAATATCGTCGCCAAATTGCTCCACACTCACATCAAATGGATTTCGAACCCTACGATGCTTACGAAGTTCAAAATTTCCAGGTATTTATCTGTTCAATTCCATTTCAAGCCGTTCCAGATATTCTTTCAACATTTCAACCACATTGCGAAGACAAATATTGTTGAAATCTTCAAGAAACTGATTGAGGAGAAGAAATAATGCTATTTTCTCTTTGGAAAGCTTTAGCCGCCACAGTGCCAATCTGCTTTTGAACGAACTAATTTTCTGGCCTATTTCAATCATGGTCCGATTTCTTCTCTGCATGTTGGTAATGAACACGTTCAAATGTTAAAAAATATCGACCCAAAACGCTTATTTAGCCATTCAACCTTGATCATTAAATTTGTCAGCCATCGAATGCTTCTTTTCTGTGAGAAAACTCTCAATTTCATATGTCATAATGTCTTTGTTTTTATTAACACTATAGAAGTGTGTTGTATGGAGATGCAAAAAATAATTTGAAGTTTCCTGTGCATATGATTTCAAACTTTTTTTTAATCAGAAATTTGTTCTTTTCGTGGCTCGCCATCGCGACCCAAGATTAGACTATCCGTGACCCACATTTGGGTCGCGACCTGATGTTGGGAATGGCTGCCTGAAACAAATAAATTAACTGTGTATATAGTAGATATAATAAATTAAAATAAATAAATAAATTAACTGTGTCGAAAACCTTGATAGATCAATCGCAAAAATTGCGATTATTATTTAAATGTTTTTCATTGAAATGCAAACAAGCACATAGAGTGTTTGATTTTTTTTTAACTCAAATTGATTTTCATTAATAACGTAGTTATTTTACATAAAATTCTTTAGCCTGTTCACTATGATGATGCCAAAAATGTTATTAATATTACTAACAATAATGCCCGTATGATACTTAATTTTTTTTTTGTCCAATTTCAAAATCTGAAAACAAATGGCGCGTGGGCAGGACAGACATATTTTGTAAGAAAAGGATAAACGTAGTTCCTTTTTTATATCTGGTGTTTTTAAGAGCAGCTGCATTTAATGAATTAATATAAGCTACACACATCACTTCCAATTCAGCATACATTTATCTGAAATCGTTTTGTTTACTCTAAAAATGTTAAATTAATTATTAACAGCACAGTAAATATTTGATCGAAACTTAACAATGCAAACAATGCAAAGAAAAAACAGTCTGTCCTACAAATTTTTCTCCAATTCGTACCATATGCGTACTCACTCACACCAATTGAATTCATGCATTCGTGCTATTTGAACTGCTCTAGTTATAATTTTCAATGATCAATTTAATTAAGTATCATACAGGCTTCGGCTTATCTTATACTTAAAAAGATAATAGATAAAATAACTCCTCCTCTAGTTCGAAATAACAATTTGCTCCTATCCGCCTCTGTACATTTGGGATCATATAAGTTAGTTTCGGCGGCTAAAAAGCATTGCAATTAATTGCTAATAATGTGAAGAAGATTAATTAAAGCATTCAGAAGGATTTATAACTGTGTACGTTATATTAAGGTATAATGCGGTTATGTTGCGAAGGGTAAGATAAGGTTAGTTTGCATACCTACGAATAAATAGCATAAGTTGAATTCCCTAACAAGATTTGCTATTTGTGACTGTTGATTATTGTTTTTGTTGTTTGGCAGTGTGAATCTATAATTAATATGTTGTTCCGAATATATGTTGATCTAAGTTTCTTGCTTTGCGTGTTTATTGATGAAGTAAAAAATAATGCTTGTATATGCAAAATGATAAAGGTAAAATATTAACCCTTAAATGACACACTAAACCAGAGTTACCTTAAGGGGTTACATGACATTGGCAGTTTTTTTAAATCGATAGTTTTTTAATAATTTTGTATTTTAGTAAATATTCTTAAGATTCTATGAAAAAATCATTCATGGAAAAATTCTTACAGGTTCAAAAGTTACAGCCGGATTAGTGAGAGCGGATTTTTAATTTTTGCGCTACCTATGTCCGGCAGCTGGTATTTAATTGTTTTACTTGTTACCTGACTTTTGGTGGTTGTTATTTCGTACCTACTTGAAGGGTGAAGGGTGAAGCCCGAATTGCTAAACGATTGCAAAAAACTATAAGAAACATACAGTACGAAGCAGGCATGGCAGATTGAAGGTAACCTTTTTTTCCTTTGTTCACAAACTTTGAACGCGTTTATCTCGAAACCATATTTTTCGTACTGGTTGCGGCACTAGCGGGTTCATTTTTTGACGAAATTTTTTTATTTTTTTAAACTTGATTCGCTATCGTATGACACGAGCTTCTTTTTTTTAAATTTTTTTTCGATTTTTTATGAATTTTTTAAGTCAATATTTTTTTCGAAAAAACACAATTTCAAATTTGGAACATCACCAAAAATTGAAAAAAAATTTAAAAAAAAAAGCTCGCGTCATACGATAACCAATTTTGTTAAGATTTAAAAAAGTCATTTTTTTCCAGATCGGACAATTTTTGCAACTCCCAGCGCTGCAATCACAAGGCCCCGTTTTTTTCTCTGCCGCCAGTTTGGAGCTCTATAAATCCATGTTGGAGTGAAAAATATATTTTTTTGAATTTTTTTTTCTTGTAATTTGTTCAATTCTCTACAATAATAAAAAATAATAATACAAAAAAAATTTTTGGAAAAATTTTTGTTTTTGACTGAGTTATAAATTTTTAAAACAAGGTCGGTTTTCTCTGCCGCGAATGTCATGTCCCGCCTTAAATGACAAACTATTGCGAATTCGCACTAACGGTTTTAGTATAGTTTATAACAAAAGAAAATATTAACTATTCGTAAGGTATGGACTAGGAAATTTTATGAGATATCTAAATAAATTCAATTTTTTAAAATAAATAGTTTTCCTTTTGAAATGTGCTTTAAACAAAATACATTATAAAAAAAAATCAAGAAAAGGGTTTTCTTGAGAAAAGCATAACGTTGATCATAAATAAAAGAAAAAAAAATGGATTTAAGCTTCAAGATAAAGCTTAGATAAGTACGAAAAAACTAATTCAAAATTGTACACTAGCTGATTTTTGGGAGCTTGGAGTTCAGAGACAACATGCGTTAGAGACATAAATCAAAGACATTTGTTAGTTAAAATAAAGGTCGCGATATATTTGTTGTTCTTGAATTAAACCTCTAAAGCAAATAAAAAAAACAAGCAAGCAGTTTAAATTTCTTGGCACTGCGAACTGATTCAAGTGTGTCATTTAAGGGTTAGCCATGGCTTGATTTCCGTTTTTTGGCATGAGAAATACATTTGTGTGTTCCTTTTGGTTCACCTAAAATGTATGTGTTTATGCAGCAAAAAGTTAAGAACATATACAGGGTGTTTTTTGTATGAGAAATCTAAATATATCGAAAAATAAGCAACAACATGAAAAATGTTTCAGATTAAAGTAGCAAGGTTTTGATAAAGTAACAAAAATGGTGACCTTGTCGATGCCCTTCAGACCAACTTTCAAAATCAAATCAAAGTCAATTGTAATTTTTTTAAACGGAAATGAATTTTTTATTGCATATATGTATTCTTCAGACTAAAATATGTTTCTTATGTGGGAAATATTTTGCTTGAAAATGATTTGCTGAAGGATGCTCTAACTTCTCCAGATTAATATTTTAAAAACCACGCAAGATTTCGAAAAATCGAACAGACAAAATTGGTAAGATTTCGAGGGGGTCCAATAATGGTATTTTAGTGGTAAAATATTTCCACAAGAGATACGAATTTTTGTCTGGAAAATACTAATATGGAATAAAAAAATATGGGTTTCTATTTAAAAAATCAAAGTTCATCTTGATTTTTCCTTGAAAGTTGAACTCATGATCAATGGCAAGATCACAATTATTTGACCTTTTCGAGACCTTGCATCTTATGTTGGGGATATTTAAATACTCTGCCTGCATGTGACCTAAAACTCATAATCCAGATCAATTAGTAGCAAGAAAAATGTCTTCTAATTGCAACAAAAATTTTGCATAGAAACAAAAATACACAGAAATCGAAATAATCAGAAGCCATACTTTAGACATCTTTTTTATTATATTTTATTAATTTATTTCATTTTAACTATGCTGCCTCCAGTCATATTCTTGCCTCCTAAATTATATTAAGGACACCAAAAACATTGACAAAATTTTTTTGAAAAGCTACTAATCACTTTATTTGCTGCCCTCAAGTTTCTCTCGAAATGCCAGCAAATCCCAAACAGCAACTAAACAATTAATTAAGTTATCTTGACCTAGGTATAACTTTTTGCCACATTTTGCCAGAAATTTTTGACAAATTAATTGAGCGATAATCATTTCATTTATTAACCTAATGAAGAGCCTTAAATTACACGCCTGTCTCCGCCACAAATGGATTAGGAATTTTTTTTTTAATTTTCTTTTGACTTTTTAATAAACTTTTTTGTCTTGAATAGTTGGAAAAATGATCACAAATTAGATTATCAATTTCAAACAGCTAAGAAAATAAAAGCAATAACAACGTAAAAAAAAAATGAACCTTAAAGAAGGTGCCCCAAGATAAATGGTCCGTTTGAAGCACATTAATTTAATTTTTTTCAAGACTTTTTTGACATTGCTTAGAATTTGCTATACAAGCTGTTGCCTAAAGAAACACACACACACACACACACACACACTCATCCCCTCATCTGTTCGCCCTTCATAATAACTCGATGCAGTGCCAATGACTTAAATAAATATGAATGGATGGATAAATGGATGGATGGATAGTTGGATATACAGCAGGTCTACGAGTTATGAATGAGTTTTCAAATGTTTGCCTTGCTGCATGAAGCATGCGAAGTAGAATTGTCCTGATTACAGCATAAATGATGAATGTTTGCATCTACATAGTTATCACAAGAAGAAAATCGATAACGTCAAAATTTTAAATATAACAATAAAAAAGACGGTTGAATAATTCAACTAGATTAGCTTTTTTCAAGATCACTTTAATCATTGTGTATTTCAAGAGATATAATAAGGATTTGTCGCTTACAAAGATTCAGTACCAAGATCTAATTCGGACTTTCAATAATCGCGCGTTTTCCGAAAGAAAAATGCAAGTGTAAAAAAACACAAAATGGAAGTTTGTGCAAACTTAATGATTTGGCCGAATGCCGGAAGATGTGTACAAAAATATTCAAAACAAAATGCATTTGAAATAAAAAAATCAGCTAGAGCCAAATCAGAGATATCGCAAAATGGTTTTTATGAAAACGTTCATATTGAATCATGCCTTGGAGTCGAACTAACAATTTAACTTTCAAGAAGCTAATGCAAGGAAAAATAACTTCCGCTCCCCACATAAACCTTTCGGCGAAGCTTTTTTGAAGATCGTTTCTCTCACAATTCTCATTCTATGAAATTTAAAAAAAGTCACATCACCCCCCTGTGAATCCCCCCCGCTAATATAATCAGACTTTTAATCAGAAGCGCCAACTTCAAAGCATTTGTATTCATCAAGAAATTAATATATTTATGATAATAAGACAAATAAGAAAAAAAATTAAAATAATAAGATTTCATATATAATAATATGTTTAAATAAATTATCAAATATGACCAAGAAATTAACAGGAAAAGTATTTTTAAAATTATTTTTTACTTTGTAGTGATTTTGTAGTCGGTTGTTTTTTTTTTTTTAAAAAATTTTTATTTCTTCCTTTTTAGAGAATATGATAAATTTTCGAAAAAAGTGTATAAACAACATAAATAAAATTATCCGAAAAAATTTGTTCTATTAAAATCTGAAAGTTTGTTGGTTATTTCAAATATCTGCCTCTTAAATTTTAATTTAATGTCACATGTTTTGAAATTATTATACTCATTCTTGTAACGAGTTTTATTACCCTAGTGTCAATATTATTCGAGATACAGTGTTTTTCAAATTTTGCCACGCCTCTTTGTTAAATAATCGCCCACTTTCTGGAGCGTTATTTCCAATAATTGTGCCTACCCCTGTACTTTATTTCAGTACCCCAGCGTCAATATTAACTGCGATAGTGTTTATCTAGTACTGCCACGCCCATTTATCGAATAACGCCTACCTTATAGACCATAATTTTTAATAATTCTGCCTACCCCTGTACTACTTTCAGTGTTAATTTCAGTGCCCTAGTGTCAATATTATTCGAGATACACTGTTTTTCTAATATTGTTACGCCCAGTAGTCGAAATCCGCCCACTTTCTTCACCGTAATTTTTACTAATAATGCCTACCCCTATACCAAATTGCAGTTCCATAGTATCAAAATTATTCGAGACATACTCTTTTTCTAATATTGCCACGCCTATTTGTCAAATAACGCCCATTTAGTTGACGGCACTTTGTAATAATTGTGCCTACCACTACACTAAATTTCAATACCCTAGTGTCCATATTATTCGAGATGCAGTGTTTTTATAATATTGCCACGCCTATTTGTCGAATAACGCCCACTTTATTGGCCATAATTTGTAATAATAATGCCTACCCCTATACTAAATTGCAGTACTCTAGCATCAAAATTATTCTAGATACACTGTTTTTCTAATATTGACACGCCCATTTGTCGAATTATGCCCATTATCTTGACCATATTTTGTTATAATTGTGCCTACCCCTACACTAAATTGCAGTACCCTAGTGTCAATTTATTCGAGATACAGTAGTATCTAGTATTGCGAGATCTATTATTGCCACGCCCAGTTCTCGACTACCGCCCACTTTTGTACGGGCACCTCCATGCTTATGATTTCTATCTGTTCCCCAAAAATTATGGCAATCAGGCATATGGTTTAGGAGTTATCGATGTACATACATTTAAAAAAAAAAAAAAAAAAAACAGAGAAGCCGACGAACTTGAGAACCTCCTCATTTTTGAAGTCGGTTAAAAATTGTTTGCATTTTCCTTCCATCCCCCTCACTAAGCCCATGTTTACTAATATCATTTACAAACTGGCATTCTGTTATCATTTTCTGTAATCATTTTCTGTTAACTATTAAAGTTCACAACTAAAGTTTGGTCCTATCTGCGAGTAGTTTCGTTGCATGCATTTGGGCGCTAGCACAATCATTGAATAAGTTCAATGAACAGTGAATGTTTGTTAAGACAAGAACAGCTTAGTTTACATGCCTATTTGTCTTATCTGTGAAATTATATTCGTGGTTTGGCTTAAGGTTGAGTTGTATTTGCATACCGTTTTACCTATATATATGTTATATCAATAGACGTTTGTTAAGCTTAGCAAACTTCAACCTGAACAGCAAAAGTTTCAACCCGAATACTATGTTTGTTTGACAAAGTTTGGCAATTTTGGAGAAAACGTTTTTTATTATTATTGTCTCTGGCTTTTATTGACACTATTGTATGAACTCAATATAGACATGCTTAAAATAATTTCGTTCAAAAAGAAAAAACCGTGAGTAGATGTGAGAAAATCTTCGAATATTTGTTATAATCATTGTTTATCTAAAAGTGAATATGACTTAGTTAGTAATGCAAGGCAAATTTTTCGACGAAGTGCTTGAGCCAGATTATAGAACACACAAAAAAAATTTTAAAATTCTAAAATTGTTTAAACATTTCTTAATCTCATCTTTACTTTAAACAGCTATTTAAATAAATTTAAGCTGCCAGGCTTAATATTATAAAATATTTATCATCACGACATTTTCAAATACATGTTTCAATTTTAATAAATATAACCAGGTCGTTTAACCTTTCAAAAATGGCCTATGCTTCACCAATTTTCGGATGGTGTGCCAAAAAGTTTATTATATAAATTTATTTAAATATAAACAATTAGAAGCCGTCTATCGTGCCGCTGTACGGAGAAGCATCGAAGCCTTCCCCACTTCTCCAATCAAAAACATTTTAACAAAAGCAGGCCTTCCAACGATTGCGCAACACATTGAAGAAACTACCTATAAACTTATTGGCAAATAATGTTATCCTGCCCAAAGACATTAAAAGTGCCACCAAACACAAACGAAAAAAGAAAATTAAATCAACGATTCAGAGATGCATTGATTACGCTAAAATTATTGATTTAAATATCAAACCACGTTGCACGAAATGAATTTTGGAGCCTTCATGGTTGCTCAAAGAAACATCTTTTCTCTCAAGATTGGAAGCATACGCAAAAGATGGAATCTCAAACTCAATATATGTATAAACAACTGTTTGCTGAATGCACTGACCCTTACCTACAAAATCAATGAACAATTTTGTATACAGATGGCACCAAAACTCATAATCGTACATCTTTGTACTTACAGTCGGCAAAGTGTTGCCGATTACACCGAGAAAAAAAAAATAGATAAATCACCTAAGTCGGCTTGGGTGAAGAGAATTGTATGGGAATTATAAACTTATGCTTATTCACCTAAGCTATTTATTGTTTAATACATTGCTTTGAAAGCACATACTTCGATACCTTGCCAAAAAAAAATATTTAATTCATAAGCCCAAAATCCAAAAATACAAAATTAAAAAACAACTAGTATGGATGGCTTAAGCATAGTTAAGAACTATTTTCTGCAAAAAAAAAAAAAACACAGATGCGTCATTAGACACACGAGAGAAGTATAAATTTGATAATTTAATGGTTTATTTTTTGTAAAAAAACCACTTTTAAATGCAAAGATAACATAAAGTAAATTAAAAAACACACGTTAATATTCACAAAAGTATATTTTATTACATTTCATAAACAAAAGGAAAAGAAAAAAATTTCTTTGCCCGCCGTGCGGAATCGAACATGGAACTTTTGGTCCCAGTCCACCGCTCTATACACTGATCCAAGCAGCCTTGCTACTACTTGCTGACATAACTGCAGCTATGTCAACAGAAGCTGTATTAGCAGATGCAGGGTGTCGCAGTATTCTGTTGATAGCCATACAACAAAAATCTTTTAATAGATTATTGTGTTATGCTGCAGCATAGTACCAATTGTAATTAATATTGAACAAATCACTCCACGTAACGAAGGACTTTGGCTCAATGCGTAGTGTAGTGACTTCATACACAGCGGTATCGGTATGTTGTGGGTTCGAATCTCCACGGCATGCGAAGGTAAAATTTTTGTATATGATATATAATTTAATTTAATTTAATTTAATTTAATTTAATTGAATTTAATTTAATTTAATTTAATTTAATTTAATTGAATTTAATTTAATTTAATTTAATTGAATTTAATTTAATTTAATTTAATTTAATTTAATTTAATTTAATTTAATTTAATTTAATTTAATTTAATTTAATTTAATTTAATTTAATTTAATTTAATTTAATTTAATTTAATTTAATTTAATTTAATTTAATTTAATTTAATTTAATTTAATTTAATTTAACTTAATTTAATATAAAAATAATTTAATTTAATTTAATTTAATTTAATTTAATTTAATTTAATTTAATTTAATTTAATTTAATTTAATTTAATTTAATTTAATTTAATTTAATTTAATTTAATTTAATTTAATTTAATTTAATTTAATTTAATTTAATTTAATTTAATTTAATTTAATTTAATTTAATTTAATTTAATTTAATTTAATTTAATTTAATTTAATTTAATTTAATTTAATTTAATTTAATTTAATTTAATTTAATTTAATTTAATTTAATTTAATTTAATTTAATTTAATTTAATTTAATTTAATTTAATTTAATTTAATTTAATTTAATTTAATTTAATTTAATTTAATTTAATTTAATTTAATTTAATTTAATTTAATTTAATTTAATTTAATTTAATTTAATTTAATTTAATTTAATTTAATTTAATTTAATTTAATTTAATTTAATTTAATTTAATTTAATTTAATTTAATTTAATTTAATTTAATTTAATTTAATTTAATTTAATTTAATTTAATTTAATTTAATTTAATTTAATTTAATTTAATTTAATTTAATTTAATTTAATTTAATTTAATTTAATTTAATTTAATTTAATTTAATTTAATTTAATTTAATTTAATTTAATTTAATTTAATTTAATTTAATTTAATTTAATTTAATTTAATTTAATTTAATTTAATTTAATTTAATTTAATTTAATTTAATTTAATTTAATTTAATTTAATTTAATTTAATTTAATTTAATTTAATTTAATTTAATTTAATTTAATTTAATTTAATTTAATTTAATTTAATTTAATTTAATTTAATTTAATTTAATTTAATTTAATTTAATTTAATTTAATTTAATTTAATTTAATTTAATTTAATTTAATTTAATTTAATTTAATTTAATTTAATTTAATTTAATTTAATTTAATTTAATTTAATTTAATTTAATTTAATTTAATTTAATTTAATTTAATTTAATTTAATTTAATTTAATTTAATTTAATTTAATTTAATTTAATTTAATTTAATTTAATTTAATTTAATTTAATTTAATTTAATTTAATTTAATTTAATTTAATTTAATTTAATTTAATTTAATTTAATTTAATTTAATTTAATTTAATTTAATTTAATTTAATTTAATTTAATTTAATTTAATTTAATTTAATTTAATTTAATTTAATTTAATTTAATTTAATTTAATTTAATTTAATTTAATTTAATATAATTTAATTAAATGTTCTTATTGTAATAGACGTCAAGCAGCAAGAAAAGCCGAGAAGTCATTAATTTCTAAGAAAAAAATGGTGTTGATAAAAGAAAAATTTGTGTTGTTGCCGATTTCAGTCAAGCAAATCACAGAACGAGAGGAGGCGGCAGCTTCAAAATAGGAAAATAAAAAAACAAAACCCTATAAAAAGATATATTTATGAAATTCAATTTTTTTTTTTCACCCAAAATATCACCCAAATAAATATTGGCAAGTCAACATGTAAAACTTAGGCGTTTTGATGAAAGTCTTGGGAGGCTGAAAACTGCAAAAGCCATCTTATAAATTATACTATATTTTTTTTCAATTTAACATTAGCTTTCTTCTCGGTGTACGAGCAAACCTTCCCCAAACAAAAGAACCTGTCTACCCTATACCACAGCAGTAACACCTGCTTCATCGGATAGCTCATGCAATGACTCCGAATTTTCATTCATATTAAGGACAACCAACAGATGATCCACCACATATCCTTGTAAGGTTTGAGGTTCTTGCAGCACACGCAGATGTTATGACTCATGCGTATAAAGCATGGCTCCAAGGCTAGTGATAGTTGATACGCTTCTATAGCTTCAACAAAGCGCAACCCGTTGGCTAAGCTGTTGTTTACGCACTGCTTCGAGGAAGAGAATCGTTCTTATTATATTAAACTAATATGCATTATTAAACGTATATTCTACTTCATATCAATGATTAATCAAACGTTTAAGCTGAACTAAGCACGCACCGATACACGCACGATAAATATTAATATGAACGAAAGCAAAAATCAATGCATACACATTTTGTGCTCAAACTTCACATTTTTGTGTTTTGGAATTTACACACTTTTTGTTTATATTTTAATTTTGCATTATTTTTTGCTTAAAATTTAACAGTTTCTGTATTATTTGAAATTTTAACATATCTTGTGTTGACCATTAAACACGTTTGTGTTGCAATTTTAACATTTTTTGACGTATATTTCAATTTTGCATAACTTTTTGTTAAAAATTAAAAAATTATTGTTTCTTTTTTATAAAATGTGACGAAAAAGTATTAATATTAGACAACAACTGAAAATTCGACACAAAATTTATATTCATTTTGACAACGAATTTCAACAAATAGTTTAGAGTGTAGAAGCAGTTAGAAATATAAACAATGACAGTGAAATTATAACAGCAATAAGAACAAACTGTATAAAGAGCCCAAATAAAATTAAAATAATGTGGGTAAAGGAAACGAATTGTCAGACGAAGCTGCTTCTTTTGCCAGTCAATCTCCACTATATACATTTTCAACTGCGGAAAATCAAGATGTAATAAGGCCTATTAACAAACACCTTCACCAAAATAAGTTAGAAGAATGGTCATCATATATACACCACTACAGCAGAATAAACACTAACCTACACACAAACCACTTTACCCATCACATTGTACTCGTCAACAGAGCCAGGTTTTCATCAGATTACGAATAAATTAGGTTAGATAGAGGCGGCAGCCGGTGTATATGAAATGCATACACCAGCTCACTTAGACCAGATAGGTCCATTGTGATACCGCTGTACACAGGCTTTTATTAATATTGGAAGCAACTTTAGCTCCTGATAAACCCGTTTTAGACGCCTGACATCAGTCGTTGACAGGTCGTCGAGCTCATCAGAGAAGAAATAGCCTAAATATTTGTGCTTTCTTCTGGCTAGCGCAGGACAGGAGCACAGAAGATGGGAGATGGTTTATTCCTCTTTCTCGTCCCTGCAGCTTCTATAGAGTCGTTTGAGATAACTCCGAACCTGTAGGCATGTCTGCCTATCAAGCAGTGCCCTGTGATGACAGCCACTAATGTGGCTAATTCTGGTCTTGCCAGTGAGAGAAGGGCTCTCGATCGCCCGAGTTCTAGTGTCGGTCAGATAAGCCTTGATGCTCTGCATGCCGAGAGTTCAGCCCACCTAGTGTTGGCTTTCGATATGATATTGTTACTGATTAGCAGCTTGAGAGTCGCTAACGGGATACCAGGTGGGTTCACCATAATTGGTGGCGCTCGTGTCCCATTTCTAGCAAGCTCATCTGACTTTTCATTACCTTTTATGCCTTTATGCCCCGGTACCCATATCAGTTTGATGCTGAAATAGTTCCGCATTTCACCTAATGAAGCACGACATTCTTTGGCTACTTTAAAGTTTGTGGCTACTTCTTTCAACGATTTTATCACAGCCTGACTATCAGAGAAGATATAAATTTCCCGTTTAGAGACAACGTTTTTTGAAAACCATGATGCTACCTCCCCTATTGCCATCACTTCGGCTTGAAACACACTACAGTGGTCAGGAAACCTACGAGCCAGAGATACCCCAAGCTCTTTTGAGTCGACCCCGTACCCGACCTTGTCTTTAAATTTTGATCCATCTGTATAGAAATAAAGACACCCTAGTTTCCGTGGTACTACGAGTAGGGCACGCTAAGTTCTCTCACGAACATTTACTGTGCGGTAATGTGGCCTCAAACTGTCAATTCTGCAATGACCAAACCTCTATCAGCCATCTACTAAATGGTTGTCGAAATTTGGGCACCATTCAAGAAAACATCTTTAAAAATTATACACCAACTGAGTTATTAGAAAATATTACATCAGTCGAAACATTTGTAATAGCCAGAAACTTAAAGAATAGTATTAAAAAAAAAAGGTTAAAAAGAAATGATTATTAGTCGATCGAGCTGAAAGCCCTGGCAGCTATTACTTTTTTTTATGTAGTTTTAAGATTTTATATTTTAAATTAATAAATGATTTCAGTATTCTTTGATAAGAGTAAACATTTTATGCTCTGCAACATATTCATTCCAACCTCTTACAATACCATACTTTATACTTTCATTTCCCTGCAGTCTACTACTCTAATACGTACTTTATTTAGTTGAAAAGAAAATTCACAGAAAATATCAGAAATTTTGAAAAAAGTAATCATGACGAAGGGAACAAGCTTCACAGCTATTCAATCTTAATATTAGCGAGACAATCAAAATAATCCAATACCACATCGAATGCATGCCACGTAAGCAAAAGTTTTATACTCGCATCCTTGTTGCACACACTCACACTACGCACACACCAAACATGTACATTTGTTTAAACTTATTATCTCTATTATATAAATATTATAAATATTGTTATTGTAAACTTTATCTTGTTGTATTTAGTTTCGTTTTGAGCTTTAAGCACGAAACCCAACACATTCTAATCTCTATCACTACAATACAAACACACATACATATTTAAAGATTATACACTTTGCTTATAAAAACAAAGTTTATGGCTCAAGGCAACAATTTATCATCGTAATCATCTTAATCATCGTCAAAGTCTTAAGTTCTGATGTTATTGTTTTGTGTGATTTTAACTTACTAAAAAAGTATATATTTGATTCCTTAATACTTTATTTCAGCGTATTTATTAAGTCTTGGACTTGATAAAATTTAACATCCGATGAAAGATAATATTTAGTTAATTCATATAACAGGAATGGAAAATACATGTATAAACATTTAAATATATTTTCTAGGCCATTTAAGTTATCTTTTTAAAAAGTTGATGCATTTTATACATAGATATTGGATGCATAGCTAGCAGATACTTCATTCGCTTAGAAAAGGTGTACGTCGATAAGCCAGCAACAATTCAAGAGCTAAAGGATGAGATAATTCGGCACATTAACGGCATAGAACCTCACTTATGCCCCAGCGTCATCGAAAATTTGGGCCATCGGATGGGAGGTGTGCCGCCGAGGTCGAGGCGGCCTTTTGGCCGATATTTTGTTCCATACATAGTTGAGTCATACCAATATTATCATAATAAAAGGAAATGACAATAATTTCCTAAATAATTTGTGTTTTATTCAAAATCAACATCAGCCCTTTAAATTTAACCACCCTTTATAAAAGCAGTCTAATGCATGAGCTATTTTTTTATAATACTTGGCGTATACTTAACATCAATTGCAAGCAAAGATAAGATTTGAACACTTACG